>CM075811.1:182025-748025 GCA_037975025.1 Excoecaria agallocha
AAAGCTTAACGAAAAGCAATGATCATTAGAAGACTTCACGAAATCAAAAACCCTGCAACTGTGAAGTAAATTCATGATTCCACTAGCAAAAAGCCTGTTTTAAACCATATAATTAAAGACCACCTAAGCTTACAAACTTGACCCGTCCTGCCTTATCATAACCCTCTGGAGGTAGCATGTACAATTCTTCATCTAGATACCCATAAAGAAAAAGCATTGTTTATATCCAATTGATGCAGAAGCCAACACTTGGCAGCAGTCACAACAAAGAAAATGCGAACAGTCACCATTTTTACAATAGGTGAAAAAACTATATGTATAATCAATACTTGCAATCTGATTATATCCCTTAGCCACTAAACGTGCCTTATACCTATGCACACTACCATCAGGATGTAACTTTACTTTATAAACCCATTTTGATCCAATAGCTCGTTTTTTCATTGGTAATTCAGTAAGCTCCCAAGTTTTATTAGCTTCCAAAGCATCCAACTCAACTTGCATGGCTTTCATCCAATTGGAATAAGTCCGAGCTTGATTAAAAGTACATGGTTCTTTGACACTTGAAACATGTGCTAAAAATAACATATAACTGTGAGTAATATGTGGTGACACAAAAAAAGAAAAGTTTGAGGTGTATAGGATGATGGTTTTTTTAAATGGTTGTTAATGGATTCAGTTGTAGTGGATTGTACAGCACTGGACACAAAATCATTTAACCAAGATGGTTTATGAGTGTTTCGTTGACTCTTTCGAACAACAACAGGAGGAATAGATGGAAGAGATTCATTTGGAAGTGGAGAAGGCAACAAAGGAGAAGAAAAATCTGGTAGAGATGTGGAAGGAATAGATGAGGGTAATGATGAATGATAATCTTGAAAATCATTCATAATCAAAGGTAAAAGGACAAAAAAAGAATTTTCTAGAAAAGAATTATGGAAAGGAAAATAGGCTTCATAAAAGGCAACATCTCGTGAAGTGAAAACCTTGCGAGTTTGAAGATCATACAATTTGTATGCTTTTTGACCAGGTGGATAACCTATGAATATTGACTTAAAAGCACATGGATCTAATTTATCTTTATGAGGGAAAGTATTTGAAGCAAAGCATAAACATCCAAATGTTTTCATAGAGGTATAATCGGGTTTCTTGTGAAATAATAGCTCAAAAAGAGTTTGCCAGTTTAGAACAAATGAGGGAAGTCTATTAATGATATAACTGGCTGTTAAAATGGCATCTCCCTAGAAATATTTTGGCAAATGAACTTAAAACATGAGTGCTCTCGCAACTTGTAACAAGTGCCGGTGTTTTCTCTCAACTATCCCATTTTGTTGGGGAGTATAAACACAAGACTTCTGATGAACAATTTCAAGGTTGGAAAACAAAGTTTGACAAACAAAATTGGTAAACTCTGTGCCATTATCTATTCGAATTGTTTTAACAGGTAATTGAAACTGGGTTTTATCATGTGAAGAAAACCTTGTATGATAGAAGAAGTTTGGTCCTTAAATTTGAGTAAATAAGTCCATGTACTTCGACTATAATCATCTACTATAGTGAGGAAAAACAATGCCCCACTCAAAGAAGATTGTTTATATGGACCCCATAAATCCATATGCAAAAGTTCAAAACAAGCTTTGGTGTTAATTTTGCTCACAGGAAATTTAAGTCTGGTTTGTTTTGATTTATGACAAACATCACAGGGTGAATTAGAAATAGAGAAATGCATGTCATTTATTTGAGACATCAACTGCTGTGATACAAGGGAAGAAGGATGTCCCAATCTTTGATGCCAAAAATCAACGAGACTAGCTTGAGAACAATGATATAGTTTATTTGGAAATTTCAACAACTAATTATGAACTTGAGAAATGACAGTTTGATCAAATGAATTATGATCTAAAACATACAGTCCAGCTACAACTTTTCCAACAACCAAATTTCGATCAATCAAGAGGTCCTGTAAAACACAAAAATCCTCAAGAAAAACGAATTTGATCTTAGCTGTAAGAGTTAGTTTATTGACAGACAAAAGGTTAAATTTGAAGGAAGGAATATGTAAAGAGGTAGTTAAAACTAATCTGTCAGTTAGTTTAACATCTCTTGTGTGACTAACATTGCGAATTCTTCCATCAAGTAAGTGAACATGAGTGTATTTTTCAAAGGTTTAAGATTTATAAGAAGGTGTAATTGAGTGCACATGTGATTAGAAGCTCCTGTGTCAATTATCCAAGAACCATGTACAATAGAATCAAGTGAACTAAAACCAAGATTTAGAGTACTACCTGTAAAATCTTCATAATGTGCAAAGTTGATAGCACCTCCATCCACATTGCCTTGCTTTGTTCTTCCTTTTAAGAAGTTTTCTATCCCTTGTTGAATCATACTTGCCATATCTTCTTTCCAGTTGGCAATATCACGTTCTGGATAATCAAAAGGTGAATCAACTATGTTGGCAACAAATCTATTTCCTTCTTCTGTTTTCTTATCCTTTTGTCCTTTGAACCACTCTGGATATCCATTAATTTTGAAGCACGTATCTCTCGTATGTCTTTTCATTTTACAGAAATCGCAATAAAGATCATCTTTATTAATTTGCTTTTTTGTTTTTCCCTTAATCATTGCTTTTGCTCTTTGATTTAAATGAGTTCTCAACATCATAACACTTTCAACTCCTTCTGCAAAACTCAAATTAACTTCTCTCTGTTTTTCAACTCTCAAAATCATAGAATAAGTTTTGTTAACTCTTGGCAATGGATCCATAACAAGAATTTGATTCCTGACCACATCAAAAATATCATTTAATCCCATAAGAAACTGCATTAACTTGTCATTAGATTCCATTTTCACCATTTTCTTGGAAGCTCCACAACCATATTGCGAAAGAGGAGCCAAATAGCATAACTCATCCTAGAGTTGTTTCAGTTTTGTAAAATACTTCATTACAAACATATCTCCTTGAGAAATAGAACATATTTCTCTCTTAAGTTGATACAACAACGGGCCATTGCATACACCAAATCTTTCTTCTAATTCTTTCCACAAATCCTTTGCAGAGTTTGTAACAAAAAAGCCTCAACAATATCTTTTGAAATAGAATTCAAAATCTAAGAAGTAACCATACAATCAATTCTGCACCATTGATCATATTCTGATGATGTTTCTTTTGGTTTACAACATCTTCCATTGATAAAACCTAATTTCACTTTTGCTCCTAGTGCTATCTTCATAGATCTGCTCCACGACAAATAATTGCTTCCATTGAGAGGCGTAGTAACTATAATCATCCCTGGATGATCATAATTTTGCAAACACATAACCTCAATTTGTGTAGCTGAATTACTTGAAACCTCCGCCATCAACAAGAAGAAAGAAGAACTAAAGCAAAAACTAAAAGCTAAACCAGCTTTGATACCATGAAGAAGAAACTAAAACTTTTATTTTTTTATTATCACACACGAAAAAATAACAGAGATGAGATTATATACACGAGGAAAGAAGCTAAGAGTAAAAGCCACATCAGCAAAACATGAAAAACACATGTTTACACGCACAAAAAACAAATGACAGCTCATACACAACCAACGACAGCTCAGCAGCTCATATACTCTACAATGTAGCTGTACTTTCATAACTCGAATTCGAAACCACTGTTTAAGTTATCATAGATCTCTATCATTTCAGCTACGTACTTGGTTGTTAAATTCTTATTACATTCTTATTCATAAACTAAATCCATTATAAATGGTTGTTAAATTCTTATTACATTCTTATTCATAAACTAAATCCATTATAAATTATTATGTAATTGATAATTTCATAGTAGCATTAATTATTAAATAAATATAAATATTTATACAAATGTATTTAGAAGTAAACTCTGGCACACTCATTTTGTCAACCGCTGAAATATACTAGGTGGTAAATTTCGTATATAAAGACTTGACTTTTTTTTTTTTTATCATGGTCTATAATTTGATGAATATCTACACCTGATGAGGAGTAAATGAACATCTGTGGCATCCAGTACACGCAATTGAACAGTTCAAATTCTAAACCAAAAGCTAGCAGAAAAGTTAGGATAAGACTGTTACAAACATTGGAAGCCTCTTCAATTATTTGGAATTAATCAACAAAACAAAAAACATAAAGTGCCAATTAAATCAGAACCCTGCAAATTAATTAATCGGGTGTTTAATGATGTCCTCACCATGCCTTACAGAGGCCAAAGAATCTTGTTTCCATGGCTGCTTTCCTCCATCTAAAACTCCGACTCCCATAACTACCACTGCGGCTTCTTCTCGTTATGGCTTTGAAATTGCTATGGTTTCTTCTATTTACCCCAATTCCAAATTCACCAATCATGAATCTCTTCCTTCTTTGCACCAATCATTCTCCAATTTCACCACAACATTTGCTCAATTTTCTCAAACTGATCAAGCTGATAAAATCAGACAACAACACTACTATCATCTAACTCTGTCCAACAATGTCTGTCTTGATTATGTCGGCCATGGTCTTTTCTCTTATTCTCAACAGCAAAATCACTATGGACCTTCAACTTCAGCTTCTCCTCCTCCTGTTTTCGACTCATTTTTCGATATTTCTTGCAAGCCAGTAAGCTTGAACTCGCAGTTGCTCTACGGCTGCTCGGAATCAGAAGCTGAGAACAAGGTTAAGAGAAGAATTATGGCGTTCATGAATGTTTCTGAAGATGATTATACGATGGTTTTCACTGCTAATCAATCTTCTGCGTTCAAACTTATAGCAGAGGCTTATCAATTTCAATCTTTAAGAACATTCTTACAGTTTATGACTATGAAAACGAGGCAGTGAAGTTGATGATTGAAAGTAGTAAGAAAAGAGGCGCCCAAGCCATGTCAGCTGAGTTCCAATGGCCAACACTGAGAATCCAATCAGGGAAATTACAGAAGAAGGTAAAGAGCAAAAGAAAAGTGAAGAAAAAAGGCTTATTTGTTTTTTCCATTACAGTCAAGAATTACAGGAGCTAGATATTCATATTTGTGGATGAGAATGGCTGAAGAAAAATGGATGGAATGTATTGCTTGATGCATTCTGCTTTGGCTCCTAAAGAAATGGAGACTCTTGGGCTTTCTCTGTTCAAGCCTGATTTTCTTTTTTTGTTCATTTTTCAAGGTTTTTGGAGAGAACCCATCTGGATTTGGGTGTCTATTTGTGAAAAAATCAAGTCTTTCTGTTCTGAAAGATTCAGCCATGGCTACTGGCGTAGTGAAACTTGTTTCCTGCTATTAGACCTCCGATCTATATCAACCAACAGAAATTGAAGAATCTGAATCTGAATCTATCCATTTGGATCAAGAAATGGATTTTAGAGGTTTGGATCATGCAGATGAATTAGGATTAATACTAATTAATTCAAGGGCAAGGTATTTGATAAACTGGTTGATCAATGCATTGATGAGTCTTGAGCACCCACAATCAGAAAATGGGCATCCCCCAATTAAAATCTATGGTCCAAAAATAAAGTTTGACAGAGGACCAGCTGTGGCATTCAATGTTTTTGATTGAAAGGAGAAAAAATTGATCCTGCACTCGTACAGAAACTTGCTAATAGGAACAACATTTCTTTAAGCTGTGGATTTTTGCATTATATTTGGATTTCTGATGAAGAGAAGGAGAAAACGTTGGAGACAAGAACAAGCAACGGAGGGACGTAAATGTTACGGTGTTTCTGTGGTTACCGCTGCAATAGGATTTTTGACTAATTTTGAGGATGTTTATGGACTTTGGTCGTTCACTTCGAGGTTTTTAGATGCAGATTTTGTTGAAAAGGAGAGATGGAGATATATTGCTCTCAATCAGAACATAATAGAAGTTTAATTTTCTATTTATTTGTTTTAACCTTTCATGTTACTTCTTATTTTACATCATTTGAATTTGGAAAACATTCCCATTGACTTGGGTTTTGTTAGATTATGATGGCTGCTATGAACTATGAACATCCTATCACCTCAAAAGGAAATTTATAATTTTCTTTTCTACACTTTAGATTGTATGGTTAACATGCCACCTGATTATATTATATTATATGAATCGAGTTATTAATATTTATTAACGGATAATCATCAAAATCGACAGCATACCGGCAAAATAATTAGGTTTTGTTTTCATACATAAAACCATAAATTGGAGGTATTTCTTTCATATTTTCTTTTTCCATTTTCAATGTGAACAATATTTGGGCCATGATGGTTGTACCCAAATGTTAAGAGCCAGCCTGACTATATGAATTGTGAGGCTGAAACATATGAAGCCCAAATAGGTGTAATAAGGCCAACAATTGGCCCAGACCTCAAATTCAAAGCATGTCCATGAATTAATTATTTATTTATTTAGGAAAAATGCCATCTTTTTAAGCCCCCAGTGGCTGATGAAATGGTAGGCTTTTCTTTCTGCCCAACCGGTAATTTTAAATAATTGAAGGACTCTAATATTGATTTCGTTTCACAATATATCTAAGTCATCAAAGCCTTGTCTACCAATAGTAACAATCGATTTGATTTTGATCTTATTATTCGTGATCGTTTGGATTTATGTAAACGTTATATAACATCCATTTTTCTTTTTCCAATCTCTTTTAAGAAGAAAAAAAATCTGAAGTCACTTAATTTTTCAATAAATTAGAAAAAAAATCTTAAAAAATTATTGGATAAAGAATGTACTAATAAATAGTTATTAATTATTTGGTTTTAAATCTTAGTAGTTACAAGATGGTAGGTTTGCTTTAGCTATGGAGGTAAAGAACCATTAATAAGGCCCAACCGTCAGTGGACGGACCATAAGGATTTCAGATTTATTAATGCTCATTTGTGGGCCACCTCTTTCCTCCAAATACAACTTTTGGCCGCCAAAAATACGGATCTTCCTCTATTGGACACTAAAAAAAAATGTAAAAAGAATGAAATAATATTTATTTATTTTTTTATAGTTGTAATATTAATATTTATATGCTTTCATTTTTTAACTATCCATTATTTTTCAATTAAAGTAAAAAGGTAATTTAAAAAGCCTCATTTTTTCTATATCCTCCATAAAAAAATCCTAACCTCCTTTTGTTTCTGGATTCAAATATTTTTTTATCTAATTTTGAAACTATCGTCAATTTATTTACAGGCAATAACCCCCTTCTTTTTCATTTTGCTTTTTTATTAAATTTTATCTGTATTTTTCAACTTTTTTATGTTTTTTTTTATTTTTAAATATTTTATATTGCTCTAGATATGAAATTTTAATTTTATTCGTTGTTTTTTTATATTTGAGTTTTTTGTGTTTTAGTTTTAATAAACTCAATTTTGAGATTTTTTATTTTAAATTTGATTTTCATTTTTATCCATATTTTATTTATTTTTTATAGATTTGATTCGTTTAGCTAACGTTGAATGCAATTTATATTTTTTATCATACAAATTTGTCCTTCTTATTTGGAGATTGTTATCTTCCTTTATGAAAGTTTCCGTTCTTCTGAAATAAGTTTTTCCGTCGACAGTAAATGAATTGAATTTTCTGCTGAAAGTTAAATTATCTAAATTATGTTACCATTATTCACTGTTATAGTTGAAAAATTTTAAAATATATTTTAATAATTTTATTAGTTTCGTAACTTTTATGTATATTTAAAAACTCAGAGATATCTTCTTTTTATTAATTTAACTGCTGAAATTTTTCTTCCTACAAAATCCAATCGCTTTCCTTCTAGCTTATTGAAACTCTCGGACTATATAGAGAGAGAGAGAGAGATGGATTATTGATATTTGACTCAATTTATTAATCATTAATCATCAACTGCTGCTTGTGATATTTATGAAACAACAACCGAATTGCGCCCAGAGATTCATAAATGTTACGAATGGTGCAGAAATGGACAGATTTATGGAAATGAAATACTATATATATATATATTCAAAAATTAACAAAAGAATTTAATTGACATTAATTATTGATGAAATGAATCGGTTTGATTAAGTATGCAATTATATTCAAATTTATTTTTTGGTGTGTCAAATCAGAAGAAAATTGTCAATACTTGGTAGGCATGTTTTAATTAACATGTTGATGTACATGCGTAGCAATTAAAGACATCCACCTACATTGGCTATAGATTGAGAATGAAATTTTTAAAATAAATTAGGGGTCTGAGCCAATAATATTGTCAAGTGTGCGCAAGTGGTAATTGACTGGTTCAATTGCTAACCCTAAAAGAGTGAGATTTAAATATTTTGGGAATACACTTGTGCAGAACTATATATATATATATATATATATATATATATATTGGGGTACAATTCAAGTTCAACATTCCACATTGAAAAATTAAGGGAGAAACACATTGAATATAAATGTGTCTACCTAACTCTATTAGAATGAGACCTTTTGGGAGGAACCCAAAAACAAATCCGTACGGGACTTGACTTAAAGTGGATAATATCATACTAACGTGGAGTTGAGGGGATGTTTGACGGTCCCAACAAGTGGTATCAGAGTCAGGTTCGGAGATGGAGCCAACAGTGGACTGCATTGTATGGGAGGGTCCTTGGTTTGTTCGTGCAATTGGAGATTCGTGTTTGGTGCCTTGTGTTGAAAGTGTTCTTGATATTGTTGTGGCCAAGTGGTGTGTCCCGTTGGTTAAGAACGGCGGTACAAGATAATTTGACGGATCAAATGGATTATTGCTTAAGGAGAAGATATAAGCTATGGGAGGCCCTCGGTAAGTCCTTTCGATTGGAGATTCGTGGTTGGTGCTTTGTATCAAAAGTCTTTCTAGTATTGTGATGGTTAGGCGACGTGTCCCGTTGGTTGATAGCGGCGGTACAAGATGATTTGAAGAATCAGTGGATTATCGCTGGAGGAGAGGCCACATGTTGTGTGGTCTTTGATTTGAGGGAAGGATTGTTGGGGTAAAAACTAAATCCCACATCCCACATTGAAAAATTAAGAAAAAATACCTTGAATATAAGTGTGTTCACCTAACTCCATTAGAATGAAACCTTTTGGGAGGAACCCAAAAATAAATCAGTGCGGACTTGGCCCAAAGCGGACAATATCATATTAATGTGTAGTTGAAGAGATGTTTGGCGATCCCAACAATATATATATATATATATATATATATATATATATATATATATATATATATATATATATATATATATATATGGGACCTTTTTTTGTTATTATTCAATTTTTCTTGCTTAATGAAAATAAAAAATATATTTTTATGAATGGTCCTTGCCAGTGTTTAAAAATGAATTATGTGTGTTACAATAAAATTTAAATTTAATTTATATAATATATTTTATGAGATGATGTATAATTAAAATTTATTTTTTAAAATAAAATTAATCAAAATTTATCTAATCTATTTTTTAACATCCCTACTTGCTATGACTTGTATAAATGTAGCGTTTCGTGTTTACCGTATCTATTCAAGATAATTCTTGGCATTATTAAATCCAAAATTAAAACAGTATAATTGACTTTGGATTGGAGTTAGTTGCAAGTGGCATCATGTGAACTTTTAGGGGTAGGTTACATCAAATCCTAAAATTAATTAGGCAAAATTTCACTAATTGTATTGTTAAACTAATATCAACTCTACAGTCAAATAAAGGCATATACCATGAAAAAATCAACCAAATATTTCATTTATAAAATGTGAAACTGATCCAATCAAATTATGAATAATTCAACTATCTTGCCAAATTTAAGGAGTTTATTCCACGGTAATTTCTCAACTATAGGAAACTCAAACTTAAAAATAAATCAAGAGAAGTGATAAAACACAAAATTTTACCTTAAAAGGAGAGATTGCTGGCCATGGTGAAATAGGCTTTAATTATCTGCAAAAAAGAAAACTAGCCCGGTCTTGTCAGGTTTTTGAGCTCCGATGCCTAAGTTAGCTATCGAATTGTGAAGAAAAAGCTTAATGGAGAGAGAGTATTAAGAGTTAGAGAGAGAGCTCGATCTGTTGTTATGTATTTACCTTTTGTATTTATATCTTTGAGTGTTAGGCTTTATAGGCTTCTGATTTTAGGTTTCTTTATGGGTCTTTAATGAGTCGGTCTTATAGTTAATTTTATTTTGGGTGTTATCAAGAAGAGAGAGATATTTAGTAGGTTGATTGTGCTATAAAACCACTATTTACCACTTAATTTTCCAATTTCTGGGTACTTAAATTTCACTATGATGACATCTATTTGAAAGCGCAGCTAGTGGGATTTCTCCGTCAATGAGGTGTTCAATTCCCAGAATAGTACAGCAATTTTCAAACTTTGTGTTTTTATTTTTTTGTTAAAAGTCATCAATGCAGGACAAGCTCAATATTAAATTAACAAAATTGAGACATACCTACCAACCAATTTCCAAGTTTTTAATGGGAATTTATTTGGCTTCAGAGGACATTTTTGACTTAATAATATAGTATATATATTTATTGAATTAGTTTCTAAGTTTTTGTAAAGTGTTAATTGATTTAAATAGTCAAAAATTTTATAAAAATGAGAAAATGCATAAAAAATTTGCTAGGAAAATACTTTAATGTATTATTTTGATCCAACCTTGTATATTCATTAACTGAAGTATATATTTAATTTACCCAAGTAGTTGGTTGCTGTACTTTTCAATTCATTAGATAACAAGAAAATTAATTTTATTTCCCTCCAAGTCAAGTCACCTTCAGACTTCACCTTAAGCATATATTGTTCCATTGCATGATTCAAAGCATTATGTCACCCTGAACTCACGACAAAGTCACATTAATGTTTCACATTTTCCCTTTAAAAAAAATACTTGAAATTAATTCATTAATTAAATGTTCCATAATCAGCATAATAAATTCAAATATTAATTATTACCTGCTTAAAATACTACTCATCCATCACATTTTAAAATATTATTTTTTTATTTTATTTTGTTACGCTTTAAATATTCTTTTCAAAATTTAAGTGATAGATTTACGTATATAACTCTATTTATTATATACCTTATTAAATATTTTTCTTTCTTATCACTTTTTTACTTTTAACTAAAATTAGTTAAAAAATTAAATGAAATTCTTATCACCTCTATTTTCTTATTAAACATTTCTCCTTTTTAATTATTTTCTTAATTTTCATAAAAAAATAAAAAAGTACTTTTTAAAATGCAACGGATAAGTAATTTTTTTCTAGATAATCATAGATGAAGGCATAATATTGAGCTTGGAGAGAAAATTCTCATATTTATAAAAATCAAGAATTATGTAAATTTGACTCAGGTTAATTTAACTTATGGTCACTAAATTTATCCATAAATTATACAAAATTAACGAAAAAAATTTTCGTGACATAAAAGTTATTGAAATTAGTAATATTATATACAAAAAATAATCATGATCCATTTTCGATAAAAATCAATGTCAGAAAGTACATGTGATATGCTATGTCAGCATCTTACGTACACATGAATATATTTTTTTGCTACGTCATTATTGTCACGTGTCATTTTTTATGGGTGTTTTACCACATGGTATGATAATATGGTATAAAAAGTATTTTTATGGGTGTTTTACCACATGGTACGATAATAATTAGTTTTGCGTATAATATTGTTAATTTCAATAATTTTTGTATTATGAAAATTTTTTTAACTATTTTTACATATTTAGGTACAATTAAGTAAACATGAATGAAATTAGCCTATACAAACTCTTGTCATAATTGCATGAAAATTAGGCCTAAAAATTAGTATAAAAATTAGGCCTAAAAATTAAGTATGGAAATCACGAAAAATTCAAATTTGATTAATTCACAAAATAAAGCAATATAAATGTTGTTGTTTTTTCTTATCTTTTACAAGATAGGATCTCAATGGACAGCATTTTCTATCGGAAAAACCAAAAGCAAGATAACAATATCAAGAATATGATTTGCTTAAACAACCATTGGATTTTTATTACTTATAAAAAAAGGCAACGTAATAATTTTTTTATTTATTTAAAATCAATTTATTATAATTGCAAGTAAGTGGAAATATTCTTTGAAATTCCTGGTATTATCTTCATTTTGTCCTTAGTGACAGTCAAATTCGGTACCAATCAACATTCGACTCGACGACACACTTCTTCATCCTAGGGATGATCGCGGGGTGAGGCGGGGGTGGGAAGTGCCTCCCCACTTATTGTCCCGCATAAGGGCGGGGCGGGGACCAATAGTATTTTGGAGGAAAAATTTTCCCTGTCCTCGTTCCCGCAGGGATCTCCGTCCCAACATAAAAAATATTTTTATTTTTTTAAAAAATTTAATTATAACTAAAATATAATATTTAATAATTAATTATAATTGAAATATAATATTTAATAATTAAAAATATAAATTCAATTACAAATCTAACTAATATAAATTTTAACAATTGATAAAACTAAAATTAAATATAATTTAAGATTAAATTATATAAATATAATTAAATTTAGTAATTAAATTTTGGGGGCAGAAAAATTTCGGGGCGGGGACCACAATCCCTGTCCCCGTCCTGAATTCTAAGTCGGAGAATACTTTTATTCCATCCCCGTCCCCACGGGGGAATTTTTCGATGATTTTTCGCCCCATTCGGGGCGATTCCCCACCGGGGACGGGGATTTTCCGCTCCGTGATCATCACTACTTCATCCACTTAAATAAATGCCATAAATTTATTGTTTTAGTATAAACTGCAAATTGATTTTTCAAAATACATTATATTTAATTATCTATACTCAACTAGTCAATTATTCACTGATTTTTTTTTGGAGCTTTAATTAAAAGCAAGTATCTTTTATTATGAAATCTCAAATTAAAACTTCAACTATATCACTTTGAAATCAATTTCAAAACAAAATTAAAAAGGCAAATATGCAATAATTAAAGCACAAGCGTGGTGTAATCATTCTTGTACTTATTTTAAAATAATTTGTCGATATTTTTATTGAAATAAACATGGGCACATGCATGTGGATCTACAGAATTAACAAAATGCAACGTTTGATATTACTTTTATAGATTTGCAATGCATTTGCATGCATTTATAAAAGAAAACTTCAACTTTTCAATTCATTAAAAAAAGAAAGAAAGAAAGAAAGAAAAAAATTATAAAATATTAATTTTGAAAAATAGGATTGATCATAATCACATATATTAAATATAACCATCAATGATTTAGAGTGCAGATAGTTGGTAAAAAATCATCCAAATTAATTAGTAGTACCAAAGTTGGATCGAGATGTCATTCATTAGGCGCTTTTAGCAATGCATTAAATCACGGCTGTGTTTCTATTTTTATTTTTTTGAGAAAAAAAGTGAACTATCATTAAACAGAAAAATTATTTCCTTTACTATGGGCAGAAACAGAATTATTTTCAAACGTGGTCTTAGGCTAAAGTCCCATATGCACCATGTCTTCCCTATTCTTCCCCTCTGCCATAGCAATCGCTGGCAACTATCCTACTCTGGCGAGACTCAACACTCTGATTGGCATGTAACTCCTATGAATTATTGTCAAACAAAGTTTCCAAATTGGCATGCCGTAGATTCCGTATAAGACCCCGCTAGTAGCTTATGCATTTGTAGAAATCCACAAACCAGAGAGGGAGAAATTAGGGATCTTCCTCTTCACTTAATTATCTGTGAAACACCAGAAGGGGTTTGGCTAAAGTCCATGGGGCTCGTTCGATCACTCTGTCAATATCAACTTCATGGAAAAAAAAGAAAGAGAAACCTCTTCCCGCCTAACTCCTCGATAGATACTCCAAGGTGGGTGCCACAAATCGGCCAACGTATTTCACATTGCATGGAAACTAATAATACTTCTAGTTAGAAAGGTGCCCCCAAGATATAACTCGTAAGTATCGGTCCCACCATCTCCACCAGATTCCAGGCTTGCTCCTCCTCCCTAATCGACAAACTCCCAATATCTTCTTCCATAAACAGACTTCAACACGATAAAAATATTCGAAATTAATGAAAAACAATGCACATGTTAAGAAGACAGACTAGAGAGAGAAACGTGTCATAGAGACAGACTATGAAATTGAAAATTATTTAAATCGTGGCTTTGTTAAAAGTTAAAGACATCAGCACCTTCGGTTGAGTCATAATATAGAAAAAAGATGATACTATAATGTCAATCAATATGGACCCAGATTAACAAGAATAAAGAAAATTAGGCAATGCAAGAATCACGATTCTATTTGAAAGAAAAATAATCCATAGAGCCTATAAAAAAATTCAGAAAAATAAAGATAATTATAATAAAATATAACTAAAATAAAAACAAAACCCTACATATGTGGACAACATTCATTTAAATCTGAACTATAAATAGATTTTTTTTTATGTGAGTAATTCCAATTATAAATGTTATTAATGAAAATCAAATTCAACGATTTTATGTACTGTATTCATAAATCCAACTTATGCATACCATACCATTAGTGTTTTGGTAATTAATTAATTTTTCCATTTACAGCAGTGAATGAATGGTAAGAAATTTTCTACTGCTCTATTGTGCATGAGGAACTGCGGATGCCGACGAGAGCGGGAATAAATGCGCTGTCGTTTTGTCGTGGATGATGGGTCATGATATGCTCATCAAACTGGGATATGCTTCCAGGAAAAAGGATAGTTGAGAGAATCCCTCTTTAGGTTAGGGATGTTGATTTTATCAAAAATATTTTTACCTAAATTTTTTTTTTTTTTTTTTTGCGAAATGCACGGGGTATCCTGAATGGGCTCCAACTGTGGAAGGCACCTTTAAGCCTGTACCACACCCAGACTAATCCTTGTTCGCACCGTGTCGGCCCAATTAAGGGGTAGTGTGCTGGCCAATGTGTTGCTCCGTACGTGAGGGGGATCGAACCCCTGACCTCACTTAAGGGTTGTTGATTTTCTCAAAAATATTTTACCTAAAATTTTAGTTCTATATATTTGAATTTGTCAATTGAAAAATTCTCCCATATCTAAATTAATAATATGTAATTATTAAATAAAAAAATGCAAGATGTTATAATAAAATATCAAGTCTTTATTTATCGTTAATTTCCTCTAAATTCTAAAATATTAATTTGCTAACACATATTTTTTTTCTCTAAATATTTTTTATATAATTTAGAGATACTGCACATTTCAAAACACGTTGATATAATTAATCATATTTTAGATGTAAAAGACATCATATCCATGAATTTGTGAAAAAAAAAATAAAATAAAAATAACATTTTTTCTGTTAATATGAACAAAATTAAAGTCTTATTTAAGATTATAAAATTTTGAGATTATTTTTAAGAATTTAATTTTAGTAAATTTGTAAGCCAATTTTTTTAAAGGAAAACAAAATACTGATTTGACGGGGACTTATTCAAAAAGAGAATGGGTGTTGTGACTTGTTGTAGCACGATATGCATTTTTAAACCACCAAAAAGAAAGGAGCATATTTTTTTTAATATTTGTGTTTCGTGTAGCAAATATTTGTTGTTCAAGTCACTCAAATATTTTTATTTTGTTTTGTTGACTCCAAATAATACTTTATCTACACTATATTTATTCTATACTTTCTTTTCTTTTCTTTTCTTTTTATGGAAAAACTAATAATATTAATTATACAATCCACAAATTAAATATAGAATCAGCAAACTAATAATAGAGTCAGGAAAATAATAATATAATATAAAAGTAAATTATGAAAATTGTAGCCCACAAACGAAAGGAAAAATGAATTTGTGGTGTTAGTTAATTTTAACGCTTTTTTATCTTAAATATTTGTTCTTTTAAAATTCGATATTTAATCTATGTACTTTTCAAAATTGATGAAATTAAAATACACAGCCTATTAATTTCGTGTGAAATCAATTTAAAATAAATATAAGACCTACCAAAATATAAAAAAATTGAAAAAAATATACAATCATTTCAGACATGTAAAAGACAATAAATTTATTTTTATTCAACTTTTTATGTTTTATTGGATTTTATAATCATTTTAAATTAATTTTATATGAGATTAATTTCGTCTAAATTTGACAAATATAGCTATTAGTTGCCAGTACAAAAATCTAATGGAGAAAAATATTAAAATTTAAGAAATATGAAATGTGTTTTTCTAAAACAAAATTGTAACTCTATAACATACGACAACAATCTTCTCAATATACATTTCTTTATGAAAATTATGATACTTTAATTAACAAAGAAAATTATGATACTAATATTTAAAAAAAAAATTAACGATATGAATGTTTTTTTAATTTTTTTTTTTGTAAAATTCAAATGTACTGTATAAAAATATAGTTTGGAGTTTGGACACATAGAGAGACAAATATATTTATAAGTACTTGACTGTCGACAAATAAATCAAACATCTCTCAGAATCACTATACCATAAGCCGGGGTGAATCTAGAATTTGATATAAAGGAGTAAATTGTTTTTGCAAATAAATTAACTTATATTTGTATAAAGAAACATTAAAAATAACCTATTAATTAATGTTAATTTTAAACTTTATTAATACTATCTTTAAAATAAATTAGAATTAAAAACTTTTGCTCTTTATGAATCTTTACAACTCAGCAACCATACAAAATTATTCCATTGTTAATCCTATAAAATTATATTTCTCAATATTTCTGATTATTCCATTGTTAATCAGCAATTCATTTTTTTTGGATTAATCATCCGATATCCGAATCCCACTAGACCGATTAAATCTGGATTCTAGATGTCGTTGTAAGTTAAAGTTCCTTATCCCGCCCCTTGAAAGGTGTTCGGAGTCGATCTTGAGACTCTTATTCCTAGCCTAACCTGCATCACCGTCAGACCAACACCTCATGGGTTAGTCATTCATTGATATGCAACTAAATTATGCAATTTATTTTTCATGTTTTTAATAACAGAAAGTAGCACTTTTAGGCTGTTGAGAAAATGAGCTCTTTTAGACTGATGTAGTTGCAGCAGATATCATCCAAATCGAAATTATGAGTTCCTAAAATAATCATGTGAAGTAGAATTGATGGAGCGTATGCAATTTTCAAGGGTGATATATTTGATTTTTATTCACTATGAGACTAGATTAAGTTGAATTAGTGTGCATACTTAAATTTAATTTAATATTTATGTAATAATCATGGTCAATTTAACATTATGGTAACAGTAAAATAACATTTATATTAATAAAACACAACTATAATTTTGCATCAATAAAATCATAATCGTTGGATTTTAATAGTTCCAATAATTGAAATTGGCGTTGAAAAATAGACATTGGGCATGAATTTATAATCTCTACCAAAATCACAAATAAATTTATAATTCAATGATTGAAATGCTCAAAATTCGATTATTATAACTTTATTGATACAATACAATATAATATTAATATTATTTTATCGATACATTTTATTATGATTACAACGTTAAATTAGTAATAGTTATATGACCACTAGTAAAATTAATCCAGATATATTTGATCGAAAATTATTTTTGTCAATTATTCATAAATATTTTAGTAAAAACTTTAAAATTTATGAATAAAAAATTTAAATAATAAATAAAAAAATATCACAATAAACATAAAGGTAATGTGAACAAGCAGTGGATGCTAATTATTATTTAAAAAAGTGAATCAATCCACGTTTAAATTTATTTAAAAAAGAAATATAGTACTGTTAGGAACTATGAGGCGATATTTGCTTTATTATTTAAATAAATAACTAAACTAATAATAAGGGAAAGTATTAAACCTTATGCAACGTACCTGATTTCCACACATAATATTGTTTATATATAAAAAAAAAAAAAAAAAAAGCACAAGGCCGAAAATAAATAATGTTAAAAACTTAAAAGTCAAAGTACACGAATGCAATGTTCTCTCTTTTACCACAAAGAGTAGCAACCAATCACTCTCTACCTTAATTAACAAATATTAAAAATATTAGAATGTGTTATTTGGACGAAAGTTTAGTCAAAAATTTTAAGAGATGTGAATTATATTTTATTAATTTTTTTTTCATAAAGAAAATATATTTATTTGATTGTAAAAGAAGTAACAATTTTTTTTTTAAATCATATAAAATATGATTTAACTAGCTTCTTCGGGATTTCTCTCATTGAAGTTATATACAAAATCGTCATGATTTTGTTAGATGGCGTGTGGTATCTCTGTGCTGTGTGTGTGCGCTTTAAAAATTTCAAAAATAAAGTTATATACAAATACAACCTACTAGTAATTTTGAAATGGAATTTTTTTTCCTAATTTCAAGCTATAAAATACATATTTATTATTTAGGATATGATTTTATGTAATTTTAATAAATATACAGATAAATTAATACAAATATGAGTAAATCATATAATTTTTTAAGAATTAAATGAAAATTTTAATACATATAAAATTAAAAGTGCTTCTGTCAATAATGGATAGACGGAATATATTTTTTATAGAATAATATATAAATTTCCTCCAAAACTCTCATCAATTAAAAGATTTTTTTCATAAACTAATTACGTATTAAAATATTATTTTAAATTTATTAAAAATATCGAATTAATTACTCAAATTTATTTAATATATAAGTAATACCTCATATATTATTAAAAATATAAAATTATCTTTTTAAACTTGTTAAAAAATAATAAATTATTCTTCTACTGTTGTTTGGCTTGTATTTTTCACATATTTTTTTAAGGTGATACGTATCTTTATATGGAGATGATATAATATTTTCGATAAATATAAAAAAGTAATCTAATACGTAATTAATTAAAAAAATATGTTAAATGATGATTGTTTAAGGAAAAAAATTATATATGAACCATTTTTTTTATCAATGCTATACATGATTCAATACATCCATCCAAAAAATTAAATTAAATTTACAAAAAATAAATAAAAACAGAAAAAATAAATACCCAAGAAAAATTTGAAACTGAAGTTAAGAAAATTAATTAAATTATTAAAAATGGAGTAGGTCTAACGTAGTATAAGTTTAAATTATGGATATTTGAAAGATTCTCCAGCTCAACCATTTTCTAAGAGGGAATGGCAAAAAGGGTAAATAAATGAGAAAAGAATGACCGAGGATTAAAACAGCCCCCATTGTGATTTGTCGCAAACTCACGAAGCCTGCATTTGACAGAGGAGAAGCACGATAACTTTTTTTTTCTCTCTATATAAACTCAACAACCTTCATGTGAGTCCTCATCGTCTCCTTTCTCTTTGCTGCTTTCAAGGGTCCACAGTTTTTGTCCTTCTTCTCCTTTTTTTTCTATTTATTTATTCATTTCAAATCTCTGTTTCAAGAGGAGTAAGAAGAAGAAGAAGAACAAGAAGAAGAAGAAGAGAGCCGTTGGGTTTGATTTTAATTTTTATCTTTGTAGCTAAGAGAAATGGCAAAGAATGTTGGAATTCTCGCTATGGACATCTACTTCCCTCCCACCTTCGTTAATCAGGTTTGATTTTACTTAATTCAGCTTTTATTTTGGTTATAATACATTCAGGAATTTAGATTTATTTGTTAAACGACAGAATGATTGAGCTTTTAATTAAATATACTTTTGTTATGGATTTATAGATTTAGTGATATTTTTATGAACACGTGAAACAGGAGGAACTGGAAGCTCACGATGGTGCGAGCAAAGGGAAATATACAATTGGACTTGGACAAGAATGCATGGCATTTTGTACGGAGGTTGAAGATGTCATCTCCATGAGGTTGCTGCTTTCTAGCTTTTTTCTTTTGGCGTTTGTTAAGATCTTCATGAGCTTTATTATCAGTATTTTGACTGTTTTTTGTTTTTGGGAATTTTTGCAGTTTGACAGTGGTTGCTTCACTTCTTGAGAAATATAATGTTGATCCTAAACAAATCGGTCGATTGGAAGTTGGCAGTGAAACTGTTATCGATAAGAGCAAATCTATCAAGACATTCTTGATGCAAATTTTTGAGGTGCATTTTTTTCCAGAGAGAAAAAAAAAAAAGAGAGACAGAACATTCAAGTCTTTTTCTTTTTTGAAATAGTTGCTTGTTTTCTGGCTGTGCCAGGTTGTGAAAGAGGAAACTAGGTTTGATTTACATGTATGTTCGTTAGTGTTAGTGGAGTTAGGCATCTCATGGGATTTGCCTGATCTAGTTCAATAAACAATTCAAAAACTCTATTAATCTGAATAATTCGGTGTTTTTATAGCAGGTTGCTAACTGATTGTTTCATAGCTAAGTTTGATTTTTTCTGTTTGTTGTTGGGTTTGGACTTTGCTTCTTAGTCGGTTATACCTCTATTGTGTCCTTTTTCTTATATATTATTCAAAAACTTTTGATTTCTTATGATTAATTTGAAATCATTGCTTTGAAATTCTCTTTTGATACAGACTGAGTTATGCTTTTCTTCTTGGTGCAAAATTTCTTCTACCGCCCCTAATCATTCACTTATTTTTCTTTATTTTAAAAACTTGAAACAAACAGAAGCATGGAAACACCGACATTGAAGGCGTTGACTCGACTAATGCTTGTTATGGGGGGACAGCAGCCTTATTCAACTGTGTCAATTGGGTTGAGAGTTGTTCATGGGATGGACGCTATGGACTTGTGGTGTGTACTGACAGTGCGGTACGGCCATATCCTTTGACTACTGCAAACTTGATGTCTTTCTTCTAATTGTTTAATTAGAAGCAAAATACCTGTATTTTGTTATGTGTCAGTTGCTGAATGACCTGTTATTTCATTGCAGTGTTCTTGTTTATGGATTGCTTCTTGTTTTATCAGGTGTATGCAGAAGGGCCAGCCCGACCTACTGGAGGAGCTGCAGCCATTGCTATGCTAATAGGTCCAGATGCCCCTATTGCTTTTGAAAGCAAATTCAGAGGGAGCCACATGTCTCATGCATACGACTTTTACAAGCCCAACTTGGCTAGTGAATATCCGGTATCTTTCTAATTCCTTTGTGCATTTGACTTGTTTTTACAAATATGGATTTTCATTAGAGTTGTCTCTTGCGAAAGCGATTTCACCCTGTTTTTTTATTAATGAGCGCATCATTATTTCTATATCATTAGTAATTTGCTTTCAGATCCACTAGTTTCCATATGCAGTATAACTGAGTATTACTTTAGGTGCATTGCAATTTATATACATATGTAGGATTTTGTAAATAAATGCACACAAGTATACATGTGCAGGATTTTGTAATTGCATTTTATCATTTTGGATACAATATCAGTGATAAACTCAATCATAAATGGAATTACGAGGTGAATAATATTTCAACCTTCCAACCAAATTATATCATTAGGGATATAAGCCATAATGTCCCCATATGGTAACAAGTAAAAATTTTGATGAATAGGGTGGTATCCTGATCATCTATTCAGGAATTTGCTTGGCTGATTCATGGCAACTAGTAGAAAGTTAATTGCTGTTATAAATTTTATTTGAATGGGAAATGTTTTTCCCCTGTTCATGCAACCAGTTTGCTAGGATTCTTGGGGTTTACTTATTTACTGTTCACGTAATTTTTCTTCATATGTTGATAATTTCTATTGTAGGTTGTGGATGGGAAACTTAGTCAAACATGCTACCTCATGGCAGTAGATTCTTGCTACAAACATTTCCGTGCCAAGTAATGCTATATTAACTACTGGATTACTTTTGCTGGAATTGTGAATATTTTTTACAGCTGAAGGTAACACATGAGAAATTCTTGCTATCTTCCTCTTTGTAGGTATGAGAAATTTGAGGGCAAACAATTCTCAATTTCTGATGCTGACTATTTTGTATTTCATTCACCTTATAACAAGGTAAATTATTTATATGGTCTCTTACCTTTCGGCTAGTGAGGGAAATTTGTAAAATGCTTGAAGGAACTGTTGGGTGCATGTATTAACTATATTCCTGTGCTATTGCAGCTTGTGCAGAAAAGTTTTGCTCGTTTGGTGTTCAATGACTTTAAGAGTAATGCCAGGTTCTGGCCTTTTCTTTGTTCTTACAGAATTTAATTTTTTTTCTTACAGTTAGATGAACTGTATTTACTTTGGTTAACTATATCTTTTTCTTATTTGTAGCTCTATTGATGAGGCAGCTAAAGAAAAGCTGGCTCCATTTTCAACTTTGTCTGGTGATGAAAGCTATCAAAGCCGGGATCTTGAAAAGGTTTTTCTCGGAAGCTCTTTTATTTACTGATTTATTTCAGAGAACATAGATTTACCCTTTCCCTCACTTTCAGCATCTGTGTGTGTGTGTCAGAGGGATCTGATATGATTTCTTGTAGTTTTGACGCACACATTTTCTTTGGTTAAGTAGATAATTTCAGTGTAGATTCTGAGCTCTCAATTTAATCTGAAATCATTCCGAAATAATCAATCCTGGAATCATTTCGTTGTCAATATAGAAGCATCTTCCTGCTTGATCACTTTGTGTCATCTTTGTGCAGGTATCCCAACAAGTTGCCAAGCCCCTTTATGATTCGAAGGTGCAACCAACCACGTTGATACCAAAGCAAGTTGGCAACATGTATACTGCATCCATATATGGAGCATTTGCATCCCTTCTTCACAACAAATATGCTGAATTGGTAATTGCTACTGCTTTATTCTATTGTATACTGCTAGTCGAGAATCGAATACCAATATTGATATAACTGGCATATTTGAGGGTTAAGAAAAGCTGGATAACCTTTTTTTTCATGTTGCATGCTTACTGATTTTGGTTATTGGCTACTTGCAGGCAGGCAAGCGGGTGATACTGTTCTCGTACGGAAGTGGTCTCACTGCCACAATGTTCTCATTGCGTCTAAATGAAGGCCAACATTCTTTTAGCTTGTCAAATATTGCTGCTGTGATGGATATTGCTGAAAAGCTTGAGGGGAGGCATCGGGTAATTTGTTGCTAATTTATTAATGGATATGAATTTTCCAATGTTGATAATGTCTCTATGCTAGACTGACTCATGAGGTATTCTTTTTGTCCTCACCTTATTGCGTGGTACTGTGACTGCATTTACTTGTTGCCAGTATTCTGTTGATTTATGCTCAAATTGCAACCTAAGTTCCTTGGCAACTCGTATCTTTCATCAGCAATAAAGCTTTGGCATGCCTTACCTTCAGCTTTTGCTGTGATGTTTGGTTATTTTGGTAGCATGTGTTACTCGTGCTCTTAACTTCTCATGAATTTTAGATGGGACTAAATGCTGTTTGTCTTCATGCAGTTCTCCCCAGAGAAGTTCGTGGAGACAATGAAGCTGATGGAGCATCGTTACGGGGCTAAAGACTTTGTGACAAGTAAGGATTGCAGCCTCTTGGCACCTGGAACATACTATCTAACAGAAGTCGACGCCATGTATCGGAGATTTTATGCCAAGAAATCTGTTGACAAGACCTGTGAGAATGGCTCCGTTGCCAATGGTCACTTGTTGCAAAAATGAAATGAGCCATGTAATATTGCAGCAACTCTGCTCCTACGCTTTTAAATGTTGTTCAGTCCTAATGGACTTAATATGTTACCTTTAAGTTTGTATTTTACGTCAGATAGTTTGTTCAGCAGCAAGAGTTTAAGGTGTAATTTTTTTTTTATTTAATAAAATTCCTCTATAATTTATCTTTCCTTTCATTTGGACCCATTTGTTTGTTTTTCTTGGACAATGATCAAAATATTTAATGGGAACCATTTTTCATTGATTTAGACCATCAATAAATTAGATAAGAAATATCTTTTTAGATATATTGTGTTCAATTTACCATGTTGAATATCAATTAATTATAACCAAGTATATAAAACAAGAACAGACGCTATAATTATATCGAGATGTAAACTCAATAATACAATAAACTTAGCTATTGGGTGTAAGGCCCAAAAGGTTTAAAATGAGATTGGCCCATTTCCTTGACCCTGTGGGCTTAGAATAGTGTAAGGCCCTTGAGGGTTTCAAACGAGCTTGGTCCATTTTCTTCAGCTTGCTGGCATCACAGAATATTTGACAGCTCTTTGTTGAAACTACTATGCAAATTTGCCTTATAACAAGAGCAACTCACATCTCCCTGAATATTTTCTTTGCCTTTTCATTAAAGCTTAATATGAAACCACTATGCAAATTTGCCAGCCAAATGTGGAACATACTAACTGATAACACATGATATTATCTCCTATCCCACATCGGCTAGAGATGAGCTGGACGTGGACCTTATAAGGCCATGGACACCTTCTCTCTATATAAGCATTTTGGGGCAGATCCCCAGGAACAAAACCGTGAGGGTTTCGACCCAAAGCAAATAATATATGCAGAGTCCGATCAAATTCTCATCCCAGATCGGATCCTCCCACCATCGGAAATGCGAGACAAGATCTCCTACCAATCGGTCAGCGAGCGATCCATCATTTGGTACTTTCATTGAGAGCGAATATGCGGTGCTCTACCACCGAGCTCTGAAAAGTACTCAGATGAAAATGAGATCTGGAGTGACACAAGATGTCTTCCACCACAGACTTCTTCGGGAGGAGGAATAGTGATAACATATGATATTATCTCTTATCCCACATCAACTAGAGATGAGCTGGAAGTTGACCTTATAAGGCCATGAATACTTTCTCTCTGCATACACGTTTTGGAACAGGTCCCTGAACAAAATCGTGAGGGTTCCGGCCCAAAGCGGATAATATATGTAGAGTCCGATCAAATCTTTCTTTCCAATCGGATCCTCCCACCATCGAAAATGCGAAACAAGATCTTCTACCAATCGGTCAGCGAGCGGTCCATCACTAACAATTTATACTGTGTAGAATGAAAATTTTCTTTGGATATAATTTATAATTCGAAATTCATTAATTCAACTAATTTAACATGGGTGTTTTCTCTCAATTATTTAAAGATGTTGTGTATCCATAATCCCAACCTCAAAACTTGAGTTTTTTTTCCCCTTTATATTTGCAATCACATTTATGCAATTCTACTAAACATTGCCTTGGACTATTCTGCCTCTTTTATTTTATCACATATAAACACAATAACAATGGCAGAGGTCCTTTCAGTTTTTTTTTTTTTTTTCCCTTCCTGATAATGCATGGATCACCAGAAGCAAAGTGTCATCAGCCAATAGAAATTCATTTATTAGACCACAAATACTATCACTTTTCCAGACTTTTCTGACACCATTTCACAAACCCATTGGCTGAAACTAGAGAGCACCTGTCCCTCAGGTCCTCTTGATTGGGACCTCAATTGCACTCATTTTGTCACCAAGTAAATCTTCACACGTGTCCCATTTCCCACTCTCTCTCTCCTCACACAATTTCCATGATCTCATCCCATCCGTTGATTTCCCCCTCATCATCTTTCCTTCCTATATTTCCCCAAACATGACCCATTTTCTCTCTCTCTAAATTCTACGGTTTATAATTCTTGCGCCCAATACAAAGAAAGTTCCAAGTTAATTTTCCTTTATAACAAACACTCCACAAAGACTCCATTTATATCATCATCCTTATTGATCCAAAGGTGGAGTCTTTAAAGCTCCATGAAATGGACCCAGACGACGAAGGAGGAACTTCTGATCTCAGCACAAGCGCAGGTGAACAAGAAGATGAACACAAGAACAACAATCACAATAATGGGATTTCAAAAATATCAACAATTGATGAAACAGAGGCCTTCCAGCTCATGCCTTTGAAGCAAGAACCGGTTGATTCTGACCCGGATTCTAAAACCCACCACCCACATGCCACACAACCGCCACCTATTGGGATGGTTCCGGTGGCTATGCAGATGCAGGTCCCAATGTCAATACCTATGCCCATGCCAGTTTCTACCAATCGCCGTTCATCCACCAAGGACCGCCATACCAAAGTTGAGGGCCGTGGTCGGAGGATCCGAATACCCGCTACATGTGCCGCACGAATTTTCCAACTTACTCGAGAATTAGGCCACAAATCAGACGGTGAAACCGTTAGATGGCTTCTTGAACAAGCAGAACAAGCTATTATTGAAGCTACCGGCACCGGAACTGTCCCCGCCATCGCCGTTTCCGTCGGTGGGACCCTTAAAATCCCGACAACATCAAGCAATAACGAAGCAAACATTTCATTAACAGAACCAACAAAGAAAAGGAAACGCCCATCAAACTCAGAGTTCATTGATATAAGCGAAGCAGCAGCTTCGGTTTCACGGAGCTCCGGGCTTGCCCCGGTGACGGCGGCCGCCCCAATCGCCGCCACCGTGACACCTCAAGGATTAGTACCTTTATGGACATTTGGCGGCTCAGGCATGATGGTACCAGCTAATGCTTTTTGGATGATACCACAAGGTGCGACACCGGCCGGGACACCCGCATTTGCGGCGGCAGCTGGACCATCGAACCACCAGCAGCCGCCGCAAATATGGACAATATCACCATCAATAACGCCAGTGTTCAACGTGGCAGCAGCAGGAGCGAGGCCTATATCATCATTTGTGGCGGCGACAAATACCAGTAACTTAACAAACGCTGTGAATATGGCGAGTGGAGTGGAGATAAAGGCACCGCCGTGTACGGTTGTGACAAGCACGTCCGTCGGGGCGAAGGTGGCGAAGAAATCAACGATGGCGCCGAGTGTGAGTTCTACTGCCGCAGGCAGCGGGGGGAGTGGGAGTAGTATTAGCGGGGGAAAAGCTCAGATGCTGAGAGATTTTTCTTTAGAAATATATGACAAGCAAGAATTGCAGTTCATGAGTCGCCATTGTAGCCAACAAGAACCCAATAAACAGTGACTGATTATTGTATTTTACTTCCATTTTTAACCTTTTCTTCTATATGTCTCTGCCTTTTTAACTCTATAATTCTAGTGTTGTAATTTCTGAATTTCTCTTTTTCCGAACACAAATCTCACCTTTCAACTTCCAAAATCTTCTTTTGTTCTAAATCATCTTCTTTCTTTCTTCTTCGTTTCTGCCCATTTTGTATGCTTTTGTTAAGGTACTTTCTGAACCAGAGAATTGCTTCCCAAGGAACAAACAAATTGGCATGTTCAGCTTCTACAGGTACAAATAACAATTATAATGACTCTTAACATTTTATAATAAAAAGTGATTTTAAAATTTTATTTGTTATAATATTATTTTTAATATTTAAAAATTGAGATAATTTAATTTTTGAAATAATTGGTGTTTAAAAATTTAATATGTATCATTTTATTTGTTAAATTATTTTAATTTTTAAATTTCATAATAATATTATATTAAATGAAATTTTAAAAGTTAAATTGTATTTTTGTTAAATTTTAAAAATCAATTTTTACCGTCAGCGTCAAAAGAAAGATTCCGACCATTCCTTTTATTGGGATTTGAATGTCATTCTATTCTTTAAAAAGGAACTTAAATGTAATTGAATGAAACTTTCCTTCCGTCATTTCTTTTGATTATAAACAAGCATGGCATGAACAGTTGCACGTGACAATAGATACCCACGTGTAGTTAGGGGGAGGTTGTGGTGCTCTGAGTGGTGGTGGTGGTGGGATCCATGGATAGTGTGGTCCACCACCTAAAAAATGGTGGGTCAACAAGTAAAAACCGTGAAGCTGGCTCAATCTCCACTTTCCACTCTCTATAAAGCACGTGTGACAAAAATCACATGACTCTCGCCGAGAACGAGGCAGTAACGCGCCCATGAGGCGTGGATGTGATTAAGGATTATATACACGGAAAATGAGATCCACTGATCTTAGAAAGTGGGGTCTACAATCAAAGCTGTCAAGGTGAGGTGGAGGACGGGGCAGAACAGAGGAATGCGCGCACTAAGACACGTGGGCCCCAACTCGGGACTATTTAACTTTTTGATGTTTGTGGGGCCCGTTTCTAATTTTTGCAACTCTGTCCCCACATTGCGTTGATGGGCTTTTTTTAAATGGGTGGAGTCCCCCATGCGGGCCCCCATCTCTAACTGCTTTTCTTTTAGTGGGCTTTGGTCTACTATGGACGGCTGCTGATTTCCCTAGTGTGGTCCCGCATTCCGTTTTATCTTCAGGAAATCCGGGTCCACCTCATCCTGTGGGGCCATTTCCAGCTGGGACATGGACTGCGGCCCATTAATCCTCACCGTTGTTTTCGATTCTATCATGCAAATTTAATTATATAATAATCATAAAATTACATCACCTGGATTACGAAAATTCTTTGAAAAACAATTACAGGACTTCGATGTGATTTTATACTTTTGAGAACACTTTTAGTCTAAAATATATTTTATGTATTAATTTCTGAAATTATCAAATAATGAAAATAGAAATAAATATAAAAATTATTATAAAATTCATGAGAAATTTTTTACTTAGTTGTGAAAGTGTTACGTTATTATGATCATTATAATTTCAGGATATTTTTATAACTTAGGATAAATGCTACTTTAGAATTTTGGTAACGGATATGTCAAGGGAAAATCAATGTATGTATATATTTTTAAAGTCATCTTTATGAATTGATACTAAATGATCATGATTATATAGTATGTATATATAATAGTCTCAAAATGCATGCACAATACATATAGATAAGGTAGCATTACCCTTGAAGAGAAGGCGTTACACATAGACTCTCAAAATTTATTTATATTTCCTTAACACCCTTAGATTAACTCAAATAACATTCATATCAATTTCATTATTCAATTTTAACCTATTTATATTTATATTTATATCCATATTTTTATTCATAATACTTTAATATTGACAATAAGATTTGGGTTTCATTATCAAAGAAAATATAATTGGATTTAATTTAATCAAAAAATTAGATCGTAAGATGAAAATTATTAATGTCAATATCAGTATTTAATTTTTATAATAAGCGAATATGAGACACTTAATACATTTTTTTAAGTTTAGAACCGAATTAATGCAGAAATATTAAAGGTGAAATTTGCAAGTGTGAATACCTATCTTTAACTCAACATCGCAAGACTGGTAATTGATACCGTGTTAAAGAAAATAGATTTATAGTAATAGTGAAATTTGTTCAAATCTTTATAAGTAGTAGTTTAATATATTTATGAAATATTTTGAGAATTTGATGCTATAAAAACTAAAAATAAAATGACCGAGTATCAAGAAACATAAAATTTTGTTGAACTAAAAATGTATTTAACCTTTTAGAAATTAACTCAACAGTCCATTAAGTAATTGACTTTGGTTTTTTTGGTCTAACCCTAAACAGTCAGCCGATACATACAATCAGAGACTTACCTTCCACCATTTGAAAAAAAAAAAATCTTTTTTATTCTTTTAATTTCCGGAGTCCGCAAAGAATTATAATGTCTTCAACCACAAATCCAAGGCTTAACATCTGTCCATGAACGAATTTAATTATTATACTGCAAATAACAAAGAAAAACATGAGCCTGCAGCCTATTAATTAATAAGAAAATCATTCACGCGTTAATAACAAGTCTTAAATTTAAATCTATAAATACCATTATCTTTTAACTCTAACACATCAACGTACCCCACTTTGCTAGTTAGATCATTCTTTAGTTTAATTAGATGGCTAAATTAATGGGGCCGAGTTGTCTTCTTTACCCATTATTACTAGCCGCACTTGTTTTGCATTGCCATGGCAATGACGAAAGGAAGGTACGTACAATTATTTTGCATGTTAATTAATTAATAGAATCAAATTTCTATGTTCTTAATTAATGTTTATGTAACTAATATCACGTAACAGGTTCATATTGTATACATGGGAGAGAAGCCTCGGGGAGATTTTTCTGCTGAATCCACTCACCATTCTATCCTGGAAAATGTGCTTGGAAGGTTGATATATAATTATATAATATTAAGGCTTAAAAAAACTTGATATGAATATTACATCGAAGCATAAATACATGTTACTTTAAATGCAGCGGTTCTTCAGCAAAAAAGTCATTGGTTTATAGTTATGGGAGGAGTTTCAATGGGTTTGCAGCTAAGCTATCAGACGAAGAAGTAGAAAAGCTTTCAGGTTAATTAGTCTTTAAAAGAATTAATTAATTAGTAGTTGTTTAATTATATAAATTATTACAATGGCAGTGTTGTTGATTTTTTAAACATATAAAATACAGAAATGGAAGGTGTAGTCTCAGTAATTCCAAATCATATACTAAAGCTTCACACAACAAGATCATGGGATTTCGTGGGGTTTTCCCAGGGCAAACTTTCTGGAGCTCAGGAAGGAGATGTCATTATTGGTCTTCTTGACACAGGTTATTATATATGATCTGCTCCAATTATTTAGAGAAGAAGTTAAAGAATGTTTTGTGTAATCTGTAAATATTATTTGCAGGAGTATGGCCGGAATCTGAAAGCTTCAACGATACTGGAATGGGCCCTGCGCCATCTAGATGGAAAGGAATATGCCAAGGTGAAGGCAATTTCACCTGCAACAAGTGAGCTCTCATTCTCCTTTCGATACATTTTCTTTTCAGATTCTCGTCGTACATTGAAATTAATGTAAAGGAAAACATTTGAAAATGCAGCAAGATCATTGGAGCTAGGTACTACAATAGCGAAAACTGGTATTTCGACACAGACATCAAGTCCCCAAGAGACTCTGAGGGACATGGAACCCATACAGCTTCGACGACTGCAGGTAGAGAGGTTCAGGCAGCAAGCTACTTTGGGCTCGCAGAAGGAAAAGCAAGGGGTGGAGTTCCATTTGCAAGAATTGCAGTGTACAAAGTGTGCTGGTCATTTGGATGCGCTTCTGCAGATATCCTGAAAGCATTTGACGATGCTATTGCTGATGGTGTTGATATTTTATCGGTGTCCCTTGGAGCTCCATGGGCATTCCCATATGCCGATGATCCCATTGCTATTGGATCATTCCATGCCATGAAATATGGTATTCTCACCTCAAATTCTGCTGGAAATGATGGACCTTATCCATACTCTGTCTCCAGTGTTGCCCCCTGGATATTGACTGTTGCTGCTAGCACCATTGACAGGAAATTCGTCGCCAGTGCTGTTCTTGGAAATGGAAAAGTCATCACAGTGAGTTTAATTATAATTTTTCAGATGATGATTTTTCTTTTCTTTTTTTATATATCGATTTCCTGATGAATATATTTAACTTTTGTGATGACTGAAGGGGCTATCTATTAATAACTTTATGATTAATGGGACCTATTCGTTGATTTGGGGAGGAGCTGCAGCAAACTACTCTGCAGGTGCTGACCCTGACATTGCAAAATACTGCATTACAGGTTCCTTGAATTCATACATAGTGGCAGGAAAGATTGTGTTTTGTGAAACTATCTGGGATGGTTCTGGTGTTCTTATGGCAAACGGTGTTGGTACTATCATGGCTGATGATGAATATAGCAAGGATTTTGCTTTAAGTTACCCTCTCCCTGCTACCGTTATCACTGTCGGGGAAGGGAAGGAAGTGTTGGAATACATCAGATCCACAGAGTAATTAAGATTAAATGCAAATAATTGCTCCTTCTCCTTATAAATATATTAATATCCAATACTTAATCATTGATAATTCCCTTCTCAGGAATCCAATTGCGACTATTTTAGTTGGTGAGGCTTCGAAAGATATTATGGCACCTATGGTTGTGTCATTCTCTTCCAGAGGACCCAACATGATCACTCCTGACATTCTCAAGGTAATCTATAGTATAGTTCTTTGTCTAAACTACCAGCAGTAGGATGGTGGTTATCACTCCATTAAAAATACAATAGATCACTTACCCGATTAGAAAAAAATGACTTTGTTTAAGAATTTGTATTGACAATTTGCAAAAATTGCAGCCTGATATCACAGCCCCAGGAGTGGACATTCTTGCGGCTTGGTCTCCTATATCACCACCTTCCATTTATTGGGATGATACAAGAAGCGTAAACTTCAACATAATATCAGGGACATCCATGTCTTGCCCTCATACTAGTGGAGCTGCTGGTTATGTCAAGGCTGCCCATCCTGACTGGTCGGCAGCTGCTGTTAAATCCGCTTTAATGACCACAGCTACAATGTTGGACTCATTAAAGCATCCTGACCTTGAATTCGCATATGGATCTGGTCAAATCAATCCATTAGCAGCAGCAGACCCTGGGCTTGTTTATGATGCAACCGAAGCAGATTACATTAGTTTCCTCTGCAAGCAAGCCTACAACACTACCACTGTGAGATTAATCACGGGCGATAACAGCAGCGTATGCAACAGCACAGAGCCTGGAAGGGCTTGGGATCTTAACTACCCGAGTTTCTCACTTGCAATTGAAGATGGGCAGCCAATTGAGGGAGTTTTTACAAGGACAGTCACAAATGTTGGCAAACCAAACTCTACATACACTCTCAGCTTATACTTGACATCCCCTGTAGATGTTAAAGTTGAGCCGTCTGTTCTTTCATTCTCAGCCATTGGAGAGAAGCAAACATTTACAGCGAAGGTCAGTGGTCCGAAGATCGCACAACAACCTATTATTTCAGGTGCGATTGTGTGGACATCTGGAAGTTATGTGGTGAGAAGCCCGCTTGTGGTGTACACTATATTGCCTGGTGCTGCTTATTCTCCTCCAGATGCCTTACAGAGAGTGAACAAATCTCCATTGAAATTTGATGGTTCTTCTGTTTATCACAGGAATGGAATACTTGGACGCAACTGATTAAAATCTCTATTTATTTTTTTCCCCTTTTTTCAGGATGCAATGTCTCTTTCTTACTGGCTATGCAAAGCTAGTTTGAGATAAAACTAATAAAACTACGTGGGAGATATTTCTGTTTTTCCCATGACCTTTTAAGTTATAATTAAATATGGATTTGACTTCTCAATATTTTTTACAGTTTTTGTTCAAATTCATATTCTGTGTTCTTTGTTTTATAATTATTTTTTCTACATCATGCAATTATATAAGAACAAGCAAATTATATATACAACACGTAATCAAAGACATAATTGCTCTCAAAGTAGTAAGTTTTTTTGTCGATAATCACAATGCTCAACTTTAAATTAGCACAAAATAGGATGTAATTAATGTTTGAGAAACCAAGTTATAGTATTGTATTCATAGCTTATATAAGCATCATAATATCCATCCACTAGACATAAATGTTCCATGGCCAAGGCGGTGCTGTTCGTTCTTCTCTACCCATTATTGCTTGTAGCAATTGCTGTGAATTGCCATGGCAGTGAAAGGAAGGTAGAATTTTTTATAGGGTACTAGGAGTTGTGTATGTTAATTTACATTTTACAGGTTTACATTGTTCATATGGGAGAGCTAACGCAAGAACATTTTTCTGCTCCAACAATGCACCATTCCCTGCTAGAAACTGTAGTGAGATGGTTAAATTAAACAACTCAGTTTACTCTCCTAACTGGATACAGGAAATTGGAAAAAAAAAATTCTAAATAGTCTCAGGGTTTCAATTTTGTAATTGCAGTTCTTCACTAGCTAAAAAGTCACTGATCCATAGTTATGGGAGAAGTTTCAATGGATTTGCGGCTTGGTTAACAGAGGAAGAGGCTGACAAAATCTCTGTTGAGAATTAATTTCAGGCAGAGGTTATTAAGTATTTCACATTGACCGATTACAAAAATATAATGACCGATTACAAAAATACATTTCTTTGTATAATAACTTGGATAATTCTGTCTTACGAGCTAGTTTTCGAATATGAATTAATCCCTAATCTATTTTCAACAGAGATGGTATCCTAACCGCATACTGAAGCTTTACACTACAAGATCTTGGGACTTCATGGTTTCTTCCGAGGCAAACTTGGAACTTCTCATCAAGAAGAAAATGTCATCATTGGTCTTTTAGACAGGTTTTTCCATTGGTTCCTATTTATCTGCTATTAAGTTACTAATTAATCATTTGCTAATTGGAAGCATTTTCCGGTTGTTTATATCTTAGGGATTTGACCAGAATCTGATAGTTTCAGTGATGAAGGAATGAGTCCTCTACCTAGTAAATGGAAGGGAACATGCCAAGGAGCGAACTTCACCTGCAACAAGTAAGCTCCTTCATCTCTTTAACTTGAGTTAATTAAGATAAATTTATATACCTGATCCAGACAAGAAAATCCAAGAAGAAATTGACATATGATGATGCCATTAAAGATGGAATTGACATAATATCTGTGTCCCTTGGCAATGATTGGGCATCGCCATATTTTATAGACCCCAATTGGCATTGAGGCCTTTCATGCTGCGAGACATGGAATTCTCACTTCGACTTCTGCTGGAAACACTGGACCTTATCTGCACCATGGCTGTTGACTGTTGCTGCAAGCGCTATTGATAGGCAATTCATTGCAAAAGCAGTGCTTGGCAACAGCAAAATCTACACAGTAAGCTGATATATAGTTTTTTTCTTTTTCTTTTTCTTTTTTTGGTCATTTTGGCTGATTCAATCTGTTTTCTTAATGAATTGAAAGAAGTGAATCTCGGTTAATAGCTTCAAGCTGAATGAGACTACATGTCCTTTGATTTAGGGAGGAGATGCAGCAAATTACTCTGCAGGTAGTAACCAAGGCAATTCAAGATATTGCATATCTGGAATGATAAACTCGGAAAAGGCAGCAGGAAAGATTGTGTTTTGTGAAACACTTGTGGATGGTTCTGGCGTTCTTTTGGCTTGTTTACGATGCCTCAGAAGTAGATTTCACTAATTTTCTGTGCAAGCAGGGCTACAATACTACAACTGTGAAATGATCACAAGAAGCAACAGCAGCTTTTGCAATAGTTCAGAAGCAGGAAGAGCTTGGGACCTAAACAAACCAACATTAGCCTGGGCTGTAGATGATGGGCAGCCTATTGAAGGAGTATTTAGAAGGACAGTTACTAATGTTGGCTCACCAAATTCAACTTACATTCTCAGCAAGTACATGCCAAGCCCTGTTAATATTGATGTAAAGTCTTTTGTTCTGTCATTTAATAATATTGGAGAGAAGAAAAGCTTTACTGTGAAGGTCTATGGCCAGAAACTAAGGCAGCAAAAAATCATGTCATGGTGCTATCATATCGAAGGATGGTGTCCATATGGTGAGAAGTCCAGTAGTTGTTTTTAATGTTCTCCCTGGTTCTGCCAATTCTTCCCACGGCATTCCTTTTTCATCATCGACCACATTTAAATCTGCTTCCTTATTTCATAAACATTCGTAGTTTCATTTGTGTTCTTGGAATTTGTTTCTACTTCAGGATTGAAATGCACTGTGAGCAAATGTGAGTTTGATTACTATGTATATTGGAATAAAATCATCTTCTCTCTAATGGTCGAATATCCGAAACAAACAGAGCTTACTCTGTTTTTCAGCTCAATTTTTGTGATAGAATAATTTATTTTTTATGCCATTTTTTTATATATATTTGGGGGCGGTTGAACCATGATGGTTAAGGAGTATCCAAATGCTTCAACCGTTTGGTGTGGAAATAATTTTTTTTAATGCTCTGATTATATTTAGATTTCTTTCATCAAGAAGAAGTACAAAAATTTTGGGCCAAACGACACATCTTGCCCATTAGTTTAGCTTCTAATTATTTAATGAAAAGTAAGCTAATTCTTACAAGCTAATTATAATATATATATATATATATATATATATATTAGCGTTGACGGAGGCCACAAGAATTAGTTTTGTTAGTATTCAAACGTCCCATGTAACTCTATTATTAGTACAGGCAAAGAGAGAACGAACAAGTGCAAGAAGATAAAGCAAGACTTCAAGTATGGCCTAATAATTAATGGTGTAATTAGCACAGCAACTTGTCTCCTCCTTTGACTTGGGATTCTTTAATAAGTATATTTAGTATCCATGGAAATGGCATTATGTGTTCTTTTAGTCCTGTTGCTTAACCCGGCCTAGACTTAATTATTTCACATTTTACAAATTATCAAGAACCGAACTTACTTATATATAATCACACTACTTCAAAGCAACAATCACTGCTCTTGTACATCGAATCAAAATTCGATGATGGGGCTTCTTTCTCTTCTATGCACATTGTTGTCAGCTGCATTCTTGATTCATTGCCATGGTAGTGAGCGAAAGGTAGATATGGTGTAGTTTCAGTCTTTTTTTCTTTTTTAGTCAGAAACCAATGTTTGAGAGTATTAATTTATTTGTTCGAATATATATAGATTCATATTGTATACATGGGAGAGAGACCTCAGGGTGATTTTTCTGCTGCAGCTACTCATCATTCCATGCTAGAAAATCTACGTGGAAGGTTAATAATAATTGTCTAATGAGCAATAATTGATTAAAATTAATCTTCATTTAAAATGATTTCTAAGTTCCAGTTCTTTTCCTATTGTAGTACTTCGTCTGCTAAGGACTTGCTAGTCTATAGTTATGGAAGGAGTTTGAATGGATTTGCAGCTAAGTTATCTGATGAAGAAGTCGAAAAACTCTCTGGTTGATTAGAGCTTGAAATTATTAATTAAGATTTTATAACCTTGCTCTGTTGCATTATATTAAATGAAATCAAAATTGTGTGCAGAAACAGACGTTGTAGTCTCAGTGATTCCGAACCACATACTAAAGCTTCACACAACAAGGTCATGGGAGTTCATGGGTTTTACCCAACAGAAACTAGGAGCTCCAAAGGCAGGAAATGTCATTATTGGTTTTCTGGACTCAGGTCAGGTTCATCCTTATAATGCCTATTTCTATCAATCTGCCAAAATTCAAACACAATTTCTCAATATTTCTTTGCATTATAGGAATCTGGCCAGAATCTAAGAGCTTCAGTGATGAAGGAACGAGTCCTTCTCCTGCTAAATGGAGTGGAACTTGCCAAGGTGCTGCAAACTTCACCTGCAACAAGTAAGCTCCCTCCGCCTACAGCAACAGGATTTTTTTCGTCATTTTGACTTCGGTGCTAGAGGTCCTACTTCGTGTAGGATCTTCATGCATTGCAAAGCTAAGGTTCACTTGACATTGACAATTAATTGAACGTTTGAAACTGCAGTAAGATAATAGGAGCACGATACTACAACAGTGAGAAGTGGTATGACATAACTGATATCAAATCCCCTAGAGACTCTGATGGACATGGAACCCATACTTCTTCAACTGCAGCCGGTAGGGAGGTTCAAGAAGGCAATTACTTTGGGCTAGGAGAAGGAACTGCCCGAGGAGGAATTCCCGATGCCTGGATTGCTGTGTACAAAGTCTGTTGGTCATTTGGATGTGCAAGTGCAGACATTCTTGCAGCATTTGATGATGCCATAGCAGATGGTGTTGACATTATATCTATATCCCTTGGTTCTGACTGGGTAGCCCCATATTTGGAAGACACAATTGCCATTGGATCATATCACGCAATGAGATACGGTATACTAACCTCTGGTTCTGCTGGAAATTCTGGACCCTATCCATATTCTGTCTCCAATTTCGCACCGTGGATATTGACTGTAGCAGCCAGCACCATTGACAGGAAATTTGTTGCTAAAGTTGTACTTGGCAACGGACAAGTCTACACTGTGAGTTTTTGTGGCTGCAATTCTATATCATTACATATACTTCTGTCATTAATTATTTGCTAAATTATGATACCTTTATTTTTCACGATAGGGACTCTCTGTTAATAGCTTTGATCTCAATGGGACTATATATCCTTTGATTTGGGGTGGAGATGCAGCAAATTACTCTGCAGGTGCTAACTCGTACTTTGCAAAATATTGCATACCCGGAGCCATGAATTCATACAAAGTAACAGGAAAGATTGTCCTATGTGAAGCCTCAACCGATGGTTCTGGCATTCTAATAGCCAATGGTGTGGGTACTATAATGGTTGATTCATCTTTTATTGATTATGCTTTCAATTATCCCTTGCCGGCAACACAAGTCAGCGCAGAAGATGGTCTTAGAATTGTGAAATACATCAAATCAACAGAGTAAAGAGATTTCTACACAATTTTATCAACACAAAACCTTTTAAATTCACAGGATCTAATGTTTGACAAAACTTCCTAGGAAACCAATTGCAACTCTTCTAGTTGGAGAGACTTGGAAGGATATGATGGCGCCTTCTGTTGCATCGTTCTCTTCTAGAGGACCCAATCCTATCAACCCTGATATCCTAAAGGTATGAAGTTTCGCTGCATAGCTTGTGTTGCCTTTTATTAGAGAATTTACTTTGATTCATGGGTGATCCACAGCCTGATATAACAGCTCCTGGCGTGGACATCCTCGCTGCCTGGTCACCAGTCGCACCGCCTTCCAACTACTTGGAGGATTCAAGAAGTGTCAACTTCAACATAATCTCAGGCACATCCATGTCTTGCCCGCATGCTAGTGGTGCCGCCGGCTATGTTAAGGCTGCTCATCCTGACTGGTCTCCTGCTGCTATTAAATCTGCCCTCATGACAACAGGTTATATCATGGACTCAAGGAAGCATGAAGACCTTGAATTTGCCTATGGATCAGGACACATTAATCCAATCCAAGCAGTAGACCCTGGGCTTGTTTATGATGCATCAGAATCAGATTACATCAACTTCCTTTGTAAACAAGGCTTCAACACTACCACTCTTAGACTCATCACTGGAGACAACAGTAGCAACAGCATAAAGCTGGGTAGAACATGGGATCTGAACTATCCATCGTTGGCTTTAGCTGTGGAAGATGGCCAGCCAATTAATGGAGTGTTTACTAGGACAGTAACTAACGTTGGTTTGCCAAATTCAACCTATACAATTAGCACCTATATGCCAAGCTCTGTTAGTGTCACGGTGGAGCCTTCTGTCTTATCATTCTCGGCCACTGGAGAAAAGAGAACATTCACCGTGATTGTATCGGGGCCAAATATCACACAGCAACCAATCATGTCTGGTGCAATCATGTGGGAAGATGGTGTTCATGTGGTGAGAAGTCCATTAATTGTGTATAATATCCTCCCTCTCTCCACCTATTATTCGTACTCCATGAATCAGAATACGTTTAAATTTCAAGGCCGGACTTCCATTTACCACAAGAATCATATCGTAGAACACAACTAATCCAATTATAGAGGTTTAGAATTTCCTTTTTCCATAGTCAAATGTCACTGTGCAATTGTGGCCTTCCCATATTAGCTCCTTTGTCTTTATTTATTTTGAGATTCTCCGTCGTATTTGTTGAAATTTCATGGTGGAAAAGTGCACCGCTACTAATTCTGGCCCAATTCTAGCTGTCCCATTTTGTCTATGTAACACAACCACCAAATCCACGGGCCTTTTAAGCGCCAGTATGCACATCTCAACTAGCTACTTATTAAGAACTTGCGCCGAAAACATCATTTTTACTAGCCTTCTTTTCACAACTACAGGCATATTCAGATTACTCAAAAAAGACTTTCTACACACACATGTCCAACTATTGCCGCAAGTCAAATCATATACTAAGCAATCTGCTCCTCCCAAATTTGTAAATCCGTCAACGACTAAAGACCCTTTGAATGATGCATTTAAGAATAAAATTTGACTGATAACAGCAAATACCTAATTTTTAAAAAACGAAAAAAAGGCAAGAAAGAAAGAAGCATACCCTAAGGCCTGTTAATTTACCATCTTATGCAACGGCAAAAGAATCACATAAGGAGGGCTTAAACGATCAGAACAGATTGTAAGTCTCCAAATGCTACTCAAATCGTATAATGGTAATGACCTTCAAGAATATATTTATAACCTGATAAATCACATCCAACTAATTTATTCACTGTCACATTACAAATACAACATTTCAAATATCACCAGGCGAAATCATGCATGTCACTGGGGAAGAGGAACCTCTAAGGTACGGCATCAACCCATATGCACAATTTGTAATAAATAGCAACCGGAAAACCAAAAAATCAAACCTAAAATTCAAGAAACAGGGACACTTTCATTGGGCTTGAAACATACTACAGAAAAGATCCCTCAATGAAAAAGAGTTTGAGCCCTCTGTTTAGAAACATCAAGCAGCAGCAGTCTTCTGATTTGGCTTGAAGACATAATTGATCAGGGACTCCTTTATTGGCAAAATTTCGGGGAATTCCTTGTTCAATTTGGTGGCATCAAGCTCATTATTGCTCCTAGGGGCAACTATTACTTTTGCCTGTTCCTCGAGGTTGAAGTTTTTCCATGTGAAGTTGGGGTCAATATAATCCCGATACATCTCTAAAATTTCGTTGTGACTGACAACGCCAGGATTTGTGAAGTTCCATATTCCAGTGAGGTTCCTCTTTGCCAACTCAATTGAGACAGGGAGCAGTTCATCTAAGATTGTCATGGAATTTGGAATATTAACTACTTTCTCATATCGAGTGATCTTCGTAATGAAGTTGCGAGGATTAGCTAAATCAGATGAAATGGGCATTCTCACACGCAAGGTACAGACATTTTCATAATTCTTGAGCAACTCTTCCACCTTCCAAATAACAAAGGAGTAAAATCAGAATTACTATGATGTATAACTGACTAGTTACTTACATTAAAACAGGAAGTTTGATGAAAGAAAGGAAAAAGAATAATAGATTTAAAAATGGCAAGGCAGTTCATGCATGTGTGAGAAAGAGAAAACGTATACAAGGTCATAAGTTGAATCTGCTGCATCTGTCAACTGGAAAATCGATAAAATATTACAGATTTTCAGTTTTCATAGAATGATACTCCATAGCTAAACTACTGCTTCCTTAAGAATCAAATATATGTTCTGGCAGGTAAAATAACAGGAAATATGCTATTCATCCACGTCCAATAATAGCCGCGAAAAGAATAAATAGATTTAACATGCAGCTCCTTGAAAATTATACAAACAAAAGCATGCTTTTCTGAAAACAAAATAAAAAACAAGCAAGCCATTGACATCCAAATCAAGCTTGCTCTCAGAGTATGTAATGATACTATTCTATGATATATACTGTAATGCAAGAAATCGCAATTAATGAAAGAATATAGCACCAGAAACATTTTGAAAAGATAGAAACAAATGTGCTCAGATTCTGAACAAGAATCATAAAAATCAGCTGGATCCAATATGGACGACTAACTAGATCCACAACCAAATGATAGATCCACCACAGCAAACAGCATTATCCACATCCTCATTCCAAATATACATTCCATACTATATATATAGATTATATAAACAGGAAACAGAAATGCAACCAAATGAAATAAATCAATGGAAGAAGTTGAATTACCATGGCCTTAGTCTTGGAGTAGAAGGATCCGATAAAATTCGGAGTATCGTCCTCCTTAAACCCGATCCCGGAACCAAGAAGATGCTTGGAATCATACTCAAAAATACAGCCAGTAGCATAATTAATCAAAATCATGCCCTTCTCCCTGCACACGTCGGCCAAGGTAAGCGTCCCGACCACATTGGTCCGTATAGTCTCGACCTTATGGGATTCGCACCAATCGACGTTGGGGCGGCCAGTGACGCCAGCAGCGTTAAAAACGTGAGTAGGATTAACGGCGGCGATGTCATTTTCAAGGGAGACTCGGTTTTCAAGACGGCCGGAGCCATAGGTGTAGTCGATGCCCTGAGCCTCGCAGAGCTTGCCTAAGAGGCCACCGATCCAGCCGGTGCGGCCGTAAATTAGGAACTTGAAAGGCTTGTCGCAGTTTGATGCGGTGCCGTTTGAGGGGAATCCCATAGTCGGTGCTTGCAGGCATGAAGTGGGAGAAATGTGCAGTTGCAGGGACTATACGGATCTGAGGAATATATAATAGGTGAGGTAAGGATCTGTTGTGTGTGCGTGTAATTTATAAGGAGAGGATAGATATTTAATTAACTAATTTTGCTCATTTTAGGACAGCGATCCGGTGGGTGAGTGGTGTGCGTTTCTTTTACATGAAGTTTTCATTTTTTATATTTAATTAACTATTGTTATATTCTTGTACATTTTTAATATATTTTAATTTATTTTTTTAATAAAATTTAATTTATTTAAAATCAATTAAATTTAATAATTTAATCAAAATTATATAATTTAATACTAAATTTATATCTAATTAGTATTTTTTAATTTTTATAAAAATAATAAAAATAAGAGATAAAAAAATAAATATTTATATATTCTACATTTTAATCTTTCCTTTCGTCTAATTAATAAATAAGTTGCATTTTTTAAAAATTTAATATATTTTAGATGTGAATATTAAATATGCCATCAATATTATAAATATTAATTTAATTTTTAAAATGCAATTAATTAATTTAATTATGCCTTTTCAAGGACAAAATAGTAAGAGTATAAGGTAGCAAATTAACTTGTTCATACCAATATGTTAAATGATTTTTTTTTTTGAGTAATATTCATACATAGAAGTTCATAGTATATCATGTGCATGACTAAGGCTTATGAGAATACAAAATTCTAATTGACGTAAAATTGGAAATAATACGTTAATTTCACTAATTAATTATACAAGACTTGAAATCTTTCAATTAATTAACAAGATTTGAGGTACGGTACATCGGCTGTCATCCCCAAGAAAAATGAAAGAGAACACGGCAACATGATTTCATTGGCTCTTACGGAAGACAAAGTCTTAGGAGTTAGCATCAAATAATATATGAAATTATTACTCAATTGTTTCATATAAATCCCATGACCTATTGCGTTTTTTGCCTGGAACCGAAAAATTAAAAAGTACTTCCATTAAACATAGTCTTTTCTAAATATATTCTTTAGCATACGTGGCACGCTTCGAACATGCAGCTATATTGCTTGATGTACCCCTGCGACGCTCTGTATACCAAACTCTTCTCGACGGTCAATAGTGATAGGATACGAATCCTGCTGTCCAAAAAGAATGGCCAGTGTAGATATAAGCACGGCTCCACCTAGTGGAAGCTTTTGTAGGTCTTAACGTGTCGGGGACCCATTCTCTAAAATTTGCAATATGCAGATCTGAAATTCTTCAACCATTTAAGTAGCGGTTCCTAGTACTGTCGTTTTTTTTTTTTTTTTTTATCGGTTTGTTTAGTGACCTTTGGATTGAATCTTTATCGACGGTTGATATGTATGATTAGCATCAACCAAATCTAGTTAATCTTAACCGTCGGTTGAAGTTTGCGTGATGCTATCCCAAAAGCGAATTGCTACGGTGGAGCATAAGTGACCGTTGGAAACACGATCTTTGTCATTTCTCAATTTCTGATAGCTGGACAAATCGTCCACGTGGTTATAGGAGTTGTCAAGTGATGTGGACAAAATATGTCAGCCATGATCTCTTGATTAGCTATTGGCGGAAGTGCCAAATAAGTCACTTAGATTTACTTCAATAATCTAGTTAACCCTTTTAATCCAATTGGATTATTTTCACCTTTAAAAGTATGCTTAAAATAAATAAATTTTATAAATTTTTATAAAATTTATTTTATATTTTTATTTTCTATGTTTGAAATGAAAAACTAAAAATTAAATTTCATGAATTTCATTATATTTTCTTCAAATTCCATCAAAATAGGTAAAATTTACAAATGAAATTCATATTTTTAAAAAACCAAATTTTAAAAACTATAATATCCTTATATATTTTTTGAATTTTTTTTCTCTCTTTTTTCTCAATTTCAACCGGATCAATATTTTTTATATTTTGTAAATTAATTTTTTTGTAATATTAAAAAAACCTTTAGTTTAATGATTTTTTCTTTTTTTTTTCAAGTAGTATAATAAATTTACTTATATTGTAACACCCTATATCTGGTCTGTTAAATGATCTAAATACCGGGCATCACATTCTGGTTCAATTCCTTTAAGAGGATTAACTAGATAATTTACCACCTAAGATCTGATTATTTTCATAGTTATTGTTCATTTTTCTAAAAATTTCGATAGAATTTTTCCTAAAATTCTTTAAAATCCCCTAAAAAAATATTCAAACACTTTTATATAAGTCTATCCTACCATCCATCTTCAGTTCAAACACCAACATAAATTATTACCCTTCTTCCGACATTTTAAAAATCACATTTGACAAGAATTAAAAACACAACACCTTTAACTTTTTACTGTTATCAATATAATTTACAATGCCAATACCTATAAATATCTATATAAAATTTACATCTCCACAACATTGTGTACATGTCAAGATACCCTAAAGATAACAAAAAAGAATCAAGTGGTGCATCCTTCTCAAATCCGGTAGCTTTTCTATTGTGACTCAAATTGTGCTGTAGATCCACTCCACTACCTTTAAAAACTTCCTTCAAACCTACGCACGAAAATAAAATCAAGCACTAAGCATATCGCTTAGTGGTGTTCAAACAATTCTATTTTTTCAACCACACGACATATAAATAAAACATATTTGAAATTCATAAGATGAAAGTGTGACCAATTGCTTACCTTAAATTAAGCTTTGATTATTTGATACATTCCAAAGAAAATCTAGCTAATTATTTTCCACTTAAGAGAAAATTCAATTTAATTAAAATAAAGTCTTAGCAATTAAATTTGGTATTTGCCCCAAGTAAAATTTAACGGAACCGTATGATGAGCAGAAAAATGGAAATTAAATACAGGATCGAGTTTATCGGAACTATACGGTCCATTTAATCTCAATTTTACATTATTGATGTTCAAATTTTATTATTACTTTATTATTTATAAATACATACAAATATACACACACACTTATATATATATATATATATATATATATATGGATAGAGCTTTTGGAGCCATTCAGCCCACGAATCAAAATTAATCAAACCCATCAAAAAAGCTCTAGGAGCCATTCAATCAGGTAACCATATCAAGATGCAGTACTGTTAAACGTCCCTAATTGGCATGCCAACCTTATCTTATTTTTTTCAATTCCTATCTAATTTTAATAAAGGCAAAAGAAATAAATTTTCAAAATTTATATAAATAATTTTATAGTATTGTTACAACTTAAGTAATTTAACTTTGATATCAAATCCTTTCTAAACAAATCAAAGCCTTATCCATCCTTCTTTTCCCTTCAAAAATTTACATAATTTATCTCGTTTTTTGCTAATTCAAATAAGTGTTCCATAAGCGTATTACATACAGTCTGGATAACCATCTAGGAATATTTTCTTAAAATGGTTATAAAAAGCTTCAAGCATAGTAATTTAACTCACTTAGGTAAACATGCCATCATTGTTTGCTTCTTACATAATTTAGCCAGAACAAATTCTAATTCATGCATATTCAATTTTCTTGATTTAAATGACATGCCTAATCCAAAAATTCATCTAGGCATTTCAAAGCAACATTTATAAATAATTTTCTTAAAAATTATGAAAAAAAACTCACTAATTAAAGTCAATTTGACGTAAGCTTGATTACCAAGTGATGCCTTAGAAAATTTACATTCAATTTCATTAATATATTCCTTTAGTTACATATTTATAGATAATTAATTGTTAATTTAAATCAACACTCAATGTGAATTTTTTTAAGAATTAGAAAATTTCACAATATGAGTAAATTAACAATTTTTCCAATTTAAAATCTTATACTTTATTTTAAGTACTTCATACTACTTACTTCATGTCTAACTAAGTACCACAACATTGGTTTTATAAAATCTTAATTTACTCTCCTAAGTTCGTAACTTACATATTACATGTCATTTAATAATTTGCAAGTAAAATTCCTATAATTTAAATTAATCATCTCTTATTATTTAATTACACTCAAATAAATATTTGTAACTTCATTTCATACAAATCTTATCCCACGAGCTAAATACCTTTACTTATATAATACAATATTTTAGAGAAAAATAAAATTGCATTAATACATACCTTAATTTGATGCCAACTTTTCCAAATTCTACTTTCAAAAACTAAAATTCATCACTTTCATTCCACTTCTTTACTTTTGCCCTCATTTCACCTTCTTTCTCTATATTGATTCACAAATTCAACATAAATCTTGCAATTAAATATATACCCACACTTAAATTCAACAATTCTTACTAATTACTTCACCAAATTCCCAAATAACTCAAGATTTACCAAAAGCTAAGGGTGCATTTACTTACAGAAAATAGTTTTTTATTTTTTGTTTTCTATTTTCTTAGAAAATTGGAGTATTTATTTTCCATAGAAAATTTAGAAAACTTATTTATTTATCAACAAATGAAAAACTGGAGTGTTTATTTTTTTGTATATATATATATAGACACACACACATATATATACATACATACACATATTACATGTATATGTATGCATACATATATACATACATACATTTATATATGTATGTGTATGTATATACATATGTATATATATATGTATATGTATGTGCACACATTTATATGTATATGTATATGCATATGTATGTGAATATATGCACATACATACACATGTATTTACGAATACATACATATGTACATGTATGTATATGTATGTATATACATATATATACTTATCCATATGTATATATATGTATGTACATACATATACATATTTATGTATGTATGTATGTATGCATATACATATACACATGTATATGAATATGTATGTGTGTGTATGTGCATATGTATATATATATATATATATATATATATATATATATATATATATATATATATATATATATATATATATATATATATATATATATATATGCATAAATACATATTTATATGTATATGTATGTGTATGTATATATATACATGCGTGCATGCATGTATCTATATTGTATATGCATATGTATGTGTATATATGTACATATATATACATACATATGCATATGTATGTATACATATATATATGTATGTATACATATACATATGCATATGCATATGTATGTGTATATATATATATATATACATATCCATATGTACGTATGTATGTATATACTACATATACATATACATATACATATACATATATATGCATATACATATACATATACATGCATATGTTTATGTATGTATGCACATACAAAAATTTACATATGCATGTATATGTATATGTATGTATGTACATATATATGTGTATGTATTAATATTATTCAGAAAATTTGGAAAACATATTTTATTAGTTTTTCAATTTCTTCTTTATTTTGAAAAATTGAAAAATTTATTTTTTGTTTTCTATTTTAGAAAACTGACGAAAATAAACATGATCTCTATTTTCTATTTTCTATGGAAAATTTTTCTGGAAAATGGAGCAGTTTTCTGTAAGTAAACAGGCCCTAACTTTTTCCCAATTTTCCAAAATCCCTAGATCTAAATCTCCTTACTTTTCCTTTAAGTCTCCATCATAAAATAACAATTAAAGGGAGAATAAAGATTACCAAATGATTAATGGAGGAGAAAGCATAAAGTAGGGACGAGTATGGAGAAAAATCGAATAAAGAAGAAGGAGGTAGCAAGGAGGATCCATAAGCTACTGCCATACGATGGAGAGAGGGAGAAAGAGAGTGGTGATGGCTTCGAAGCTTCAATAGCAGCGAAGGACAATGACTATCGGGCGACTGTACTATCATAATTGGTGGGGAGAGGGAAAATAAAGAAAAGAAGAGGAGAAGAGAAGATGAAAAAATAGGAAAATGCATCTTGATTTTTCCAGCAAAAAGGGGAAGAAAAGAGGCTAAAACCAAAATGACGTAGTTTTGGCAAAAGTCTCCTTTGGTCCCTCAACTTTTTACAATTCAATAATTAACCCCAATTCTTTTTCTTTTATGCATTTGAACCCCCAAGTCACATATAATTCAACCTATAATATTTTTACACTCATTATTTAAAATTTATATTATTATCCAGTCTAGATAAAAAAATTGGATCAGTCTGATTATTATTTGGATAACTCAAAATCGGGTTGTTACATATATTATTTGAATTATTATTTGATTAATTGTATATACATTAAATTCTCGTTAAATCGTTAAACTTATATTGATACAGTGAAAAAAGATAGAATGTAATATCCCAAAATTTGTATGTAACATGCCTAATGCGTTTTAGAATATGAACAGTAATCCTGGAATAGTTTTCAAAGTAATTAAAGTAGTGCAGTACAAGAAAATTTAAAAATGTATTGGTGTTAAATGTGCTTAGGCTAGAAAAATCTGAGGATTGGTGATCTGATGGGCTGTAACATCCCCAGTATGGTCTCTTGCAGATATTGTCTGCTTTGGATCAAGGCCCGTATAGTTTTAAAATGCATTTACAAAGAAGAGGTATCCACAGCCTTATAAGGCATACTTTATTCACCTTTCCAACCGATGTGGGATATTACGATCCACTTCACCCCTTAAGGGGCTTAGCATTCTTGCTGGCTTGAGAGCTTAGTATCATACTGGCACACCGATCTAACCTCCGGTTTTGATACCATCTGTTTGAGGATGAAATATTATGCTAAAGTAGAGTCTAATATCTAAAGCTTCTTGCAAACTTTTTCAAAAATATGAAGTGAATCTGGAATCCTTGTTAGAAATTATGGATAAGGGCACTCCATGCAATTTCACTAATATAGATCTTTGTTAGCTTATTCAAAGGAAAATCCATCCGTACTGGCAATAAATGAGCAAACTTGGTGAGTCTATCAATGATCATCCATACAACATCATGCTTTTTTTTGAGTTATAAGCAACCCGATAACAAAATCTACAGTCACTCTATCCTATTTTTATTTCGATATCGAAATAGGATAAAGTAAATCCGATGGAACTTAGTGCTTTGCTTTTATCTTCTGAAATATTAAACACTTGCCCATAAACTTTATCACATTCTGCTTTATGCCTGGCCACCAATAAAAAGCTTTCAAATCTTGGTATATCTTGTTACCACTAAAACGCATAGCATAGCTACTGTGATGAGCTTTAGTAAGGATATTTTTCTTTAGTTTCTCCTAATTAAGAATACAAAGCTGCTTCTTGTAGCAAAGGCTACCATCATCACTCAAAGAATAATCCATACCACTACTATCTTTAACCTTGTTTACAATGGCCGCTAATCAATCATCTTACTTTAGGGCTGCTCTGCACAAAGTCGGGCTTCACTTGCATTTCAACTATCAATATTTCATCTTGTGTCAAGTTTAAGCTGAAATTCATAGCTCGAAGAGTTGCTGTAACATCCTTATTGCTTCTAACACTGTTCCAATACGTCATAGGCCGAAATTTGTTTTTTCAAAATTTATTGCTTATATCTCATTATCATACTTTATTATTTTGATAAAGATTCGTCGATGACCTATAAATGTCTAATTTACTGTGCATTTAATAAAATTTTTATAATATAACGGCTGTACATAGCACTAGCCCCCTAAAACACAGACAATTTCACACAACAATAAATAATATCAATCATATCCATTCATTACCATTTCATACATGTATCCAAAATATAGTTCTACTAATATAACTCTTGTTTATCATTTACATAACCAAAATGTAATTTTATATACATGCCAAGACATTATGACAAAAACTTCTAAAAAAAGTCTTGTAAAGTGTATTCTCACTCCTGCTCCCGAGTACCTGCACACAGTAACAACTGCGCGCTGAGCACTAATAATTGATACATTTCCTGAATTATTATCAAAATTCTTAAACAATACCTTATACACAAACACTTATAAAATCATCTAATTTCTTATTAAAACACCAATTTTAATTTTCCTATAATATTATTAATTTTACTTTAAAACTTCTTTTACCTTACCATTTTAATCACGTAATTACAAGTTTACCCTTGTTAAGCTTATTTTTTATCTTTAAACTAATAATTGAGATATTTTATATTCTTATGTACTTATTTTGATATTTTTGTGTAAAATTACGTTTTAGTCCCTGTTGACTATAAAATTCCCTTTTTAGGCAAATTAGCTATTAACTGATTATTTTACCTTTATTTAAGCAATTATTACTTAAATTTACTTAATTTCTACACTTTTGAGAAAAATTACTATTTTGCCCCTAGACTTTCATTTTCTTTCATTTTTGTCCTTTTTTCACTCTTTATTGTCACTTTTCATTATCTTTTCACATTTCTAGCTATTTACTTCCATTATGTCCCTAGTACAGACCCGGTAGAAAACCTCAGATTGGATACACGAATGTGAATCCCATGGGCCACCACTAATAGAGAAATGATTCCTAAGGAATCATTTTTCATAATACTGCGCTTTTCACTTTCACTTTACACTTAAGCTATAAAAATAAAAAATCTTACCCATAGAAAAGCAAGTCGTCATGACTTACACCACGGTAAAGGTGTCCCTGAAAATAAACTAAAATAAACTCGGTAGCATCAAATGAAAATGGAAGTTACCAATGTTATTAAAATCGGACCGAATAAAAAATCAATAAGGCTGGAGATTTGTGGTTCGAATGGTTCAACCAAATTTTTTCTATTTTTAAAATATTATCAATTATTATAATTTTATAAATATTATTGTATAAAAATTAAAAAAATATTCATCAAACATTAAATATATATCACAAATATCCTAATAATAAATTACAAAATATAATTTCAATTTTATTATTACAAATGATTAATTATGAATATCATATGTTAGAAATATAAAAATACAATTATATCATGAAAAAAATTTCTTGTTTAGATGAAATACTAATGAAGCAAATATAGAAAACATTAACCTTGCATATATGAGTATAATTATATTTAATTACAATAAACTCAAATAGATAATAAGTATATTAAATTATTAAGTGATATCTTTATAATTGAAAATACTAATTTTTTCAAATAAATAAATAATGAATATATATATATATATATATATATATATATATATTTGATTATATTAAATTATTAAGTGACATATTTAGAATTTAAAATACTAATTTTTCCAAATAAATAAATAATGGATATGTATGTATGTATATATATATATGTGTGTGTGTGTGTGTGTGTGTGTGTGTGTGTGTGTTTGTGTGTGTGTACAAAAAAAATATGATTTTTTACATTTTTTAGCCAAAAATCCGATTCTCAGGATTTGTGGTTCAATCCGATTTTTTGTCAATCCAATTTTAAGTAGTTAAATCAATCGACTGGCATGCCCATTCATGGTTCAACCGGCCGGTCCGGTTTTAATAACATTGGAAGTTACTCGTATGCCTTCTTGTTTCGGATTAGTTGCTTTCAATATGATATTCTCCAACTAAACCTGAGATCATAGTCTAAAAAGCTAGAATTTAGAAATAACAAAGCGTGAACTTTCCTTAGAACAGTCACGCGGGAAAGCTGATCCTGATGTAATATAAGAAGTTAAAAACAGCTTTCCTTGGATACACCATCATGACTGATAGTGCAGGTAATCAGATGGTGAGATTTTCTTGAATGGCTGTAAAGGAGCCTAGTATGTTACCACCAACATCCGGGAATGTTTCAAAACCAGGAAGAGCCTTGACCTTGCCTGTCCGATCAACTTCAACAGGATACTTGAGAAGATGACTATTCATTTCTGTTACTTGATCAGCTGCAAACTGTCTCCAGTTTAGCTCACCAACTGACCTTACTCTTCTTACGCATTCAACAGACTCTGGTCGCTCAAAACACTCCTCTACTCCTCCTATGTGTTCTGCCCATAATGACTTCCTATATCCATATATCTGCAGGCAGAGGCAGCCATTACGAAAACATTAGCTATTTGTGTCATCATGCTAAGCTTCCTATTCATTCTATGAAGAAAATGTTTACCTGTCCATGTGGACGAGAGTGTCTTCTTGCTAAGGTATGTTTAGGCTGATATGCACCCATTGCGATCTCTGTGTCTCTGGTACCCTCCAAGGACCTCTGGTTGATATTTGCAGAACCCAATATCACATACTCGTCGTCCACTATCATTCCCTTCGAATGAATATAAATCATGAAGCGTCGACTCATCTTGCTCATTACCTGTTTTATCGAGAGAACATAACGAGTATGTAGTTAGGTAGGTGAGAAAAAAAAAAAAAAAGGAAAATATGACAATTGAGGTGAAGATATACCTGAGGAGTCTTTGCTCCATTGGAACTTTGAGAATTTAAACTGCTTTCTCTGTCTAATGCCTCACGATTGCCTAGGCAGAAGAAATTTAAGTAGTCTTGTGGCTCGTATGTATTTTCAAGTCCCACCTCCTCCAATGCCTTGTAAATCGTTTCGTACATCATTTGCATTGTTTTTTGCTGAAGCAAATGACATGGAAATGCAACAATAAGCATATGATAATGATTGAATTCAATAGATTCTGACGCATCAAATTGTAATAGCTCAAGAAATTAAATAGTTTATACCTGCCAAAAGAGAATCCTCTGTGTTGGAGTACCTGTAGGAACACCTTCTGGCCACATTGGGGATAAGAATGTATGCAGCAAACCTCTCCTTTGCTCTGATTTTGTCAGCAATTTTAAGAGCAATTTCCATAGGTATTAAGTTATTAGCACCTGCAAATAATACCCCTTGCTTACAACTTTGCACTCACCATGGAAAGAAGACATTCTGTAGATTATATTCCTTACCTAAGTCTTTGTAAGAGTCCCAGTTAAACGATGAACCAAGAAAGTATTGGTTTTCAATGTAGATGAAATTCTGGGCTGCGCGGATTGCCTGGACGTATGCTGAATGGATACTCATATCGATGAGAACATTCTTCCCACATAACAGGTTCTGTTATGAATTGACAAAGAAAAAAGTAATTATTCATCAACTGGATTCATCCAGTTGAAATAAAACATTAATAGTTGTTCAAGAAATGTAAATTAAAAGAGCTCCAAGCCAATTTTTTCATACCCTGCTTGTTGCATCCTTTGGGTCGTCTGGAAAGCCTTTGACAGAACTGGAATCGATTGACCGGAATACCTTTGGTTGATGAAGAATTTAGTCAACAGAAAGATATATTGGAATTGGAGATAAAAAAAATGCTAGTTGACAAGTTATACACCTGAACATGCCAGGTCTCTGGATCATTTTCAGCCTCACAAGAAACTTCAGCTATTCCAAGAATTTCAGGAATTCTTTCAAACCTGAGTAATGAATCCTCATATGATGCCTTAAATTTTTTAATTCCATGAGGTTTTGAAGCCTTTGACCAACGCTCCTCAAAATTGGTGAGGATGTCATATGCGGCTGGACCATCAAGTTTGCTGTGCAAATCATGCCATGGTTCTCTTGGACAGCCAGAAACAGGCCCCTGATGATTTATAATAAAAGAGTTTTAGAAGAAAAATGACTATATTTATTGAAAAGTTTAGCGTATGAAAGTTTGTATTGTAAAGATTGACTGAAATAACATAGAAAAATGAGTGACCTTTCTATTCTGCAATACAAAGAGATTTCATAGAACAGTTAGATTTGGCTCAAGAAGAGTAAAACGTTTCCGTGTGTACAGTACATTATGTGAAAGTTTACCGTGAATGTAGGGTTATGATAGTCATCTTTGTGCACTGTTTCTAATGTCCTAAAAAGAGGATGCTGTGGAGTATCATACCGACCCATGCATAGATCAAGACCACCAACGAAAGCTATGATCTTTCTCTTATGATGACCTGCATCAGCATCCACAATCACTGTTTTCTGATGATGGGTATATATTGTGCCAACTTCCTGATAAAGAAAATTAAAAGAACAAGGTTAAGATACTTATTTTCGAATATATAACTAAGTCATACAAATCAACATCTCTCGATGTGCATTGAAATTGATTCTGTATGAATGCCATCTCTATGAAGCAAAGAAACAAAAGTTCTGTCACTTTGATTTCTAGTACTTCCACAATATCATGGACCAGTGGCCCTTAGACAAAGCAATTCCACTTTCAACATTTCTTAGTGAAATGAAAAGTTCATTATTTAGAATATATTAGTGAGGATTGAGTCAATGATGCTTAAGGTCCCAACATGCAATGGATACTTATGGTTCAAGGTCATTCGAACCTTGACAAATAATTAATAGATATTTATCCAAATAACATCTAGCATAATTACTTCAAAACATATTTGCAGCATAAAAACGTGGGTTGCAAAAGTGAGTTTCCAATAACATGGGATAAGATTCTGAGCACAGCCCTGCCCAGCAGAGTTTGCATTCAAACGCAAAATAGTAATTTCATGTAGTTAAGCAGTAGCGGTTAAGATAATAGGATAGAGAAACTTATGCCATATTCTCAAACAAAAAACAATCATTATTACATATCCCACCTGCTTTTTCATAAAGCCGTGTCCTTTTCCAGCAGATCGAGGGCAAAGTAGCACTTGTACCGAAGAGTGCTTGAAAAATCTGCGAGTTTCCTCATCATTCGTATTCATGATGCCCTCCTACATATCATAGAATTTAATCATTATCTACTGGAAGAGGCTACCTGAGTAACTCTAAGTGAGATATTTAAATTGTAGCTAAAATTGCCTCTGATAAATTGAAAAAAAGAATATTGAAACTGAGGAGAAACAAGATGTTCAGTACTTTCAGAGTTTATTCCTAGCCCCTTTTGAGTTGGAGAGCATATATCAAACCTGCAAGAAGCAATTGCTGTAGGCTCTCCAACATTGAGCCAAACATTCAGTTTTTAAATATCACGCTGCATAAAAGGGCTCACATGAGGAAAATCTATTCCCAGTATAAAATTAATGTCAAAAAGTTACAAAACAGAACCAGCAAATAAGCTTATTAAAAATTTAGTCCAAACAATGCCGTAGAACAAAATTAGGAGCATCATATAGGAGGAGAAGTTGCAGAATCTTACAGTTTTATATCCCAAAATACTCCTGGAAGTAGGATCATCTCATACAAGGAGCAGCACTCTCACACCCTCCTGAGATTTAATTTTGAGAAGATCACCCAAAGTACAATCATTCCCCTGATGGCCATCTCTAACCAATCTAACATTGTGGTAAACAGACCAACCAGTTATATAGATCAAACGTCGAGCCTGACTGATAGCATTAGAGATGTCTCTCCAGCAACTTCCATGCTCATACTCAACATCACCGTCAAGCATAATATTAGGAAGGGAGCCATCATGAACATGAGCATCTTGATAAAGAGTAACTTTACCTCCTTTCCTAAGAGGAAAGTATGTACCTGGAACCCCATTGTACTCTGGACCTGAGCCTACCCCATGCTTATAAATTGCCATTTGGTCCACTGGAGTGAACTGAATTGATAACTTCAATTCAGCACCAGCCTTGCAGGGCTTCCCATTGGCGCAGAGAATTGGGAAGCTTCCTTCAATTTTAGTGCCAGAGCATAAATGCTGAGCTGGGATTCCCACAGCACCAATAATCTGTGAACCAACAACATCATCGTCTTTGACAACAAAGTGAACCTCTGAAGCATAATGAGCAACAGCGACATTAAAGTGTTGCTTCCAAACTGGATTCTCGCTGTTATTAATCACAAAAGTCCTCCCAACAACAGCACCAACTACTGAAACAGTGACATAAGGATCACTAGTTATCTTATTACTGACATGCCCTTCAATTTTGCTGGTAACCTTCACAGGCAATTTGGAAAACATGTCCCCTAAGGTTTTATGAAACATATCCATGTTAGGGAGGCTCTTAGCTTCATGAACCCATATATCTAAATTACCATGCAAAAGAACAACTCGCATGGATCCTATATTGGTCTGAAATGGCACTTCTTCTTGACTCTGGATATGATGTGAGCCACCAAACGAGAACATATGATCAACAGAACTTTGAGCCATAATAGATAAGACTTCTCTAGCTGAACAAGCAGATACCAGATAACAAGAAATGAAAAATGCTTAAACAGAAGATATAAGGAATCTCTCAATATCAAAACTTGGCAAATACCCAGTTCATATAAACATTAAATCAAGCTGGGGGCGGCCACCAAATTTTAGACTGTGGGTAGCAATAGATAGAAAAGAAATGGCTGAAAAACTTGTAAAGACAGGAGCTTTGAAGCAAATCGTGGGGTTATAAACCAAGAAAGAATGGGAAGATAGAGTTGAAAAGTATAAGAAAGTGGGTTTCAAGGAAAGGAAAACGATGGCTGTAAAATGAAAATAGGGTATTGCAACTTGAAAATATAATAGGGAAATGGAGAAAAAAGTACAAGCGAAGATTGAAAATTCAAAGCTCCTATTATATAAAACCATTGTTAATCTGAGAAACTTGCACCGGAGAATAAAATAAATGAAGAGAAGCGTACAATAAGACGCCATTAAATTTAAAAAGGTCGTCTTGACCCAATGCAGGCTATTGACCGAAGAAAGTTGAGAGCCTGCTTGCTGTCTTCGTCAAACAAAGATAAACGACGGATATGGTTGGAAGTGACGGACTTATTAATATTATTTTGAAGGATCGCTAGAAGGAACTGATAATAATATATAAATGAACGATGGCCCTTATTTTCAAGAAAAAAAAAAAGGATAATTCTTTCTAGAAGAACTATTTTGATCATTAGAATCATCTATCAATGGAGGATAATAAATTAAATACGCAGGCCATCTCCTGCTGTCTGATTTTTTTGTTTTTTTTAAGAATGTTCAATTTTATAGTATAGATCGCATCCTTCTGCTCCAGATTCTCTTTGAAAGAGATTCAAATAGTGTGTTTGCTTTGCATATACTTTTGTGATTTAAAATTCTTTAAATTTTAATCTCAAGAAGGAGCCAAACTTCATTGGAATTTGAAGCTTTATTTTTTGTTTTTTAAGTTAAATTTATAACCGGGTCAATACCTTCTGGACATATAAATTTAGCCAGGTCAATGCTTTCTAGCAATGTTATTAAAACCGGATGGATAACGAATTGAAGAGCTTAAGGGTTCGTAGTTCGACCGGTTTTTTTGGGTTCAATTGGATTTTTTTTATTTTTTAAAAAATATATTATTTTTTAAATTTTATATAAATATTATGAAAATATCACTATATAAAAAAATTAAAAATAGTTTAAAAAAATATATTTATCATCAAACATTAACAATAGAACTATATTTTCAAGTCATTCAATATTTATAATAAAAATTTAAGATAAATATAGTAAAAAATTGTAAATTTTTTAAGAAATTCTTCAAATATAAATTATAAAATTTTATTTTATTTATAAAAAATTCATTAAATTGTTTGAATTTTAATTATTTTGTATTTTTAATTTTATTTTATTTTTTTCCAGAAAAAATAATATTGTATAAATATTTTGGACAAAAAGTTGGTTTTTCTAAAATCAAACCGGTTTTATCATTTAACCCGGTTTTATCCCGGTTTTTGGCGGTTTGAAACAGTATTTTCCGGTTTTATCCAATTCGGTTTTCATCCATTGAACCAACCAGATCGGCCAACGGTTCGCGGTTAAACCGGTTCGGCCGCCCGGTCCGGTTTTAATAACCATGCTTTCTAGACATTGGGTAAAAAAGAATTCTCAAAAAGGACATATAAATTGAGATAGAGAGTGTAGTTTTGCGTAGGATTATTATAAATTTTCATTAAAACATTTAGAAATTACTTGTAATAAATTTCATCTAAAAACATTTAATTTATTTTTTCTTCAAAAAAGAAGACAACTTTTGATTGGTAATGCTGAATTAGAGCCGGAAGAAGGCTTCGTGTTGGGGGTTTGGAAAATGAAATTCAAGCCCATACGAGTTGCTTCTGTAACAACAACACTGCCTATATGTATAGCACTATCACTTTTCTCAAACATGAACTATATTGCTATGTTCATGGCCTCTCCAGCTGCTAAAGAATCTTGCAAAAGGGTAATAATTGTACTACTTATGTGAAAACAGAATACAGGAGCAATCAGGGTAAGAAAGAAAGATAAGATCTTTTTTTCTTTCTTTAAACCCTGTCAAGGATATGAATCTACAAGCTTATGTGTAAGCTATATAATGAAATTCATGATCTATTAATTGCATAACTGGTTGTTAGCTGAGTTCTATTTACCACCAACATCATATCACAGCTTTATCAACACAAAACCTAACTCCCCTCCATATTCTCAGGATCTCATCTCAGTCAAATTAAATGGCTTCTCTCTATCTTTTGCGCTTTGACTTCAAAGATGTCACAGATTGAGAGTTGTTATGCCAGTTCCTCTTCCTTTGATTGATGAACCAGTTATTTATCTGCTTTAGCTGCAACCCTGTCTCCTCCACAAGTTTTGTCTTGTCATCTTCCTGAAATTTTCATGTTCACATAGCTTTGTTGCAGTTATTTCCAATCATATTATATACATATAACTATTTGTGCTTTTTCAGCTTCAAAAATTTTAGTTAACAAGACAATTCAGCTACTTCTCCACTGCAAATTACCGTCTCTTTCCAGGGATGAGGCAGAATTTTGATGCTTTTCATGCTCTTTTAATTATGGCTTTGATTAGTTTATCATGTTTTATAAGATTCTGAAAAAAAAAAATTTGAAGAAGCATATGATGCATTTTTTGGCCCATGAACTTTACTGTCTCTGTTGAACTTATGAATTCTTACTTGTTCAAGATTAAGCCCTTCAACTCAATTTGATTTTGACTTAATCAAACCTATCCAACATTTAGTTTATCCAAATTAAGCTTTTCAACTTTGATTTTAGAGGCTTGAGCACGTTGTTTGCTTGATCTGGACAAAATAAAAGTTGAAAAGCTTAAGTTGAGTGAATAAAAATTTTGAGGCTCAAATACCTAGATCCGGTGGATGAGGTGGCTACCAGACCAATCCAATAGTGTATTGTCACTTGAGCAAATCTGGTCAAGAAGATGGTTATCAAGCAACCTTAACATTTTCTCCCAACCACTTTTGCTTATGAGACAATCCATTCTTGAATTGGTGTTTAAATTTCATAAATTGGATCTAGACAAGAAATTTCTGTAAAAATAAGCATCCCTTCCATTTTGTAACCATATATGGTGAAACTTTATAGGGTAGCTGCTTACTGTTGGGTATGGCCACTTAGAATGTTGCTGCCACCAATTTTTGAGCACAGTGGTTGTGTCACCTGGAAGTTTCCCAGCCCTTCTCTTTCTTAATATTTCCTCTCTGACATCTTCAATTCTGGATTTAAAACCCTGCAAAGAGACCATTCATAACATAGTTATGACCTTATCTATGAACTAATAAGCAATGCATGTATACAATGACTATTCTTTCCTGTCACATATCTAACAATCTTGATCATAGTTCTTGGGTGGCAATTGTAATAACCTGCTTCAATTCAATCTTGAGTTCCTGACGAACTCTTTCCATCAAGGACCTTTCAGACTCTGTAGGCAACAGAGGGCCAAATCCCATGAGGTCATGCCCATCACCACTTGATTGGTCTAATGAGAAATCCATTTGCAGTTCATCTTCATCATCAGACATGGTTGCACCTGTGCCTTCTCCTAGAGTTACTCCTGAACAACACACACATTGCCAATGCCATCAAATTCCAAATTTCTCACATTTCTATGTTAACAAAGACGAATCTATACCCCCATAAAAACCAAACAATCATTAGTGGATATTAAAGGACTCTACCATCTTCAGCTTGAACATTCACACCCTTGAAAGCTCAATGAGGTGGATTCATCTTGAAATTCATGATCACAAATATAAGTACTCATCTTAAGATACTGATAACCGAACGACAGTAATGTCACTCCCTCTAAACTTTGCTATTATCTGATTTATTTGAACGTCGTTATTAGCATCTAAGACAAGCGCAGCACTTAGAAGGCAGGCATCACACTATTAATAACCTGTCATTACTAGTTGTTATTTATTATTAATAGACTGACTCATTTAATGTTATCAGGACGGACACTATAAAAAGCCTACAACTCCACTAGGTAAGCTCTTTAAGACTCTTTTCCCCTTTATTTTTCTATTAATTTGATAATGGGAATTTTCCTCACTGAAAACCCATTACAGTATCCTTTTCAAGTGACCAAAATCTTGCTAGTGATCATCAAATATGAAACTTTTAGGTTTCTGAATTTATCATCATTCTAGACATCCATACTTGTTATCTGCTATTAAGTCCTACTTATTTTCTTCTGAAACCAAATATATGGATACTTAACAAATCAATCGCAATTTCCTGACATGTGTTTAATTACTTATAAGAAATCAGCTTATATATATATATATATATATATATATATATATATATATATATATATATATATATATATATATATATATATATATATATATATATATATATATATATATATATATATATATATATATATATATATATATATATATATATATGTACCAACAGTCCAACAATTAAAAAGAAAAACACTGACATGTCATCAAATGTTCGTGGGCTGAAATGCTTCATGTCATCATTATATAAAAGTGGGATAATTTTGGGCAGGGATGGAAACCAAGCCCTGCATCTGATCAAAACTTGCAGGGGAGGTTGGGCTAAGCTAAAGTTTAGATTTTAAGCCAGGAGCTACTGAACTTTAAGCTACCAATGTCTTACCAGAATGATATGGTTGGTCAATATATGTGTTTTTTTTTTTTCTCTAGATAACAAGGCATCAAATGACATGTTCGTTGTCACCTATGATGGTGACTTAAAAAAATTGAATAAAATGAAATTAAAAATGAATATAAAATGACAAATTTCAGATGCTAATGAGTGGAAGCAAAGATATCAATCGGTTGAGCTAAGATTAGTTGTGGGAGGTTGGGGTGTCAATATAGATCCTAATCTTCATTCCATGCCCCATTGCTATGTATATAGGCTCACCTTTTATGCTAAAAAAATATCATAACCGAGGTGTGTGTCTTTATACATATATAAGCAGAATTCATTTTAGAGTTCGAGTAAAAGTTCTAAGTTTGAAATGTTCGTTAAGCTAGCTAGGAAGTCGAAAATTAATAACCAAACTTGCTATGGATGTTTTCAGCATAAGAATAAATCATTTAAAAATCTGAAATTTCCAACCTCAATTTTTGTATAATTTTGAATAAAAGTATTCATCTGACATACATATGTGTTTTGATGTACGCCATAGAAAAACATTGTAATAAAATTTAATATTATTTTATTTTTGATATGACGGTTCTCAATAGCATGTATGGTATATTTGTGAATTGAGTCACACTCCCCTTAATAATAATTATTTCATCTCAAGCTTTCTGGCTTAGTATATGAATATAATAAACACATTATTAGATGCAAACTATAACATACACGTGTATCATTTTATTCACGGGTGTATTCGTTTCATATATATAAGATACAAACTTACCGTTTGCTTGTGTGAAAGCATTCGGAATTTTACTACATTAATTCTCTAAAAGAACAAGTTATAGTGATCATATTCAGTTCACTACTATGAAATGTGCCTGCTTCTTTTTTTTCTCTTATCATTAATTTCTTAAGTACTTTAAATTTATGAAATTATTTCTTAGTATATATTTCAAACTAAAAAATGACTGCTTCCCTCAAGGTAAAGCTTCTTTTCTTAGATTTATAAAAAAAGAAAAAAAAAATCTAGTGAAGAATATCCTCCAAAATGAAATTGACACAAGACAAATCCATTACTGGCTCTTCTCATGTGAGAGCACAGAGACAGCAACATAAATATCAACAGCTAATTAAAAAAAAAAAAAGGTATTAATGCTAATCTCTTTTGTTCAACCACAGGAATGATATTGTAACATCATAAAATCCACAAGTCTTTCTTCCTGAACAGTGAATTATTCTACTACATGGTCTTGCACTGAACATGATGGTGCAATTTCCTAAGCCTCGTCTGAGACAAACTGCTCAGGATTTTATTTTTTAATGGAAGCTGCTCAGAAATTTAGAAAGCATCATTCTAAACAACTGTAATGCAGACATGGCAATCCCCTAAGACCGAAGCAAGTTGTTGGTCAGGGTCTTTAAACCCTACAAATAGGTTGCCAGGACAGACATTATAGGTTACATGGTCTTCTAATTTCCATGACTGACCCACATTAACTGGTTTGTAATGTTTTTCATTAACTAATACTATCATCTTACTAATTAAGTTACTAAAATGGTATTAATGATCAATTACTCTTTCTCCATAACAAAATATAGAAATAGACACTATTAAACAAAGGCTCTTGCATTTTTATTACTTTTTTTATAGACATGCATTTTTATTAATGAATTATAACTAATATAAATATGAACGATCAACGTAAGAAAACAATATATTCCAGAAACCTTAAATTATTACAATCCAAATATGAGTTGTTGGGGCTGCTAGTGGTGGTAGTGATACCCACCACCGAACTAACTAACAACTCTCCAACTATAAATTACTAATAAAATTTCCTAATTGGTAGGTCCCTAATCCTAGTCTCTTGAATCCAACCCACAAATTTTCTCAAAATCACGAGCAAATCCACGAGTTATTTCAATATATCTGCTCAACCAGCTCATCATTCACGTATTCTAAATGAACAATATTATTCTAAGTAGAAATATATTTGTGTTTGTCTCAAATAAAACAAAATCCCTTTATTTGATAATGAAGGAACAAACATGTATTAATCTAAATAGAAACACGATCAATTCTAAGTGATTAACATTAACATATAATAATTAGGGACAAGGGACAAACCAGTGAGAGCTTGTAAAGTATTTTCAATTTCACGGCAGGCCATGACTGCTTCAACGGCATGGACTCTGACATGTTGTTGAAGTTGTTCCTTGAAACTACACAATACTATCAAATATTGTGCCTGCAAAAACTAGCCAAATGTTAAAAATCCAAACTTTCTCCTAGAAAAAGGGAAAATCAAGGGAAAACCTTAAGGGTTTTTATCATCTTAAAAAAACCCACCAAAAAGTTTTCAAGCTCTTGCCTCTCATGGGGAGAGAGAGAATGGGCATGTTGGTTATGGTAAGAAGCATAAGACCTAAGAATATGGTGAGACTGTGACAATTGCGCATCAATTAGAGGTAACTGATCAATTGGTGTAGCAACTCTGAGACAAGACACATGGGCTGCTAATAGCTGCTCATATAGAGGGTGAGTAGCTATCTCCGCCTTCAGCTGGCGGCTCTGCCCTTCTCCGGGGACCGACACAGAAACTTCTCCTCCACTACTTAAACCACCAAGTGCACTTCCACTTCCACTACCCATCATTCCCAAGTTAGGTTCTTGCATTTGCATATTAACCAAGAGACAAGTATATGTAAACTATTCGTAATATATAAAGAAAACCAAAGTAGAGGTTTTTAGGAATGTAAAAAGGGAGACTTTGTGATTCAGAGAGCTGCACAGTGATTAATCGGTTGCTCTGAGAGAGAAAAAGAGAGAAAGAACAGTGCTTTCTTGTTAGTGTTGTAAGGGAGAAAGGGATAGGAAGAAGAGAAAGGAGGCCGTATATTGGGATCCGCGACACAACACTTTCTGTACAAATCCTGATATATTGCAGAAGTTTTACATACACAAAGAAAGCTATAAAGCAGGAGAGGGAGAGAGAGAAATTGAAATTTGAAGGTTTGGATTTATAATGGAGAAAAGAGCTGAGAGAGAAAGGGGCTATGGAATCATTACTATGAAAGGGTTAGAAGAAGGAGAGAGAGAGAGAGGGAGGGATCAGAAAAAGCTGCATGTGGTGGGCTGACAAATTTGATTGCTTTTTGCTTCTTTTTAATTCCATTTATTGGAATTTATATTTTGACATAAGCTTAATCATAGTTGTTTAATTAATTTGGTGAGTTAATTAGTTGTCTAGGTATGTCAGAAGAGAATTGGATTAGGTGGTAATAATATTGGATTATCAGAAGATTTGGTTTTTATCAATTTTAACTCTTTAACTAATGGTTTAAGGGAAGTGATTAGGACACTGGAGAAAATATATTTATAATTCTAATAAATAAGAATAAATTAAATGAGTATTTAAAGTTTTGCTGACATTTAGCAAAAATTGAATTTGATTTTGGTGAGAAAAGAGGAAAGGCTGTGCAAAAACTAACTTTTAGGGTAATAAGTCTCAATCCATTGCTGCCATGTTTCTTTCTAATCCCAAAACAAAACGGCATAATCCTTTCTTTCTTTTTTATACTTGCCTCACATCAATCATTGCTATAATAATCTGTTCATATATACATAATTCTTTTATAACAATTTTAATTGTTGCTGATTATCCAACCAATTTTTAATATATGAAATTTTTTATTAATTTTTTAGAACAATTTTTAATATATATATATATATATATAATGATAATTAATGGCTCAATTCATATTATTATTTAAGAAAGTCGGCTTGAGGGTTAGGTGTCACTGTAGAGCCTCCTTTGCTGGTGAATTGTTTTTCAGTTCTTTTAGTCTGTTTTCTAATTTAGTTTAATTTATTATTAAAGAATAAACTGTAAGATACCTATTTGTTAAGACACTAATGACTGACCACCAAATTTATAAATATTGATGTTGGTTTGATGTAGGCAATGTAGGTATGGATGATGGGGTCCACTAGGAGATAGTTAACAACAATAAGCCTTGAACATGACCTCTGATGGCTTAATCTCAACCATTCGATTAGTCTTCTTCATATTTATTAAACACCTACTATGAATTTAAAACTTCTTTTCCATTTTTCTTTTGTATTACCGATATTAATTACCTAATTAATTAGTTAATGTACCTACATTTTTATTATTATTCTATTATTATATATGTTATCTTATCATGTTTCTAGACAATTATTGGGTATGCATAAGAAATTATTTGTTATATATATACGGTGACGGAGTTACGAATTCTAGGGTTAAAGGGAAGATAGATCTTAAAATTAGAACGTCATATGATTATTATTAAATTAAAATTTGACAGAAAGCACTTAAAATAAATTAAAAATATTATTATTAAAATTTATAATATATATATATGTTTGAAAATTTTCTAAAATGTGAGATGCACACCCTCAAGATAATGTGGCTTTACCACTCTCTCTCTGTATATATATATATATAGTGGGAATTAAAAAAAAAAAAGGAAAATATTATTGAAGAATTGAAGTTGATTATAAAAGAGTTGAAGCTAAGCAAAATAAAAATAAGAGAGAAGAAAATAATTAAAATGTCATATCTTCCTTTTGTTTTACGTGGAAACGTTGCGTTGGAAGTAAGAAAGCATATTTTCTAATTATATGCATATACCAGTGCTTCAAGTAATATCTTATTTGTACAAAAATTAAAATTATACGTGCAATTCCATTACTTTCTCTTTTCTTTTTTCTTATGCGTTTTCTTTTCTTCCTTTTCTGTAAGAATTATAATTCATCACCCCTCTCTCTCTCTCTCTCTCTCTATATATATATATATATGTCAGTATCATAAAACTATAAAATTAATCAAAATAATTATCCAGCCAAATGTTTATTTTAAAGATTGTTAATATGGTGTATAGTGCTAATCATGGCAAACCCATATGTACAGTCCAATTAAAGAATGATATAAAAATAATATATTTTTTTTATTTTCAACATGAACGGTGTATATTGATACGCACTGTTCTTACTTAGTACCAATGTATCCAACCATGTATTATCGTGTTTTGATATGCTTGAAGATTTGGAATAAAGAATTCTAAAACTTTTTTTGGGATGTGGGAAAATTATAATAAAGAATCATGTGTTGTGTTTGCATAATAAAATCAAAAGTTTTTCGCTAATCAGCGTGGTTGGAAAATTAATCTTTCTATTCTGTCGGAATTAGAATTCTAAAAGAATTCTGTTATCATTTGAAATAATAGAGACGTTTTCAAACCTCTAAACTCGTAACTTTGTACTAATTAGTGGTGTTAACGGGATCTTTCCGAAATATTTAACACGATCTGTTATCATTTCTAAAATAAATAAATAAAATCAATAGCTTTTACTTTGAGCTGCAGTTTAATTTCATTACGCATGATCATTCTGTGTTCATGATTTTTGAAATAATCTTGAAATAATAATTACTAGAATGCGACAATTATTATTGTTAACTTATTTTGCATGTGTTTGTGGGTGTACTAATGATCAAAAGAATCATGCATGAGATGCTATGGGCATAAATTATTGAGTATTTAAAGTTTAAAGAGATGAGGACAAACAAATTATTGGAAATCAACGGTATATTCATCATAAAGAAAAAGTTATATTCAGAATTTTTTCCTGATTTAATTGAATTTTACATTAAACCCAAAATAGTGAAATTTTGCAGATGAATTATAAGCAAATAAATATTACCAGTAAACATGTTTCTAATTTTAAATGAATTATGTTACCCCTTCAAATTTCAGCTCTTTATCGTATGCTTTTATGTTTTTTTTTTCTTTTTAACAAGTGAAGTTTAATTGTAATAATTTTATTTTACCCATTTCAAGCTCGTGATAAAAATTAAAATTGTGCATGGGGCATGATAATAGGACCCACAAATTATTTAGTGGTAATTTCATGCTTTTTTTTTCTAGATACCCTACAAATTTTCTTTTACATTACTGAATAAAGTGAACAACTTGCAGAAATAAGTGAGACTTGCTCATTGAATTTTTCTTATTAAAGCAAACCTTTTTCTCTAAAAACAAAGAAGAAGAAGAAAACAGAGTATTTTACTGTTAGCAAAATAGGTTTAAGTTTAATAAATATTATTATTACATAAATTTGGTATTGTGCATGTTATTTTTTTAATATAATTACTAATATTATCCTATTCAAATCAGGTTGATCTATAAATAAAATTTTTTTAATATTAATTTTTATTACTTATAAAATTCGAACTCGATATTTTATTTAAAAAAATAAATGTCAAATCACTTGAACTAACCGATATTAATTACTATTTAATGTCAATAAAAACAAATCTACTGCATATTTGAACGATGTTTATTTATTAAATAAAATAATAAGAACAATCCAAACCCAATAAAATTGATTATGGAAAAATGTTTGAAAGGAAGCGGAGGGAGACGGCGTGAAAGTAGAAAAGTGAAATGTGAATATCGTAATTTGAAAGAAAAAAGAGAGAGATTGTCGTTGGGAGAGAAATAGAGGGTAAGAAGTGGGGTCACTCTCACAGCTGTGGCTCTGTCCTCTTTTCTTAACCTAAGATTGGGACGTCCTTTAGTGTGGTCCCCATTTGATTTTTCTTTCTTCTCTTTTATTTTCTTCTTAATAAAAACAAATCAAATAAAAAAAAATATTTGAAAGATGGTCCCAAAACAAAATGCAGAGAAGAAGAAGAAGAAGAAAAGTAATTGTTGTAGTCCTTTTCGTCAACCCCACAACATAATGCTCTACTTTTCTTTTTCTCATTTTAGCATCATCATTCGCATTCCTCCACACTATACCCAACTCAATCCATCTATTTATCAACCATCTTCACACGCTAACGATTAAATTACCGCAATCCCCCCATTTTAGATAATATAGAATTGCAAATTTTTTGGAGTTTTGTCGAATCCAATCTTGTAAAGAGTCTTCAACTCGCACTGCTCTCAGGTTGACAAAGAAGAAATTGATTATTGCTAATGAGGTTGGCAATTTCATTCAGTGAAAATCGTTTGGACATTTGTTCCAGTGACGCCCACATTTTATAACATTTCAAAACTATTATGCTCCAAACGAGTGACATGATAAGAGACTAAAACGACAAAGCTTTGAAATTTAATTCTGAAGTCAGCTAGTTACCAATTGATGTTAGTCCCTCGAATTATGTAAGCTCGTATGACGACAAGTATCCAGCACTTTGGAATTTTATGTGCCGCTAAAATCTGAATTTAGAACAAGATAATGATGAACCAAGAGTCTTGTTTCCTTGCAAGTCGAATAACCACAACACACATCAACCACAGGTCAAATTTAGCCGAAAGTTTTTTTTGGATTATGGCTATACAACGTCGACTTGTCACGAGATATCACTCATGTGGAACATGCTAAAAATTTGATGGGAAAGGCACTAATCATAAAATAGTGAAGTCCCAACTGCTATTGTCAATTTGTTAAGCCATATCGACATCAGAAACAGCACTCCAATATCTATAACTTTTAAAGCGTGCGCAGAGATTTACCATGATAAATTTCAGCCAGGTGAAAATTACAGGGATAGGCTTAAGGACCAGACTCGCACGCTTTATCTGGATCCAACAAATGCGAATTCGATTCCAATCTCACTTTTACTTGCAAAAGGAGAATAAAAGACCTTTATCCATCTGCCCATTACTCCAAAAACTAAAGCAGCCTATACGTGTAGGACGAAACGAAGAAAGAACAAAACTTCAAATGAAATGTTAAGTCTAGCCATAATGTACTGTACACCTTTTTTTTTTTTTTTTACAGAAGAAAACTTGATCTAAGTCACACTTTGATTAACCGAGTTTATTAACGTCATGGGTAAATTGAAGCAAAAATACAAACCATTTACACTACGGGCTTCCAAGATGCCTCGGCAAAAACTCACATCACAATACACTTGTCCTTCGATTTTGGTTCAGGCCTGGAAGACGAAGACGATGGGTATTTCCCACTGCTTCTTGGCACCTGCAACAATTCCATTTCATGCTCCAGTTAATTTTTTTATTGGCATTATGTTTCTTGACATCTTAAATAGAGCTCAGAGGAGTAGATTTCTCCACCGAGTCAAATTTTACAAGTAAAACAACTTAATAATAATAATAATAATAACAATAAAAGAAAGAAAGAAAGCAATAAAGGGGATTCCTAAAACTTAACCATGCAGGCGTGCACACAAGGCATAGATATTATCTGCTCATTTTTTATTCAAGACATCAAATGGAGGCTAAAGTCAAATTCGAACAAGACCAATGTTGAATAACTAACAAACAGCAACAATCGATCATTTAAAAACATCGATGGAAAACCACAATATCCAAGTGTAACAGAGAAGATGACTGACTATCTAGCTAACAGCAGTAATTGATAATTTAACGAGCAAAAAATCATAACATCCAAGACGTAGCACCCTATACCAGCCTACCTGGGGACCTGTAATCAGTCTTGAACTGCCAGTAACGGCAGGTTGCTGCAAATTTTGGCGCTGGGGTGGTTGTTGCTCAAACTCCTGTTGTTGCAGAGCTATTGCTAATTGCAAATCAGAGCTGCCACAAATTACAACAAAAGCTGTAAATCTCAATAACTACAGCACAAGAAATTTAAAAAGCCAAATGTAGACAGTTACAAATAGTAATGTGACTACAGAACAAACTACACATCAGAGACAGTCAGGAATTACTTTACATCCAAGCCTGATTGTGCTGCACTATCTATGCTGGCAATATACTCCTGAGGAACAAATTCAACATAAGATATGCTAATGATTTGCAAAACTAAAATATTCAAACATATTTTGCACCAAAAAGAAATACTTACTGCGGTATTGGCCATGGCATTGTGCTCATCCCATGAATCATTCACCTGATTTTCCACTTTGAATTCCTTGAAGTTGCCTGTCATGAACAATGTATCCCCATTGACCTAAAAAGAGAGAGCATTTATGACAACACAAAGAAGTAGAGTAATAAAAGAAGATAGAAACCATTTGGGTTATCAAGTTTTGGATTTTCCGTAAAGAACACAAGAGCTGTAAAATTTCTATTGACAATGGGCAGGCAATTTGCTGAACCATCTTGAATAGTGTTTGAAATTTTTAATTTATTGTGTTCGCACAGCAAAGACAATGCCTTAGGTTGAACCAGAATAAGTGGAAACGGAGACCAACAGTAAAGACAAGTCCCTTGACAAGTAGTTGTTTTAATAGACAGTTTTACCTCATTTAGTTTCTCCCACACCAAATCAGGCTGATTTAAGTAACCTTGGTCTGTAGCCAAAAGGTAGAGTTCACCATCATACTGCAATATAAAATAGGAGTAAATATATTGAAGTTTATGAGAACAGGAAATTACAGAATGGCAATATTTTTACTACTTTAAAAGGTGAAGGACTAAAATATTGTTCAATTTAGTAATTCAGGGGTTGAAATTAGTTCATTTATTACGAAAAGGAATAAAAAATTCATGCACGAATATTAAGGAACATTAGAAGGGCTTTTGCAATTCATTCTACAAATCTTTTGAAATTGAGAAACAATGATAAGAATAGTAATAGCAGCCAAATCAAAACAACCACCAGAACTATACCACAAAAGCACAATCAAACTGACAACAAACCTTGAACATGGTGCTGAAATGATTGTTCCGGAAAAAAACACAAAGCTCACGTTCTTTAAGCCCATCTTGTAAGCAAAAGAGGCTGTACAGCACAAATATAAAAAAAATAAAAAGAATTACATCTGCGCCCAGAACACAGGAAAAAAAAAAACCAACTACCACACAAAATTATTCACTGCACCAACAGAAAGAGGCAAGCAAGGAAATCATGAACAAAATAGGACATCCAACAGCCAATTATCAACTGATCATACCCATAAAAGGTCAACTGACTAGCATTGTTCTTCATAAAGTTCCTTATCAACTCTCCTGTTGTGAATGAAAAAGATTGAAGGACATGTTACAATTAATTTAACATTCTAACTGAGCACATTAGCGACCAACAGTGTGACGGATGATAGATAAAATTCCAAAGCATGATGACAACTGACCCTGTTGTGGAGTGATTTCAGCCTTTGATCCCACAGTTTTATCTGCTTGTTCTGCAAGAATTACCTCACCTTCATACATAGGCTCTCGGTCCTCATAAGCTGGAGTTCCTGAATCCAAAATGCATTCTTCTCCTTCATAAATAGGCTCACTTCCATCTACACTGGAAGTAAATGCATCTATCACATCCACATTCTGCATTCTGCCACTAGATGAATCTGACTCTGGATTTGGTGTAGACAACCCTGATGCTTCTTTTGTGCCATGCCCAATTAAAACATCTGGTGGTTCGTGAATATCAGTTATGGTATCTGATTTATTCTTAACCATTTCATCTCCTTGAGCAATATCCTTGCAGTCTTCATCCTCAGAGACAATATTATTTCCAAGAGACTGAGATAGTGCACCTTCAGTCCGGACGAATGACTCAACAGTACAATTTGAAGTTATGTCATTAAAAGAACAATGTTCCGCTGATTCCTCATTAATTGAATGAACAAGGTTGTTGCACGGATCGGTCTTTGAAGGAGAACATGCCATTCCACTGGGAGAAGTTTCAAAAGATTTCAGATCACTATAATCACTACCCAACGCACTATCACCATTATCAATACTATTATGCCCATTCAATTTATCTACAGAATTTACAGGCAAAGCCCCTTTTGAAAATGTATCTTCAGATGAACCAGCAGAGACAACTCCTCCTCTAACATCAAGAGCATCAGTTGAAGAGGGCGATTCAGCCTCTGACAATTTTAAGGTCCTCAGTAGCTCTGCTTCTTCTTCTAAATCACCTTTCCTTAACATTTGGTTATCAGAGATGGAACGTGGAGAATCATCAAAAGATCTAGTTTTCGAAAGAGAAGGAGAAGGAACACCCAAAGCTGCAGTTGTAGCAGCAGCAAAATCAACCAAATCTTCCTCACTGCTACTCTTACTTTCACCTTCCATAACTTGCGTTTCCAGGGCAACAAGCTCCCCCATCAGGGCATTGTAAGACTTTGACCCAATAGCGTTAGCAGTATCATAATCCTAGATCATGTGAAAATAAATTGATCATTTCAAAGAGTAAAAGCTCAAATCCAACAATACATATGTCACCCCTGATATTTGCAGCTACAAATTTCAGAACATCAATACAATACATTGAATTATATCACGCGTATGGATATACATTGCAAGATTCCAAATATTATTATGGATAGGCAACATAATAATACGTTAAGAAATGGAGAAAATCTCATCCAAATAGCTAAAATGCATATAGAACACGAAATGCTCAATCCTAGCTAAGAAATGACAAAATTTGACAGAGCCCTCTAACAAAATGAAAAAGAGAGTGGTAGAGATATAAAAAGAAATATCGATCTATTCATCTAATCAAGAGGTACCCCAGCTTCAATTGGCATAATCTACAGGTAAAACCATAATTAGAAAACAAAGATTTTTCCATCTTCTGTAAGCAATAACAAAATAATTTACCAGGGTCTCAGGTGCCCAACAATCAAGAGAAATATAACTGGGAATACCAATGTAGACCACTAAATCCTAAGATTAACAGGCATGTGAGTAAGAATTTTCAAGCAGAGCAGGTAAAGATTGTGATTTTATCTCCTTCTCCAGGGATTCCTTTTATAATCAAATTGCTCCACATGATGTCATCCATCTAGAAGAAATCACAATAAACTGCCACGCAACACCACCCATGTTTAATAATTTAAGAAACTTCAAATATCCCTGCCATTTCCAGTATCATCTGTAGCTTCTTCATGCCAACATTATATATAGACTTACAGATACATAGAATTCTGTTTAGGTCATGTTTACTTGCAAACTATAAGTACCATACCAGATTTTGGGTTATATAAGGAGACCTGCACAAGTACCATGAGGAACATAAATGGTAATTAGACATAAATATTTATGTTAGATGTATTCTTGGGTTTTGAGGTGAACAATAAATTGTTTGCGTATCAGATGCAAATCATAGAACAGAAATTATAAATACACACACACACACACACACCAGCATAAATCAAAGTACTGCAGTAGCTACTGAACCGCAGACAAAACATTGCAAAATTATTGGAACCATGTGATATTTTGCATATAGCCTAAAAGAGCCATAAATTTGTATAAAAAAGATATAAGACAATGATGTAAGTAGGACCAAACAACCAGTTCTCCTGCAGTTTCACTACTTACGCCAGGTTAAAATCAACCGCCCTAAAAAACTTGAGTAGAGCATACACAATGAGCCACAAAGGCATATCTGAGAAATAACATCATGAACCAAATTCTCAAATGTCAACAAGGCACTGATAACACTAAAAGAAGACAAACCCAGAGTTCAACTGAAAAACTACAAAGTTATTTTGGAGTTTGGGGAGAGCATACCTGAGGATCAACAATCCAACCATGATATAAAGGGATGTCGAGCAAATCAAATATGGCACACTCCGGGGTGAACTCAAAATCATCTATCCTGCATTTTCCAAGCACGTTTATTAAAATATAGAAACATTAACACACACACACACACACATAAGGAGGCAAGGGGGAGTTGATTTGTGCCGCAAGACGTGGAAAATAAGCGATAACTACATCAATAGCAGAAGGGAGATGGTACAACCTCCTAAACTTTATATTTACATCAATTCCAGTCGCAAGATGTGGAAGCAAATCAATAGCATCTGCAATATTCTGCTGTTGATTTTCAACATATCCTGCATCTTTATTCTGCACAACAAAAATAGCAAAGTGACTGACTTAGACCAACAAATGGATAATTCTCTATGCAAAAGAGAAGACAAGTTGTCGGTTTTTACATTAACATTACTGTTGGAATCAATCAAACGTTCTGCAACCAGCGATAGTAGTTTCTCCTGCGAAACTTCAGCTATATCTGGGCTCAAATTTAGATTGTTCCTCAACAGAAGAACATTACCTATTGCATACCCACATGTTGACAATCAAAAAACAAAGTTCTATTCCAATTCTCAGGCAAACAAAAGAATTAAAATAGCATCTTCAAATACATTATTTGTGTATTCCAAATACAATAGCCTTTCAACATCATAACTAAGCAAAAAACACAAATGAAATATTACAAAACTTGACATAAGTGGCACTAAACTCATGCATATGTATGTTCGCAAATATAAGTTCATAGAATAATTAGTTTCAACTACTACTGATAAATACAGGAAAGAAACATCAGTTATTGCCTCCCAAGGCAAATTTTTTAGCTTGTATGAGCTAAATGATCCACTTTCTTTAAAAAATTAACAGCAATTTCTAAAACCAAATGTGACTAAAACATTCTTACAGAAGACATGGATTTCTCACAAAGAAAATTCACAAGTAGGAAATCAATCATTAACAAGGAATGAGTATTGAAATCTGAAATGAATGAAAAGATCACAAACCCACCATTCCAATCTCTTCCAAATTTTTATTAGCATTGCAAATGAGATTACATGTCTTGTACATGAAATCAAAAGGAAATTCACAATTAGGAATAATAGTTGCCAAGATATGGTGAGAATAAGTATAACAAACAATGAGGTAACACATCAGAAACCCAAAGAAACAAATAAGTCGTACAAACAACAGATTGTAAGAAATTCATCCTAACACATCTATTTGGTCCTATTAATATTTTGTTAGGCCTCCAATTTACACTAGGCCCAAGGGCAGAAAGGGCAAGAATAATATAGAGGACAAATAGGGAATTCAGTTGCAGCCGGGAAGTTAGTTAGGCATGGGGATTTGGGTTTTTCTTTTTTTTTTTTTTTCTGTTACAAACAGGGGATGGAAAGCGTGGGAAGGGGAGGGAATGATTTAGTATCCTTTGAGTGGAGAGAGGCGAGGCTCTCGAATTCATCCCTATGTCATTGTATTTCTCTTTTGGCAGCATCAATACATAACAACCATTCTTTTGGCTATTCCATTTCTATTCCTTGTTGCCTTGTGTTCTTGTTGTGGTTTGTGTTATCATACAGGGACCTAACATCTTTTTCCTATTTCAAAAATAATAAATGAAGAGCGAAGCAGAAGATGTCATAATTTAAAGAAGAATGAAATCTCATTTAGTATCATAATCTTTCTGCAACAAATTTAATCAAAAAGCAGCTTTTAATGGTTAATCATCCTTTTAGTTTTCAATGCAACTACTGACCAAATAATCCGTCAGTAAAACACCTAATGAAGTTATACAACAAGATGATTGTCCTTAAAGACAATATCAAATCAGTTATCCCCAAAATATTTGTTTGGCGCTCTGCTGGAAATTGGTATCTAACTTATTGGTACCTAAAGATTAATGCATAAAGCATGAAAATCATTTTCCATCTTAATTATTAGGTTTAGTGATCTGAATCCTAACAATTCAGAATCACAATGAATAATTAATTTTACCAGCTCATAATGTCCTGTAACTTGACGCATAAGTGAGAAATGCATGATGAAACAAGAAATATGATAAAACGACAGAATCGTGACATATAAACCTGAAAACACTATGACTTACATCGTCAATCAAACGTTTACATATATATATATATATATATATATATATATATCTTCACCTACCATTAAAATATTGAGAGATAAAAACAGATTTGACATATCAACTATTAAAACAAAATTCGCAACCTTACATTACTATTAAAACCCTACAAGAGAAAAGGAAACTAACACATTATCATATCTGGCGCCTACAATGTTAGCGAAGCTAAGCAAATAAGCACTGCGATCTCTAACCCCATCTAATAAAATAATTTCCATCAATCACCAAAATCAATTACTATACAACAAAATTGGCCATTTCCTCGGAAGCGAATTTTCCTATCGGCAATCCACAACATGCATAAACCAAGTCCGAAATGAAACCGAAACAGCACTAAAACTAAACCTAGCATTCGAATTCAATTTGAGGAAACGTATAATTAAGAAATGAGAAACCCTAACGAGCAGGAGAAATTGAGAGATAATTACAGATAGCAAGAAGAGGACAAGGTCCATTGTCGTTCTGAAGAACGATAGGAGTAGTCCGACCCAAGAACTGTATCGTCTTGGTTTTATGCACGCACTCTTTCTCTTTCATTGGCAGTTGTTGATTCTGTTCTTTATCTTTGTCTTGTACGTGTTCCTCTTCCTCCCTTGGTGAAGAAGCGGAGGCCATCTCCATCGGAACCAGAGGCTTAAACGACAACTCGTTTAATCTCTTGAAGGAAAGCGAGAGAAAGGTGAGAAAATTTATTGGACAAGTATTCCACAAGATTTTATATAAAAATCATATACAGAGAGATATGGAGAAGGGGAGAGGAAATTAAATTTTTTTTTTTTTTCTCTTTCCGTTGGACGGTAACAACGAAGCCGCTTGGCTTATCTGTTTCGTAAATATATATACTTTCCCTCTTTTGCGCGGAGTAAAAAATACTACTAGTTGATTTTTTTTTTCTTTTTCTAAAATTATATCTTTTGAAAATAAATGTCCTTAGATAATCTTTTTACGATTATGTAGTTTCTATTATTATAATTATAAATCTCATTAGAAATAATCGAGTGACAGGAATTTTGAAATTTTAATTAAATACTAATTAATTGATTAATTTATATTTTAATTAAAAAATAAATGTTTGTTCGATATATATATATATATATATATATATATATATATATATATATATATATATATATATATATATATATATATATATATATATATATATATATATATATCTCAGGAATTATTATAACAAGAAAATCTTATAATTGTTTGGTTAAGTTGAATGGTTTCAACGAATTGTTTTTTGAAAGGAAAAGATATATACATATTTTTTACATTTTTTAGGGTAGTAAAATGTTTTTATAGTTTGTTTTGAAATAAAAATGGCATGATATTTGGTATAAAAATATTTATATAAATATCAATCCTAAATTAATGGCACTGATAGTATTGATACGTAGCAGAATATATTACCTTTTAAATTTTTTTAATTTTATTTATTAATTTAATAAAATATAATATTAATGTTACATATTATTTTGTCATATATGGGCACCATTTTAGCATCATAGGGGTATTGGTTTAGAATGGATGAGTTGTTAACATCATCCAGCAACAAAAAGCCATTATTCCATTAGTTAATTACGTGGGAACCAAATCCACCTGCGAATGAAATCAGCAAAAGTTACGTAACCAAATTAGTGGTTTCCAATTATGCACAATTCATATTTATTTTCACGTTGAATATCCGTTGGCGTATTTTTAATTTATATTTTCAGCCTACGCTTCTTGCCTTAATTATTAAGTTTCTTCTTAGCCTGGTGGGAAAAAGGATTAATTGTGGTCAAACAGTAATTGAATTAAGAAACGGGCGTTAATATTCAATATTTTGGTTAATCAGTTCACTATCACCCTAACAAATTCTATAACCCTATTGATTTCTTAATTATTGAGTCAATTTACTGAAATTTTTATCATTAACTTCTTAAATATTGAGCTTATTCACAGAAAATATTAAATTAAATAATGATATTAAAACATATGAAATACATTATTTTATTATTATTTGAAGATTTGGTTGGTTACTTCCCCCTTTTTTTTTTCTCCTTAGGCTAGTCAAAATGTTTTTTACAGAGGAAACGGGGGAGTTAAAGCTTGAATTCATAGCAAAAGGTAAATATTTTAAATTAACTTCAAAAAAATAAATAAAAAGAAATTATAACTTCTGGCTTGAAATTATTGAAATTTTGACGATTTAATTGCGCTGTGTGTGTCCAATAAAAAGGCACGACACACCGGGCCCATGGCAGAGCCCAAAAGACTGAAGATTGTATTAGCCCAATGGACCAAAGGATTGGCCCATCTGTGGACTTTTGGGAGGAGCAGAGAGTGGAGGACAGGCTGTGGTATCAAAAGTTGAATTAATAATCAATTGATAGAGCTTTATTTATTTATTTATTTTTCTCTCTTTGGATCAATAATGATCAATTCGGAGACCATTTGTTGTTAAATGATGCTAAAACTGTACTACAGGCTTATCCATAAGCCAATTTTTGGCCCTACGGGTGCGGCTAACCAATTTCGTGTTAGTTGGGATTGGTCCTTGATGGGATGTTAGCTTGCCATTACTGTCCCATACATAACCCTTCGTTTTCTTTGCTGCTTTTGTGCATAATTTTTTATTCACTAATGGGTGAAATTAGGGGTCAACATTGTTGGATTTCATTTAATTAAATGTGTAAATCTTTGATTATTTTCTTATTCGTATTCATACTTTCACTGTACAGTACCATAAAATATTAATAAAAAAAAGAATAGATATAAACTATAGTGTTTGAAGAAATGGATGGATTGAATGCAGCAGGTTTGAAAAGGCAGATGGGGGGAGTCCACAAGCACGAAGGCTAACAATCATGGCGATCAATGAATAAAACTGGTGTACACAGCCTTATTCTAATTTACAGGCAATTTACTGTTACTTGCGCTCTCCTCCTGCCAACAACTATAAGTCTATAACTCATTGTTGGGAATAATAATAATAATAACAACTATACTAATAACTCAAATGAACGTATATACAAATAATACTGTATAAAATAATTAATTATATTTTTAATAGTAGTTTAACATGTAAATAACAACTATAGTCAATTTTTACCAAATACTTATATTAATTTTTTTTTTCATCAGCTATCGGTTATTGAATATCAGCTATTAGTAACTATTATGCTTAACTTTTATACTTGTTTTATTTTGTGCGAAATAGGGAAACTATATTCTTAAGATTTGTTTTAGTCAACTTTCCAAAATATAATAATTTGAAAATTTTCATTTAAACCGAATTTACGAGATTGCTCATGGATCAAATTAACGACAAACCAACACGTGAAATAAAAAATATGTTATGCAATAATGTAAATATTAGGTTTTTGTAACTTCTTGTAATTTATTCTTTTATTTGCCATCTTTATAGCTAGTTTGATTTATGAACAATCTCATAAATTCGGTTTAGACAATGAAAACTCGTTGATTATTGCTGAAATTTATACATTTGCATTTAAAATGGTATGTGTATATATATATATATATATATATATATATATATAAGCATATGTTTCCGATTCATAACTCTGGTATTTGGTTTAAACAATATACATATTCCTCCGTATAATAAGTTCTTCATTCCATGAGAAAAAAAAAAAAAGAAATTATCGTATTTCGAATTTTAAGATGCCATTTGATACTTCCTAGTTCCTAGAATGAATTGTAATTAAGTCTTGTTTAAAATTAATTATCGTTGCTTACGATAGAAAACATTAATCTAAGTAGAAAGTTTAAAATCTTAAACAAGAATCAAAATAATTAATTTTAAATTTGGACCATCATACATTAAATTATTCAATCTGTTGCTTTCGAAATTTGTTATTGTTCAAAATGCAAATGTGCTTTTTACATATATAAATATAATGAAGCACTTTTCTTTTATTTGTTTGAATATTTCAAGTGCATTTTTGCTTACATTTTTCATCACCTTTCGCTATTTCGATTAATAAAAGAGCAATCATTGATCAGTTGATTTAATTACAAGGACTTTTTAGAAAAAAGGAGATTTTTAATTATTAATTAAATTATTTTGTGAGAGTTATAGCTAAAAATTTGGTGTTTGAAAAGTTTTTTTAAAACAATTATTTTATAAGAGATTTTGTTTCTATTTGGATTGACTATATCTAAAATTAATGTAATACAGATTATAATTATTTTACTAGTTACTAATGATATTAAAACATATAACATTAAATAAATAAAAAATATCTCATAATTATTTTAATCAACGATTTATTTTGATAAAAAAGTAAATAAATTGTGCTGCATACATCGATTTTTTTTTTATAAAAAGAGAAAATTATTACTGTATTTTGAAATGAGGCAAGCGTCGTGTAGAAAATATATTAATTATTTATTTAAAAAAATAACACGAGTGAAAAAAAATGACAAAAATAAAAAAAATAATTAAAAAGATACGGATAGAATTTATAATTTTTAATACATATAATAAGATAAAATTGAAATTTTGAAAAATGACTTTTCTTATTTTTCTGAAAATTTATTTATCTTAAATGTCACTTTGTTATAAAGTTCTGGTTCTCAAGTATAATTAATAGATACATGCACTAAACAATATAATTTTCCTTAAACCTAATAAAGAAATTAGTTAAAACTCCAAATCAACATATCAAATCCAATAAATTGTTTGAGCCTGAACACCCCATCCAATAAGAAAAAAAAAAAAAAATATATATATATATATATATATATATATATATATATATATATATATATATATATATATATATATATATATATATATATATATATATATATATATATATATATATATATATGAGGACAAATATCTATCAACTCCATAATCTTATTAAAAAAAACTAGGGACTGATTGAGGATGATTATCTCTATGTTAACTTTCACAATCTTTGATCAGATAAGTTAAATGTTTTATATTTACTTATTTAGACATTTTTTGGGCGTAGGTTTTAGCTTTTAAGAACAATTTTTACCTTTTATAATTTTCGTGCTAGTTTGAAAATTTGTTTTTTCGTCAATTTTTACCATTTAAAATAATAAAATGGTAAATTTTTGGCATTTAAAATTATTAATTTTTATCATATTTTGGGAGGAAAATTAATATTTAGGTGAATCAAATAATAAACAGGTAACATATATTAAAAAATTCATTGATTATTTTCTTTTATCCTTATAATCGCTAAATTGCTCACCCTTCTACCGGTGTCATATATTTCATCAGTTGATTAGGATTTTCATCTAAAAAGATAAAAATTGACAATTTTAATATTTTAGTGGTTAACAATTTTAGTATTTTTGGTGGCAAATTTGATAAAAAGTTAGAAGCCATTTTCTGACTAATAAACATTGACCTTAAACTTTTTTCTTAAACCGAAAAAAAAAGAGTGGAATTTTGAATTCAAAATATTTTAATATATTAAAATAAATTTTAATGCCAAAATATTAATGCGGAAATATTTTAGACTATTTGTTTTTTGTTTTATTATGGATCATTCAAATTGGATGGACATAGATAATTTATTTCAATCCATGCTTTTCTTGTCATTCGTGATTATATTTTTGATAAATTGCATATTTTACCAACTAACCATATAATAAAAACAAGAAAGACAGTAGATAATTAATCTAACAATAGATATAGACAACATAAAGTTCAAGAAAACACCAAAGACTCACCTTTCCACGATTAAATTTAGTAAAAATATCTAAGAAAATGGCACCCACCATTATCAACGAGGAAAAAGAAAAAAATTGCCCTATGAGAGTCGGGCTCCATCATCGGCCCAACTGCCAGGGACCACCGCCTGAAAAGACTAGCTAAGAACTCCGTGGTCCACGCACTGACACACCACCACCTCATATAAACTTTTCTAATTAGGGACTAATCCCATGTTATCAGCCTCACTTCTTCATATAATCTCCCACTGCATATGCACTCATCCAACCCTTAATCGAACGGTATTTAAATTAATTTTAATTATAAGTTTTCCTAATTTAATCGAAATTGTATATTAATTTAGCAAGTACAAAGTTAAAAATTAAAAAAAAAAAATTGCAAGCATCAAATGATTCATTACATAATTAATAGAGTTGATGGAGACCCATGGATTTTAGAAATTCTTATATTGAAAAAAAAAAAAAAAGAGGACGAAAGGTCCTCACTCCTCACTACTCAGCAAACCACGTGACCTTATGAGTTGTCAACATATGATTGGGTAAGCCACACACAAACTGTACGGAATGCAACTGACGTGTATAGAAACATGGTACGGACAAAGTTATTTTTTGCTATCACCAGTTAGGTACAAAAAAAACTTTTGGTGCTCAGGATTTACATGCAACCAACGGGGGTTGTCTGTGAGGAACTGGCAACCGACAAGAATGTTCGCTGTCTTGAACTTCACATGGGCAGTTGCCTCTCCAGTGGATACCGGAAATGCGAGTTGTCAGTTTGGGGTAGCCAGGTGTCATGACGTGAGTGCATAGCATAAAACTTTTGGTGCATCCATATGTGTATATGTGTTGTTTTCATTGGGTGGAGCATTAATAATAATAATGGGGAATCACATGATAATGCGATTTTCAGTCATATTCTCTGTTTTCTTTTTTTGGGAGGGGTCTGGTTTTTTCCTCAATTTACCAAAAGGAGAAAGGGATTGGGTTCTTTCTTCATATGTTGCTCTTTCTTCCCTTTTTTTTTTTATTATTTGTTTATCCATCCTATTCTTATTAATTTATGATAGGTTATGATCTTCTAGGGTTATATCTTCTTCAGTTTTAGTGTAATACTGTAATCTTTCCATCTTTTTCTTTTTGCATTTTCTTCTTCCCATAATCTTTCTAGGGTTTCTGTTATCTTCCGATTTTGCTTTCTGGGCTTTTCAGATTTCACTCGCTCTTCACTGGTAAAAGCTCTTTGTTCTTTTTAGTTTTTACTCTCAGTTTCTTGGCAGCATTTGTTGATTTGGAAGTCAAAATTTAATTTCTTGAGTTTCTATTTTTGGAAGCCGCAATTGGGTGTTTGGTATTAGGTCGTCGCTAGTCAATTTCAAGCTCAAATTTTGCTATTTTTAGTAATTTTATTTCCATATCTGGATTGAATAAAGTTTGATTTTATTTTCTAGCGCAGAAAAAATGGTGAGAGGGAAGACTCAGATGAAAAGAATAGAGAACGCAACCAGCAGGCAAGTTACTTTCTCAAAGAGAAGAAATGGGCTGCTTAAGAAGGCTTTTGAGCTCTCAGTTCTTTGCGATGCTGAAGTTGCACTCATCATCTTCTCTCCTAGAGGAAAGCTCTATGAATTCTCCAGCTGCAGGTTCATTTCTTGATGTTCAAATAGAAAATTTTTGATTAATCTTATTGTTTAAATCTATATAGGGGACAGATAGTACTACGAGTACAAGCTAGCCGGGTCTAATTTATCAGTCAAAATTAGTGGTCTGATCTTTCTTCTTTCTTTTTCTTGGCTTCAAATCTTCATTACTGATTTTATGCTGTTGAATTTCCATTTTTTTTGTCAGAAATTTTCACTTTGATTTGTCAGAATCTTGATGTTTTTCGGGTTTTTTCATTTCTATTTTAATTTCTTGGGTCCATAAAAGTCAGTCAACTCTCAGACAACAAAAAAAAAAAAAGCAAAGAAAATAAAGAGAGAGAGATCTCAAGGAGTAATCTATCACTAGGGTTCATCTTGTAGATTAGATCCATTGATTAATTGAAGTGAAGATCAAAAGTGTTTTACCTACAAAACAGCAACTTTGCTATTCTATGTGTGCTTATTTACCCTAATTAACATGATAAAACAAGACACAAGAAGAAAAAAACACATTTTCTTGCGCATAATCTTTGTCTGGGTTAATTATTAATGAGTAATCTATATATGTTATAATCTTGCTTAATTAACTAAAATCACATAAAAAAAAAGAATATATATAGATAGATAAAGAGAGAGAGAGAGAGAAGTGCAAGGAAAACTGGAATCTGGCATCATGGCTACCTGAGATAGAGGTTGTACTAAGTTAGCTTTGTGTAGCTGGTTCTATGCTCTTTTTGTAAAATAAAAAAATGTTTCTGAAAAGAAACGTACTGCTTTCTCCAAGGTGACCATTAAGGCATTAAGTATTGGCAAGAGTGTTTCTTGTTCTTGATTTTAGTGTTAATTCATTGATTAACTGAACTCAGGTAAAATAACTTTCTACCTAGCTACTTGATTGGCTATGTAAGCTCAACTAACCTTAGTCCCAGTATCCTGGGAACATTTCTTTTTCCAATTATCATATAGCTTTGATTAAATTATTGGCTGTGAGTCACTATGTACATAACAAGAACTTATGCTTAGTCACTTTTTTTTTTTTTTTTGGCACAAGCTTTGTTTTTGAGTTATGATCTTAAGAAGCCATGCTTGTTATAGTGAGGCTTTTGAATCCTAACTTTTGTGCTATTTCCTCACTTTATAAGGAGTTATATATCCACAATAAGGACATGTTTACAATTAGTATAAATTGTTATTAACATTCTCATGAGGATACTTTCAAAACGTCAAAACTCATATGATTTCATTATCCACAAAAACTTGGTGCACAGTTATTTAGAATTGTCAAAAATTTGGGAAGATTTTAGACTTGAGAAAAAGAAATATCCAAATATTTAAAAAGTGAAATTTAACGTCTAAAGAGAGAAAGCCTAACTAGATAAAAATAGTTTGTTATCTAAGCAAATGAGAACTAAGCTATGCCAGTTACACTTGAAGTGAGTGTTTATAATTCCATATTTTGAGTTATGAGATACAAGAACTAAGATTGTATGTGAACAAACTTTAAATGATTATTATGACTCCTAGCAACTTCAGTCACTAGGAAAAAGAACACAAACGAATTTCATCAATGAAGACTTTGATATATAGTCAAGTCTGTAGCGTTTATAGGGAGAACAATAGAGATGATAATTTGAGTATATATGAGCTTAGAGAGCTTATGGGGTGGTGTTGAAAGTATTGTCTCTGACCATGTTGTGTTAATATCATGTATCGATCGGTCATTAATAATGTAGTAAGTATTAGTTACAACTAATTTTGATAATATTTAGACAGTAATTTAAACCTTGTCTAAATTTAAAATAATGGCTAATAAAAATTACAAGCTCAATAACTCTCTATTATTGGTTACAATTAACTTTGATAATATTTAGACAGTTATTTAAACTGTCTAAATTTTTAAATAATGGCTAATAAAAATTACAAATTCAGTAACTCTCTACCCAAATTTGTATAAGTAATTCCAGATACGACTAACAATTGATAATCTATTGGAGATTATGCCTAACTTTCTCTTTAGAAAGCCAATGGATCGAAAACTAATACTTCCTCTTTCTTTCTTCATTTCTCGTTTATTTTCATCCGAACTTTCTCCATAAAAGCCACTAACTTAAATACTTCATTCACCGTAAACTTCTTCTTGGGTTTCACTTGTAATCTTCACTTTCTTTATGGACTTTAACTATTAAAATATTTAGACTTTTATATAAAAAATTTGTGTTATTAAACCTCTCATCGCTCTTATTTTGATTTTTTCCTCCTCCTTGAACCTTAGATTTTCACATTCTGTTTAATCATTAACTACTAAGCCATTTAGAAGCTGATGTAGAATATTTTTCTGTTGTCAAATCTCTACTAGGACCAATTAGATCTTTTTTCTTCTCGAAACTCAAATCTTCATCAATTGAGATTTAACTACTAAGCCATTTCGACCATGATATACAAGAGATTCATGTTATTTGATTAGTTGAACCTTTAATAACTATCATTTTGTCTTAAATGACCAAATAAAGGAAAAATTGTGCTTAATCAACCAGAAAGAGAGAGAGGGAGAGATTGCTGTAAATGTTTTCAGTGCCTGAGGTATAATTAACGGAATATTTTTAGTAGGTTCAATTACAGAAGCAATTTTTGGGTTAAATTTTTCTTTTTCTGGGTACTTTCTGACATAATTTAGTTTAAAGTATGATGCCAGTATTGATTTTTCTTAAGTAAAAATGAAAAGAAATAATCTTTTTTATTTTTTCTTAATAAAGAGCAATTGTTACACTTTTTAAAGATTTAATTTGAAAATCTTAAGACTATATATCACATTTAGCTTTTAAAATAAAATGATAAAAAGTAAAAGGTAAGTAAGATTATCAAGTTAATTACTAGATACTAAGATTAAATTAATGCATTTGCTTTTACATTGAGACTCCTCTTTCTGGACATAGCATATATAGTTTACTATAATGGAATCACAGGCATCATTACGCTTCATGTCCTAGAACAATATTTATTATCTTATAACATCTAATCTTGTTTAATAGATTAAACTTTTCATTTTGTGAACTGATTCCCCATAAGTCTTACACTGACCTCTAGATAACACTTTCAGTGCTTTGATTAGCAAAATGAATCTCACCTTTATTGTAATTAGCAAATCAGCAATTTTTATTTTTTTTATTGAATCTTAGCTGTTGTATAGAGTTCAATTTGATTATCATAATAGTCTTTCCTCTTTTTAATAGTGACCACATGATTTTATTTTATTCATATAATGGGCCAATGTCACAATGTTACATAAGAAAAATACAACACTTTTCTTATATAACATTCTTTATTAGCTGAATACATGGACAGACTTTAAACATGTATTGAAATTGTGAAGGAAGAGCAATTTTTGAAGAGAAAAATTTTGTTTCCGCCTGGTGTACGAGGAGATTTATATTCCAAGTCAATAAGATATTGCCACCTAAGCAAAAGTGGTGAGAAAAGTAGTTGTCACTTTTCCTTAAGTACCAATTCACCATTGATTTAGAAAAAAAATTTATTTGTAAGGTAATTTATCAGTTGGTTTATAATCGTTGAAGTTATGATTTTTACATCATTAACTTCAAGCAATACCATTATGCACCCATGCTTCTTGGCACCAAGGTTGAAAGAAACAGAGTCTTTTCTGGTTCGTGTATATATACATATCTTTCTTCTTTTCCATCCAATTTACTATATGTAACTTTGATAAATAAATGGTTAAACTCGCGGTTTCGTACAGTTCGATAGTGTTAAATCAGATGTTGGTCATGATGGTTTTAGTTTTAGACTTTTAGTGCAATCTCATCAGTTTACTGTTTAAATATTCAACTCAATACCCTTGAATTGTGTTCTTATTTTGCTTTGTATATGTTTTAGTATTAGTAAGACAATAGAGCGGTACCAAAAGAAAGCTAAGGATCTAGGAATCAGCACCAAAATGGTTCCAGAAGACATGCAGCTGGTCAGTCCTCTTTCTGCATACTAAAGAATTGATTGTTGTTCTTGTTGCATGCAATTTGCCAAAACTTTGGTGATGTAGGTTTATTGCATCCAACCTCACTAGAGTTAGACTCTAATTATTGAATATTTACAAAAAAGAAATTTGTAATAAGAAAATAATTTAATAGGGTATCCTTAAACAAAAAGTCATTTGGATAGAAAAATACTTCAAACATCTATTGAAAATTTAACAGGACATGTTTTTAATAGATAACACATGGCAGTTCACGTTATCTCGTGAATTGTCAGGTGTCACCTTTTAAGATTTGAAGTGTTTCCTGAAAAAAGAGTTTTTACATAAAAATTAGTCAGTTGAATTATTTTTTGTAAAAAATTCTTTTGTGCACTATCCAATAACATTCTATAAAATTAATTCTGATTATGTAAGAAAGCTTTCTATTTGTTGTATAGCTATGTATTATCGGTATGGTATAAGATAAAAATTATGAAATTTTCTTGAAACCGAGCTGTTATTGAATTTGCATTCAGAATATGAAGGAAGATGCATTAAGCTTGGCGAAGAGTATAGAGCATCTTGAAATTTCTAAAAGGTTGAAGCATTTACTTTGAGCCTTTCCCCTAGCCATACGAGTTCTTTTATAATTTTTTTTCCCTTTTCTTTGGATTCAAGATTATTCACCTTTTTAAAGTATTTAATTGTGATAATTGTAGAAAACTTCTTGGAGATGGGTTGGAACCGTGTTCCATTGATGAGCTTCAGCAGTTGGAGAATCAACTGGAGCGAAGCTTAACCAGAATTAGGACAAGAAAGGTTCTTACATATATTTTTTTCCATGATTTTTTTTACATGCGATTAGATTGAAATTCGAAATTTCACAACCCTGATTAATTAAAACCGATGTCACTAAGCTAAAACTTGTTGAATTTTCATCAAATTAAGACCGCCAATTTTGATGTATAATGTTCTCATTTAAACTTGTTTTGTGTAAGCATTAAATCATTGAAATGAAAGTATTATTACTTTAAAAAACATAATTTTGTAATTTGGAAATACGATGAAATGTGTGGATGCAGTATAATGCGTGAAATGCAAAGTGATATAGCATTGAATTTTAATTTAGCACTGAATGTGTTGTTCTAATAAGGCTGGAAGAACTTAAATTCCATCCGTGGAGCAATTAAATTACAAAAAATAAGAAAATTACATCTATTTTTAGATGTCCAAGCGAAGTATTTTTCTTCACTTTATGTTGAGCAAACTTTGCATGGTGCAGACTCAGCTGTTCAGGGAGCAAATTGAGAAGCTAAGGCAAGAGGTAAGTAGTTAACTTTTAATTTACTTACATGAGGCTTTCTGTTTATAAATTGCTGATTTATAAGAAGGAAATTAGTTAAGAGGTAATCATTGAACTCTTCTGATGTAATTGATCAGGAGGCACGTCTACTGCAAGAAAATACAAAGTTGCGGGAGAAGGTATATTATATATGGCGCTCTACCTCTTTACTATATTCTTTTCCTATTTTCTTATTAAGTCCATTACTCGTTCATTGTCAATCTCTAACTTCTATTTTTAAGTAAAATAATAATTTAATTTAAGTTCTATCAGAAATTAAATAATTGGAAGATTTGTCATGCTTAGAAAATAACATACAGTGAAGCAAACGTGTAATTCTAAACTATCAGTTATCTGATGTTGACACCATTTATTTTAATAGAATGTAAAATTGTTCTTGAGCTAAAAATTCCCCCATTAATTGAAATAATATTGAACATACTCGGTATTACTTGTTCATTTTTTAGTGAATCTTTCTTATTTAGACAGGCATGTGATAGATAATATTTACGTGTTATTAATCGTGTAATCAGTGGGTTTAAAATTGGTATAATTTCTTCAAGAAAATATTCTTAGAAAAGAAATATGAAGATAGGTATTATATTCCATAACGACTATTAACGAAACCTGCATGCAACTCATTTGCACAAGCTTCATTTAGGGTCTATTTGGTTAACTTATTCAAGTTATATATATATATATATATATATATATATATATATATATGTTTTATTCCAAGAAACTAAAAAAAAATTAGCAAGTTAACTAAAAAAGGGTATTTAATTTATTTGGTGTTTTGTTTGGATAATAATAGTGTGGGATGCAACCAATGGAGTTGTCTGCAAAGAAGCAACAAATTGAAGAAAGAGAGAGAAAGGAGATGGAGGTGGAGACAGAATTGGTCATAGGTCTACCTGAATCAAGAACTGCACATAAATCATAGAACAAATCTTTTATCTTTTACTTGGATATTATTAATTTCTGTTTTCATTGTCATCTAATTGTGATTGATATGAACAAAAATAAGCTTTTATTCTCCGGAAAAAATACATTTCATAAATGACATATGTAGACTTGAACGAAATTAAGCTGAGTGAAGTAACCGTGGATGCCGGTTGCAATCTACTATATGTAACATTATATTATTCTCTAATTAAAAACTGTGTTTTCATATGGATTTTTCTTCTTTATTTTGCTTAGAAGTCCTTTTCTGTATCTTGTACATGATGATATAATTGTGCAGTGCTTGTTTTTGGCTAAAATGAAGGTCGTTTTTTTTGGTATACGGTGCTGATATAGCTGTCAAAAATCGAAAAGAAGCATATGCAGAAAAGTATAGCAAGTTTTTTTAATTTTTAGGAAGTAATCGACCAGAGGCCGTTACCTTCTTTATACTATATGGTAGTTGTATTAAACATTTATAAATTAACCACTCAAAAATTTGGTTGATTGTTAATTCTCAGTAAAGTTGAGGTTTTGAATTTGATTTCTATTTTAGATATTTGTAGTAGGACTAAATGTCTCTTCTTTTTAATAATAAATAATTTTAGAAAAAAACATTTATAAATTAAGTTGAAAGGAAATTTCTCTCGGTTGGTACGCTGCTGTCCCAAAAAGAAGTCAATTCTACTCTGGTGTGTCCTTTATGTGGAAATGATAGTGAGATTGTTTCTTGATTGTGGCTTTGCTAAAGAGGTTTGGGCAAGATCATTGCTTGGCTTTATTAGAGGTAATGCTGCTGATGTTCCTTCTTGGTTCCCTTTAATTGCTGCTTGTATGAATTTGGAACAATGTGGTATTGCGGTTGCCATTTGTTGGGCAACCTGGAAGGCAAGAAATGATAAGGTATGGAAGGGTGTAAGTTGTACGGCAGGGTCAGTACGGAATTATGAAGTGGTCTGTGTGTGCTGGTTGTAAGTGTTTCCCTGCGGTGGTTGATCCTTCGGTAGCTGAAGCACTTGGTGTGAAGAAAACTTTGAGCTGGATTAAATGGTCGTCGTCTTCTATAATACTGCAATCGGACTCTCAATTAGTCATCAAAGTCTTGTTTAGTAATAGTAAGAATCGGTCTGCGTTTAATTTTATTATTTATAATTATTCAGATTTATGTAATTCTTTATTTAATATCTGATTTGGATTTGTGAAAAAATTTATGAATACAACTGCTCATATTAGAGCTGCTTATTCTATGTCAGATCTTGCTATTTGAAATTTTTCTACTTCTGATTGTATTATCTCAGCTTTAATAGTTGATTCTTGTTAAAGAAGTTTCTTTTAGTAAAAAAAAAAACTGTTTCATGAAGCTGATACAAAATAAAGGATGGAGTATAAATGCTTTGTTTATGATATCCTGCACTGATTAATAACTTTTCCTAATCCAAGAAATGGATGAGAAAGCACAGCCTTTCTGTCACCTGACAACATCGAATATCATTGATTGAGGCTTTCAATTATCTGTTTGGCCCATTAAAAGTTTGGATGTCAAGGCTTTGGAAATAGTATTTGAAACCCTAATCCGCCTGGCCCATATAGATATTGCATGACCATCCAATTTCTTAACCTGTCCATGCAGAAGTGTTGATTGTGTGTGTGTCTATATATATATTACAAATTTAGAATAGTGTGCACGTGCGTCATTTATTATTTTTATTAAATATGTAAGAATTTAAACCATTAAATTAATTTGAAAATTTATGTGGTCTCAAATATTCATCAATTATAATATAGGCTAATATAAAAAAAATAAATACTTTTTGAAAGTAAAATAAAAAAATTGAATTTTATTCGTAATAAACTGAAAAATTATTACACTATTGGATATAACAATAAAAATGATTATGTTTCCCTTTTTTATTCAATAAAAATATAGGTAATTTTAAAATTTGGTTATATTTTAAAAAATTTTAATACTTTGAACTACTCTTGCTGAAAATATTTATTTTTATGAAAAATCTGTTTTATAAATAATATTTGTATTCTAATAAAAATAATTTATAAAAGTATTTATTAATTCATTCTAACTAAATTATAGACTGTTAGCAAATATTAGAATTATTTTTCTAATTAATATGTAAATATTATTATTATTATTATTATTATTATTATTATTATCCAATGTATACTAAAATTACAATATTATTTTATTTAAATTTTGCAATTTTGAATTTAATGTGGATGAAAATAAAAGGTTAAATACCTTGCATGCCCAACTAAAAATTTAAAAATTTAATTAAAAAATATAATTTTCAGATGTCCAATTATGCATTTTGCCTAATTTCTATTCCAAAACTTACAGTTGATCATGCATATATAAGTCATTGAATTCTGTTGATATTCCTATTATAGTGGGTGCATAATACTTTAAAATTGATATTTTATCCATTTTTGTTTTAAATATGTATGTACTAGCATTTTATTTCAATTATTTTTCAATCAATTGGTGTGAAAAATGCTTCTAAGAACTTCAGCTAAAAGTTAAAACTATAATTTGAAAGCTTGGCGGACGAGCAAAGGAAGAGAAGGTTGAAAAGCGAAAGCAACAGAAAAAGAAAAATAAAGTTAAATTCAAAATTCCAAAAGACCAAAACAACAGTTCAGTTTGAGAAATCAGAAATGGCTTCATTGATCTTAACTTCAAGATCCCTTCTTTCTGAACACAACACTTCCTTCTTTCCTTCAACAACAAGACCCGTCAGCAAGACCGTCTCACTTGCTCCGGTAAGTACTGATAAAACACAAAATTTTATCGTAAAAGAAGAGATCGCCGGACATGGTGAATGAAGCTTTAATGACCTGCAAAAAAGAAAACTAGCCCGATCTTGTCGGGCTTTTGAGCTCCGTGCCTAAGTTAGCTATCGAAGTGTGGAGAGAAAACTTAATGGAGAGAGAGTATTAAGAGTTAGATAGAAAGAGAGCCCTCCTGTTATGTGTTTACCTCTCATATTTATATCCTTGAGTGTTGGGCTTTATGGGCTTCTGATTTTAGGCCTCTTCGTGGGCTTTTAATAGGCTGGCCTTATAGTTAATTTTATTTTGGGTGTTATTACTAGTCCTCCTCCACGCAATTCGATCTTTGAGATCGAAGGCTCGATAATTTTGGGAGTTACCCGCTTATGGGGAGTTATCCGTTTGGAGAATCTTGTTTTTGGGAGTTACCCGCTTGTGGGGAGTTACCCGTTTGGAGAATCTTGTATTTGGGAGTTACCCGTTTGTGAGGAGTTACCCGTTTGGAGAACCTTATCTTTGGGAGTTATCCGCTTGTGTGGAGTTACCCGTTTGGAGAATACCTTATCTTTGAGAGTTACCCGCTTGTGGAGAGTTACCCGCTTGGAGAATACCTTATCTTTGAGAGTTACCCGCTTGTGGAGAGTTACCCGTTTGGAGAATACCTTGTCTTTGGGAGTTATCCGCTTGTGGAGAGTTATCCGTTTTGAGAATACCTTATCTTTAGGAGTTATCCGCTTGTGGGGAGTTACCCGTTTTATAATTTTTATCCTGCAAATAATTAACTATAAGGCCTAAGATTAACTATAACACTCAAAATAGGCTGGCCTTATAGTTAATTTTATTTTGGATGTTATAGTTAATCTTAGGCCTTATAGTTAATTATTTGCAGGATAAAAATTATAAAACGGGTAACTCCTCACAAGCGGGTAACTCCCAAAGATAAGGTATTCTCCAAACGGGTAACTCTCTACAAGCGGATAACTCCCAAAGACAAGGTATTCTCCAAACGGGTAACTCCTCACAAGCGGGTAACTATCAAAGACAAGGTTCTCCAAACGGGTAATTCCCCACAAGCGGGTAACTCCCAAATACAAGATTCTCCAAATGGGTAACTCTTCACAAGCGGGTAACTCCCAAAGACAAGATTCTCCAAACGGGTAACTCCCCATAAACGAGTAACTCTCAAAATTATCGAGCCTTCGATCTCAAAGATCGAATTGCATGGAGGAGGACTAGTGATAACACCCAAAATAAAATTAACTATAAGGCCAGCATATTAAAAGCCCACGAAGAGGCCTAAGATCAGAAGCCCATAAAACCCAATACTCAAGGGTATAAATATGAGAGGTAAATACATAATAGGAGGGCTCTCTCTCTCTAACTCTTAATACTCTCTCTCTCCATTAAGTTTTCTTTTCACACTTTGATAGCTAGCTTAGGCATCAGAACTCAAAAGCCCGATAAGACCGGACTAATTTTTTTTTTTTGCAGGTCATTAAAGCTTTCTTCACCATGGCCGGCGATCTCTCATTCTAAGGTAAAATTTTGTGTTTTATCAAGTACTTAGTTTCTTCAATTAATTTTCAAAATCAAAGTCTCAGTTTTACTAGACTGATTTGGAGATTATTTTTTGCGGAACAGAAAGCAAGATTATTTGGGGCGGCTAGTTTTCGAGCTAAGAAGAAAATCTTGGTGTTGTTTTTAGAGATGAACAGAGATCAGAGGCCAGAACTGAGGAAGCGGCCATTGATTTGTGAGCAGAGTTTTGCCATTTTTATTTGGAAGATGATGATGATCTTAGATTCTCAAACCTTCTGCTGGGCTTATCTGTATTCTATCTTTTTGATTATTTTCATATTATTTTGTCACATTTTTTAGTTAAAGTTTATTGTTCTTATTCTGTGGAAACTTAATTGTCGTAACAGGAAATGCTTAGGAGAAGAATGTGCTAATAATTGAAGTGGCTCTGCAACTTCTTTATACTTTATCTGGAATTACGTGCAATATACAATTTATGATGCATTCTTAATTTGGTCATTGATGTTGACATTAATCGTAATCCTCAACTGAAACTCTCTTAAGCAGCTTTCCTACTTGAATTCCCAATTCCCATCACCTCTTTGAATCTCCAAGCCAAATCCGGGAAAAAGAAACCATTGACAGTCCTGTCGGTGCCTTGCAGTCTGGATTTGGGTAAAGAGCACCAAGTCTTCTTAATTGCTTATAGTCTTGTTCAATGAGGAATTATAATTCCCAAGCACAAATAATAAAATACCATTGATTGAGAATCAGTGAAGTTATTTATCAACCAGATTTTTGTCAAATGAAAATGAAAACTGAAGACAAGAATTCAGAAACACAGTTTGCAAGAAACCCAGAAACAGAGTTTGCAAAATTGAGCAAAACCCAACTAAACTCAGAAAAAAATTATAGGTTAAAAATGAAAATCAACAAGAAATTAAAATATTTCGATGGGTGTTTTCAACTGGAAAAGACAGAAGAAATTTATCCCAATCAAATCAATTAGTCAATAAGGAATAACGGTACCTTTTTTCCATCGGAAGGAGCCAAGGCAACAGAAAGTTAAACTTTCTCACCGTAGAATTCACGGCACAAGGCATTGAAGGTGCTAAACATCGACATCATCTGACGGTGCTTGCTTTTAGATGGACGTCGAAGAGAGACAACAAAACCAGAGGGAAGAAAGTGAAGTGTATTGGCTTCACTGCAACGTGTTAGCCATCCATTGGATGATGCTCCGTATTTTTCATGCTGAGGAGGTGGTTATTTCTTACTGTTTACGTAACTTAACAGGATATAATACAGATTAATATTAATACCATATTTAGAAACCAATATTCGGATAACGTTTATTATTTTTTCGTCTATTGTATAACATAATATATAATTTATCCTCTCATCTCATTTATGTAATATAGTAAATACGGTATTAGAAAATAAAGGTCATATCTTCAAATCCTTAATTTTTGTTTAGTCAACTTCAAAGCCTTAATTGCTTATCCACGTCAAATGTATCCTTTTTTTTTCTTAAAATAGTATTAATAAAAATACATTAGAATAATAAATAATTGTGTCTAGCTTTTGTCGGTTTATTTATTCTGTTTGAATATTAGGATAAGTTGAATAGTATAAAATAAAGTCCATAATCCAAGGGTTAACTGGAAGAAGGTACTACGTGTCAAATTCTCCATTCTCTCTTTTAGTCTTTAATTGAAGAAAGAAAAAGAAAGTCAGAAAGTTGAAGCAACGCCTAACCGCTATCCACGCTTCTATTGCTCTCCTCTCTCCAAATAGTACCAACTTCTTTGCTTCCTTTTCTTTTCATATTATGGTCCAATTCCTGAACCTTCAAAGCATCCAAACCTAACTCACAAGCAAAGCAAACCCTTATACTTCACTCTTTTTTAAGCTGTCTTCTTGGATTCCCAAAAAGTTGGGGGAAACACAGGTTTAGTTACGGCTCTTACACAGAGATCAAAGATGGGCAGTTTGGCTCTGGTTCCTCTTCTTCCTACAAAGCCTAGGCCCTCTGTGTTTGAGCAAAATAATCCTTTCCTTCCTTGTACACGAAAACCCAGGAAGATGAGACCCTCTGTTAGTCCTGTAAGTTCTTTTTCTCCTGTAATTTTGGTTAAAGTTGGAGTCTTTTTTGGATTTTGATTCGTGGGTTTTGATTGGATCAGATTGCTAGATTGTTTGGGCCATCGATTTTTGAGGCTTCAAAGCTGAAGGTATTGTTTGTAGGAGTTGATGAAAAGAAGCATCCAGGGAAGCTCCCAAGAACTTACACTCTTACCCACAGTGATGTTACTGCTAGACTTACTTTAGCCATCTCCCAGACAATTAATAATTCTCAGGTAAATGATACTTTATTTTCAAAACCCAGATGCTAAATCATGTACTTTTTTCTGTTTTTATTGTTAATTATTAGCAGTGTTTAGTAAGGTGTCCTTTTACTTTTTCAATCTTGAATCCTTATGAATTAAAGAAAGCAAAAAACAGAGGTTATTATAATATTATATTAAACAAGGTCACCAAATAAACAAGTAATATTCGGGAAACCCATAATCTGAATGGAAAAAAAATACCAAGATTTAATAATTTCTTATTTGGAGAAATTGAGAATAAGAAAATCTATTTGGGTAGATAAAAGCAGGGGATTTGGCTAAGAATATAGAAAAGAAAAGTTAGTAGACTGAGGATTTAATATTATTTATGATTAAAGAGGTTAATTAGGGATTGAATTGCAGTTGCAGGGATGGTCAAACAAATTATACAGAGATGAAGTGGTAGCAGAATGGAAGAAAGTGAAGGGAAAGATGTCACTCCATGTTCATTGTCATATAAGTGGAGGGCATTTTCTATTAGATTTATGTGCTAGGCTTAGATATTTCATCTTCTGCAAAGAACTTCCGGTGGTAAATTTAATCCAAAATCAACTCTCTTTTTTTTTTCCTGATCTAATTTATTTTAATAAAAATTGAATTTTTTTCTATTAAATTAGGTGTTGAAGGCTTTTGTCCATGGAGATGGAAATTTGTTCAACAACTATCCAGAATTACAGGAGGCGTTAGTTTGGGTATATTTTCATTCAAACATTCCAGATTTCAACAAGGTAGAGTGTTGGGGCCCATTGAAGGATGCAGTGGGACCACATTATAGGTCCCATGAAAGCAAGCAGAAGGAAATCCCAGCAAGTAATGGCAACTTCCCCCAACCATGTGAGCAGAACTGCGAGTGTTGCTTTCCACCAATCAGCATGATCTCTTGGTCCCAAAGCACTAAAGTCAATGAAGGGGCCCAAAAGGGTTTTTCACAAGCAGCTCAAGAACCCTAATGTGTGCATGGTTCGTTTTACATCACGTGTATATAGTTTCCAAATTGTTAATACGTTAATTACACCAAGGTAGAAATTCAATTGATGATGATGCCTCCCTTGGTATTCAGAATTTGAGGGTCCATCTGTAAATTTCACAGCATTATTTTCTATTTAATTTCAGGGGATTATTTTTTAGTTTTACCGCAAGATAGTTTATGGCGATTAATATGTTGCACATAACATAAATTTGGCGATATAGGGTTGAATTTCATTTTAGAAATTATTTTCCAGTCGAACAAAATCCTCATTCATGAATAAAACAATTTAAAAATAGTAATATTTATTTACAAAGGTATGATTACGTGCTGCTCCAAAATGTTCAAAATTATTCATTTATGTCCTCTGTAGATATACAAAGCAAGAAGCAGTAATGCCACACAGCTCACCTCCCGCCACTATGCCCTTTATAAATCAAAGGGGTAACAAACAAATCATTTTGCAGGAACCAGTAGAAATTTCATCACATCCACTCGCATGTTTACCCCTTTCAGGAGCCTGCAAATTTCTTGGCCGATTGTGGCAAGGTTCGTGGAAACCTAACGTGATGAGCTTCTTTCTGTACAATAATCTCCGAGATCAGGATAATCTATAACGAACTTTGCTTTCTGCACTGAAGCAGCTGATATATTTTAGACAAAAGGCATGTCTGGATTAATTAGCGGATCGTTGTTCTTCCAAGTGATGATGCTCCAATTTCACTGTCAGTGTTCTGCATTAATAGTTAATCCATATACAAGTCAGTCTTCTCCAACACAAAGTAAAATATAATTTTCAATGTATATGCAACAAGAACAACTATGGTTTGAATTACCATCCGTATGACAATTAACTAGTCAATAACCATAGCTTCTGTTGGGGCCCAACACAGAATGGAACTGAATTGAAAATATTCATATTAGATGAAATGTTTTACCTGAGATTTAGGTGATGGGAACACATTCCAAAAACGTAGAGTTTCATCCCCTGCTCCCGTGACAATGGTCTGAAACATAAACAATCGTTATATATTTGACAATCCAATATGCATTTAACTAAAATAAAATGATTCATTTTTTGTACGAAATGAGCAAAGTACAATTAATAATGGAGAATAAAATACCTGTCCATCTGGTGAGATGGCAAGATAAAGGACTCTGTAAGTATGACCAGTAAGTGTAGCCAACTGCACGAGCAGAACAAATTGTAAGAATACATCACCAAAAGATAATTCATAACATCATCAAGAGACCCAGCTTTGTACCTTTGACATCGTGGGGTATCTCCAAACAATTATTTGGTTTTGAGAATATCCATGTGTGCTGACAAGTTCATTGACATTCTTAGACCACACGAGATTGCACACCTATGACAGATAAAGGTAGAAATCAGCACATCTAAGCATTTGGAAAAAGAGAGAAGGGTTGGTTTTAAAAAGGCCATTTTCATATATCTGATAACTTCTTTCCTTGATGTGAATCTACCACCACTTGACAGATTTTCCTTCTTCTTTATCTTTGACTGAGTTTCTGAACCACAGCAGAAAGGCCATGTTTCGTACATATCTTAATCTCCTTTCTTATTGCTAAGAATGTAAATATTTGATATATTTTTTAACTTTGATTAAGTTTCAGGACCACAGGTAATAGGCTATCTTTTTATACATATCAGTATCCTTCAGCAGGCATTTCTTTTAACATCTTTTTTTCTTCTAAGTTCCAGCAGGAAAAGTGCTTATCAGTGAAAATACAAAGAAAGAAAAAGAGGTTCAGGAAACATAGATGATATTATAAACAAACCATAACGAATAACCTCACACACATGTGCTAACACAACACAAACACACACAAATATAACTTTAGCTCTCAAGGTTACATGAAATGGAGGATTCAATGAATACGTGTCATTACAGGGCTATACAAAAGGTCTATTTGGAAAACATGTCATACACAAGTGGAGGTGTTTAAGGGAAGAAACTTGTCCCTTTAGTCTCAAACTTGTTTAGACCAGCTCAAAGAAAAGTTAATGAAAAAAAATATGTGCATGATTTCCTTAGATGCATTATAACATATCTTAAGGGCGGCATCGTAAAAAAAATAAATAAATGAATAAATAAATAAATAAACACTTGACCTGACTGCCAGTGTCCATGCAACTGAGATGTGAGTTAGTGGTTGTATTCCAGAACCTTATACAACGGTCAGCAGTCCCACCGCCAGATGCTAGAAGTCCATGAAGATGCGGTGACCAAGCAATCGCTTTTACAGCTGCTGTATGCTCACAGTATTTTAGAACAGGTTGAGTTGCATGTTGATTCCAAACATAAAGCTGCATATGAATGATAACATTTAGTCTTCAATGAAGGAAAAACATGTATTGCTATGCAACTATAATAAAAATGAGATAAAAAACGGTGAAGACACCATTACTTACTCTATTATCATTTCCACCAGATGCCAACTCACGATTGTCATATGACCACTTCAATCCACAAACCTAACCACAATCAATTAATATTAGGATGCCAACAATCAGATTCTATGTCCAAAATACTAAGAAGCACATATATTTTCTAGCAAAGGATAACAAATGATAATCGAGATAATGAAAGTAATACAGAGGCACATTAAAGCAAAATAAAGAAGCTAATTCAAGCACAAAACATATTTAAACAATATCGAAATTAATTGATCCAGAAGTTTAATAAAGCTGAAAATGTCTAAGACTCCCACCTCTGACTTGTGTCCAGAGAGTTTGCTAACAAAGTCGTCCTGAGCACGTATATCACGTTGAAGAATACTCTTATCCCGGCTGCCAGAAGACAGAAAAGATGAACTCCAGGCCAGGGCTCCAACCCGTAATCGATGGCCCTCCATGGTCCTTACTCTTTTACATCGAGATGCATCCCAAATCTACAGAGAAGATGATTTAAGGTACAAGTGAAATACTGCTACGACCAACAGAACATAAAAAGGGAAGAAAAAAATTTAATCATACTGCAGGATGGAAGTGTTAAATATGTTTGTGAAATTAATGTGACATGTTTCCTTTATGCTCCTAGATAAAACTCAGCAACTGTAACCATTGAGACCTTCCAAACTCATAGAAAAGTGATGAACTGAAGCGCTGTAAGAAAGAATATGCTTTTCAATAAATTCTAGTTCCTCTCAGAAAGGCCTGGTAACAGACTAGTCTCACTTTCAAATGCAAGTGTCGAGTTAAATCCTAAAATTTCAAGCTACTCTCGCTTCAGTAAATGTGACAATCAAAAATATCAACTATCTTGATTTATTGAAAATAAGCTCCTAAACTTACTCCTGGAAGCCAATTGCACAACTGGTTGTTAAATATAATGACCCACTCTTGTACCCTCACTAGAAACATTCACAATTAGCTACAACATCTTGTGGCACTCAAGACATCAAACTAATAGATTAAAAATGCTATTAAGGACATTTGAAATTTGTATCTATAAGCAGCTATGTGTGAATAACCACGAGAAAGGCAAGCCAAATCCTACAAGGAAACACTGGTCAAACTCAACTTTGTCCTCTATTCAAGAACAGAGACCCTAGTTCTTGAAGAATAACCAAGAAACCATTGAAGGTCTGGTGATGCACAACAGTTTACAAGTTGACTATTCCAGCTCTCCCATCAAGTAGCAATTTACATTCATGTCTCGCAAAGTCTATCAGTTAGTTAGCATTAGATAGCTTAAAGATCAGATTTCTCCAATGTCCTAGTTGGATTCTTATTTTCCCTACAGCAGGTACATATTATTGCCACTCCAATTTAAACTTCATGTATCAATCCAGGAAAGCAATGCAAATAAATACCATATGCCTGAAGTTCAATACTTGCATAGAGAACACTGGAATAATTACTAACCTGAACTTTTCCGTTGCTGGTTCCAACGGCAAGATGTGTCCCACGCTGAGCCCATCCCACTGAACATACACTATCATCGATCCCCAAATCACACAACTTTGTCACCTACTTACAGACAACCAATAACCAGTAAAGATAGAAATTTACTAAAATCTCAGATAAACCTGAGAAAAAGCAGCAAAAATTTAAAAAACCAGACTAACCTTGCTGCTACAAGCATTCCATAAATATACACAATTGCCCAACCCCACGGCAAGTACATTATGCGATGACCAGTCCACCAAATTCAAATAAAAATCATCTTGCAATGCCGGTGCATCCAAAACCTAAAGCAGTCAAACAAGGAATTAAAGCCATCGATGGTAAAGCCAGCAAAATTAAAAAAAAAAAATTACAAAATACAAATTTCCAAAGCCACATCTTAAATACGAGAAATTATACCTTATAAGGTGATCTTGGGACCTTCCTAGGTGTCTTAACAGGGCTGTGGCTAACCCCAGGCCTTTCTTCATCAAACCCAAAAGGTGAAAGAGAGTGCATTGACTGCCTTGTCTCGGTCTTGAACCGGAAAATATTCCGTCCCGGCGAGTCCCTTTTATCTGGCGTATGAGGCCCGAAAAGAGCAGCGCGGAGAAGTGAAGCGTAGGCACTGGAGCTATCCTCCTTTCCGCCATCGGACGCCGGAGGATTTGCCGACGGGGAAGGATTCGCCGACGAGACTTTAAATAGGGCAAAATTGGAGCTGGATCTACTCGGGATAAATCTATCAGATAAAATCGTTCTCGACGGCGAAACATAGTGATTGGAGTTAATCAAGCGATTAACATGGTCCGACGGCGTTTTCGTTTCAAGATTCAGAGAAGGCCGTGACATAGTCGAAGGAACATTCAGCTGAGAAGAAGAGGCAGATTGGTTCGTAAATGGTGAACCCGTGGAATTGGCCATATACAAAAGATAATGTAGCAGAAACAGAGAAAGAAACCCTAGAGAGAGGAAAGCGAAAGAGAGAGAGAGAGAGAGGGAGGCGTAAGGTTGAAGAAGAAGCAGAAGGTTGAGATTGGGATTGGGTGCTGGCGGGTATAGGGTAGTAACACGTGGGACTGTGCTGGTATCAGGCTGTTGATTTTCCCGGGAAATAAAACAGAGTTATGCCAGTTAATGTCTTTTTGCGGGAAATTTAGAGTGATATTTATATGTGGAGTGAGCTTACAGCGCAGATAGGTTTTAGAAAATCTTGACCGTTGACCCTATTCCTTATCGGAGTAGTAATGAGGCTCTATTTTGACCTTGCTGCAGAGTATAAACTCTCTGTAATGATTGATAACTAATTGATTGATTTTAAGGTTTAGTGGCAGGGATGATCATGCATTAGGTAATTCCGTTTTTAGCAGGGAACAGTTTAGAATTGAACGAAAAATTTTCTAAAATTTCATTAGTAACGGCGAAAACGAAAAAAATATTTTTTGAATTAGAATTCGGGGTGAGAATTGAAATTGTAATATCCGTCCCAAAATTTTTTCATTCTCAAAAGTTAATAATTAAATTTAATTAAATTTACATAATTTAATTTTAAATTATATTTAATTTTAATTTTATTAATTATTAAAATTTATATTAATTTAATTTATATTTTTTTAATTATTAAATATCATATTTCAATTACAGTTAATTATTAAATATTATATTTTAATTATAATTAAATTTTAAAAAAAAAATAAAATATTTTTTATACGGACATAGAGAATTTTTTTTTTCAAAATACTCGATTCTACCTCACTCCTGTACAGGACAATAGGTGAAGAGTCATTTCCCACCCCATTGTCTCGCCTCGCCCTTACCTCGCCTTGCCCTTGTCTCACCTCATCCCTATTTAGTGGTGTGCTTAATAAGCTCAAGAAATTGTGCTAATAATAATAATAATAATAATTATTATTATTATTATTATTATTATTATTATTATATAAAAACTAAATTTCCAATTTTATAATTTGTGTGGTTATTTTTTTCTGAAGACTTTATAATTTACTTTTAAAGTCAAAAAATACATTTTAACGTAAATATTAATTTTAATATATAATTAAATTTTTATTTTTCTATATAAAAAAGAAAAAATATTCTAATTTTCCCTTAATATTTTATTAGAAGAATTGATTTACTTTTAATGTTTTAATTTTGGATATTAAAATTTTCCTTCATATTTGTTTAATTTTTTTTTTATTTTTATGTTCCTAATCCAATTCAATTTTTTAAACTTATTTTTTAAATATGTTCTAAATTTATAAAATTATCCCAAAATACTTCTATTGAATTTCTAATATCAATTAAAATGAACATGCTTTACGGTAGAAATTTTTCAAATATCATAAATGCAATTATAAAACTATTTTTAACTATTCTTTTTACACTTTAATTACAATTTTTGCCACCACCTCACTTATTTTTACTTAAAACTCGTTATTTGACATATAAATTATCAATTAATCCTTATTTATCGTTTTTACGTAAACTTACATTTTAGTCTTTCAAAATTATAAAAATTCATTTTAGGGCTATTTATTCACTTTTTCTTTTCATTTTTACCCTTTATTCATAAACTTACTATTTGAAAAAAATTATTATTTTACCTATAAATTTTTCATTTATTTTTAATTAAGTTCATTTTCATTCTAAACTTCGTTTTTACTTTACTTTTTACACTTTTTACCTTCTTTTTATTATTATGCCCCTAGTACAATCCTGACAGAAATCTTCAGATGAAATATACGGAACGTGAATCTCACGGACTCATAACAGACAGTAGGAGATGATTTCGAAGTACCAATCCACCTCAGATCAGATCAAAACAAACAGTCAAATAGAAATTATGAGAGATCATTACGATTCTATCACAATAAAGCAAGTCGTCATGACTTGCACCGCTGTATGGGTGTCCCTATGGCTAGCTAATTATATACTGAACTAGATTTTAACCTCCTGACCACCATTAATGGCAAAATTCTTTGTTCATTTCAGAATTTCCTTTCACATTTTGACATTCTCCTTTGCCTTTCCATTTCAATACACTTTTCAATCAATTTTTTATCACTTTACACATTTTTGTGAATTATCTCACTATAATTCATCATTTTTATTTCATAATTTGACTTTTCAATTTGCTTTTAATTTCAATACATTAGACAATCAACTTTTTCATCAATTTTTTTTTTCATATTTCATGAATTATCTCATCAGAATTTATTATTTTCACTTTAAGCATAATGCATTTTCTCACTTAAAAATATTCATACATATTCCATATTAACAAATGTTGCATTTACATTCACACTTATCAATATTGATATGATAGTATACCAACAAAATGTTCATAGCTGCATGCATTTGAAATTACTACTCTTTTAACTTCAAATCTTTCAAATTTGTTATCACCGTTCCATTCTCATTTGTATTTCCCTATTTCTTTCTTTCTTTCTTTGCCATCGATGCCTAGACTTCCAATGCTTTGAGGGAAAAAAAAACCAAAATTATATTCAATTTATAAAGATATAATTTAGTTAAGCATTTTTTTTTATTTTGCAACAAATAAAATCACAAGCTTTGGGTTTAATACAAGACCTTATTCCATGACCTAGACCGCACACCACTAATATTAATGTGAGGTGAACCATCACTAATTGATATGCAATTATCACTTGTATTTTATTTTGAAAACTAAATTAATCAATATAAATAAATGAGAAAAAATGATGAAATTACCTGTTCTGATCATGGTGGAATTATTTATAAAAATATAAGTGGCATGTTGAAGATGAATTTCTTCAGTGTTAGGGTTGTTCCCAGGGGCTTGGATGCTAAGATTAGAAGCATAAATCCAACTTGATCTTTCAAAGGCAATATACATCTGTGGACTATTTTTGAAATTTAAGTCATTGATGTGTACATTTCTCGAGTGTAATACACTACAAGAAAAAGGTTTATTAAAGACCACAGTTTATGGACCGGTCAGTTTTCTGGTCTTTAAAAATATATCAATAAGGACCAGTTTTTTATATGGTCTTTAATTTTTAATTCAGTCCATATTATTTGTGATGGTATAAAAACCGGTCCTAAAAATTATTAATTTCTGGTCCTTAAAATAATCAAATTTGGGCGGGATAAACTCGCACACTCCTAAAAAGTCAAAAGAAAAAACCATCTCTTCTCTCACGAAACCCATTTGCTCATTTGCTTTGTTTTTTGTTTTCTTTTTCTAATAAAACTTTCTCTACCCTAACAGATGGGTTTCACTTGATTGAGACTCCATACCGGCATTGCATCGACGGACACTTCTTCCTCACTTCACTCTCGAAACCTCCGATACAACTTGCTCCCCCATAGACAGCCCCGAGATGATGTGCTCTACCATCGACAGCTGTTGCGAAGACGTTCCTCACTAGAAAAGAATGACCATATTAGGGTTCTTTATTCCAATTATACACAAATCATAGTGAAAGCACGCATTTTGTGTAAGGTTTGAGATTTGAATTTCGTTTTCTTATTTTTAATTAGTCATAAAACATAGGTTCGTTTTTCTCCTTGTATTTCCTTGTTCTTCTAGTCTTGCTTTTGTGTTTTAGAGACTCTGTAAACCTTTTCTGCATAATTGTTCTCACTTCTGTGTATCGAGCAATTTGGCTTATGGTTCTAGTAGTCAACCTCAGATTTCTGGTGCGTTTCTTTTCGTTGGATTAGGAGCTTATTTAGCAAATGGTTGTTGGTTGGTCCCTTAATCTTCATGATTTTAGCTTTGTTTCATGGGTTTTTCTCTTGGTATTTTTGATAAGGGGCTCTATTTACGGTGGTTTTTCTGCTACATAAGGGTGCCATTGTTTGATTGTTTTCTGCTGCAAATTGGTTTCTTCTACCCAAGGATTGCTTTGTGTATCTGATGATGGGAATTTTTCTTCGGTCCCTGTTCGTATTATTTTTCCTACCACTCTGTTTTTATGGGTTTTTTTGGTTTTTTCTATGTTCTGGTTCTTTTCAAGTTACTAGTTCTCTTCTTTGGTTTGTTACTTTATTTTTGCTAGGGATGGTTGTTTTTATCATGTTCTATAGTAATTATAGGAATTCTCTTTTCTTACACCTATATTTTAGTGTGTATATGCACAAAGCATTCCTTGTTGCTTATGATTTGACTATGAGATAGCTGTGTATATCTGCGCATCTAACCATGGCCCATTTGACTTCCTCATTGCAAAGCTTGATTTCTGTTTCTTGGATGAAGCACCTAACGTACAAATTCATCAGAAAGCCAATTAATTGTGATGGCAAAGGTTGTTTATTAAATACTCCTATATGTATCTCTATTTAATTTTATATATGTATTAGTTTTGTGATTATGGAGCCACTAAAAGTTGATGTTGTAGTGCCTCGACAAAGGATCTATGGGGTATGCTTCTAGGAAGATTATTTGCTGGAACAGGAATGGGTATCAGTCCACTCGGTAAATAAATTTGATGCTTTATGAGTTTTTTTTGTTTGATTCTAATTAGCGGCAGGTGCCTATGGGGAATGCTTTTTATATCCCTCATCTGTCTTCTTTTCCTTTTTTTATTTCGTCGCTCTCTCTTTCTCTCTCTCATCTGTTACTTGTATCTATGTTTTGTTTTGGCCTACAGATCAGTGGACAATTAAAATCTTTGTAGATTGTTGCAAGCTTAACAGCTGAACAAGATGGTGAAACTAGGAAAGCTACTTCAAATACGCTTGGTACTAGTTATAAGATTCTTTGTATGTCATGGGTTATTTATGATTGTAAATTTAGAAATGAAATCCTCTTTTATACTCTTTGTTTTCATTTATTTTTTATTTCTTTCTTGTGCGAATCAAGATCTGGTTTCTGTTATTTGGTGGAATTCTTAACATTGAAAAAATAAAAAAATCATGTTAATTTAAAACAAGTGTAACTTATTATATATGACATATTTGTGGGGTTACTGAAATACAGAGCCTTGGGATATGACATATTTCTATCTGGTTAATTATCAGTTGGCAAAGCTTGTCTGCAGTCGCATGGGGTGAGTTCTACCTGCTATTTAGTTAAAAATTAGAAGTTATTTTTTCCTATAATGCCTTTTTAATTGCATTTCGATTGCTGTAATAAGGGGTTCAGCCGCCATGGCGGAAGATGATTTCATTTCCATATGGAAGGAATGCAGCGAAGATTTAAAAGATTGCTTAGGATCTATCGTGGTTCCTATTGGTAGCTTATCTGGCGGTCTATGCAGACATCGAGCTTTACTATTCAAGGTAAGGTCTGATGCAATTGTGATATTTCATACTGTGAACTTCAATTGTAAACTTTTATTGGGTGGCAATTATCTAGAATTCGTGCTTGATGTAATGAGAACTATTTTTATCATGTTCTTGAATTCTCTGTTCTTTTTAGTTGATAACCTTTTGTTGGAAGAGGGAAGGAACTGATTTCATTCAAATATAACCTGTATAGGTGCTTGCCGACACAATTGATTTGCCATGTTGGATTGCAAGAGGCTGTAAATATTGTAAAAGGGATGATGCATCCTCATGTCTTGTTCGATTTGGCCTTGACAGGTTTTTTTTTTCTTTTTTAGTTACATATAAATTTTCCTGCATCTTTCTTTTCTTTGAAACAAATAAATTTACGCTTGAGCATGCTTCAATTTTAACTGTTTTCCTTGTTTACTTCCGATCATTAACAATCCAAAGACACTGAATGGGTCAAGTTATCTTGGGAGTTATAGCTAATTACTTGTAGCAAAATGTGAATTTAACACCTGTAGCATGGTTGAACATTTGAGTTACGGAACATGACATTGAACTTGTCATTTGAGTGGGATAAATTCATTTCAAGTATGTCTTCTAGGTAAGGGCACTACAATTAAAACTTGATGTTTGTTTTGCACCTTGTGGAGGGTTGAACAAATTTAATATACTAATATATGCTGGTTTCCAATGTATGGGTTCTCTTTTATTCTTGGGTTTTCCTCAGTTTGAATTGCCTTTAGTTGATTAAACATTTTTTGGTTATCATGGTAAAATTTGAATATTTGTATGCTAGACTGCATTTTTTTAGAGCAGCATTGTCCAAATAGCATCTCACAAATTGTAAATTTCTCTCTTTTCAAGGAGTATCTAGTGGGCTTGGTAGGGAAGCCAGGTTGTTTATGTGAACCCGACTCCTGTACTCGTAGCTGAATTTTTGTTTTTTTTTTCAGGTTCCTTTGGAACTGTTCACCGTGCTGATTGGCATGGCTCGGTAAGCAAGTTATATTTGCTAATAATTCTATGTTCCTATATATGTGGTTAAGAAGTATTGAAGTGTTCTTTTGTGATATCTATTTCTGAAACATAGAACTCAAAGGATAGGTTTTTCTTGAAGGACTCATTTGCTTGACCTTTATTCTTAAGGAATATTAAACATAAGTTTTCATAAGACTAATTGTTGGAGCAAGGAATAATACAAGAGTTAATTTTGTTGTACTTCATGATGGTTCAGAGTTTGGTGGATTGGCCACCGATTCATCCAATCAAAGAATTCGGTATTGCCGAAAGTGCAACCAATTAAAACCACCTCGTTGCCATCACTGCTCTGTTTGTGAGTTTCCTTCTAAAATTTACTTCTTCTATTTCTCCTTAGTCATCAAAAATTATAATTTGCTACTTTGTTATTTTAGGTGGAAGGTGTGTGCTTAAGATGGACCATCATTGTGTGTGGGTCGTAAATTGTGTTGGAGCATTGAATTATAAATACTTCCTTCTATTTTTGGTAAGTTGTGAATTATTGTCAAGGCCATATATTATGTTCAGGATATTCTTTATTTGAATAGCTGAATCAGAACTATTTGATAAAACTCTTAGATTTAGTGAACTTTCAATTGGTTTAGTTATGTTAAATGTGAAGCATGGTGCTGTGTTGAAGCTGATTGTTGCGGTGGTTGTATGTTCCTATGGCTAGGTGGATGGATACCTTCATATGGGGTTATTTCACAAGAGGCTGAAAGTAGTTTAAGTTAATGTAGAGGAAGTTTAGAAATCTGTATGCTAGGCTTTCGCTTAAATTGGAATATGTAGCCTAGACTATGTTGCAACTTGACCAAGATCTTCACTTCTAAACACCAACTTCATCAATTTTTTTGTGGCTATCTTTTGGACCTCAGGGCTAGCAAGTCATATTGTGTATTATGATTTTAATTTTGGTTTCTTACTTAAAATGTGAGGAAAAGAAAGCACATGTCTTTTGCTAAATTGTGTGATTGACATCATAGCAAAAGAAATGGTTTCATTTAAGAAAATTGTATTGGCATTGGTCAATTTTTCTTGTTTATAATGTTCTTATGTTGGCTACGCATTTTATAAACTATTTATTATCAATTTTTATTTCAATATGATTTGTTGATAGGATAATTCTATTTCTTTACATTTTTCTTAACCATTATCTTGAATGTCAGTGTAGTTCTACACGTTTCTAGAGACAAGTCTTGTGACACTGTCACTTCTGCCTCACTTTATTGCATTCTTTGGTGATGGAGAAATTCCTGGAACACCTAGGACTCTTGCAACTACATTTCTTGACTTTGGTAGGATCTACTTAGCTCGTTTTCTTACCTATTTAACCGGTACTCCATATTCCTATAACTATTTTTTCTTTTACAGTTTTGAATCTGGCATTTGCATTAAGAAGCATTATCTTATTTTGTTATAGATTATTTTTTTTGGCTAGATAGAGAAGCATTATCTTATTTTGTTATAGATTTTTTTTGTTTTTTTGCAAAGGGGCTGTATAAACAATGCATTGATTTTTTGGATGATAATTCTATATACGTATCAATTACAAATTATCTATGAATGTATTATATTATTAATTGTCTATGCTTTTGAGCAATCTTAATTTGGATGCTCTGGTTGTGATACTAAATTAAAAATACAGGATAAAAAGAATGGTCTCTAATTAAAGTTTTATGGTCTTTAATCTATCGTATGGTCCTATAATTATTACTTTTAAGGATGGTATTTCCTTTCCTTATTTATATTTTAACGACCGAATTTTAGTATGGTCCTTAAAAATTTACTGTTAATATTACATTTTTAAGGACCGGATTTCTGGTTCATATTTATTGTAATGATCAAGTGACTTATATTATTAAGGACGGTAAAGCCAGTCCTTAATACTAAATGGGACTAGTTTTTATCCGGTCCTTATTAACTCTAAAGAGCACGTGACTTACATTATTAAGGACGAAAAAACTGGTCCTTAATACTATTTAGGGACCAGTTTTTTATCCGGTCACTAAAAGTTTTAAGGACCGGTAGATATATCTCGTCCTTAATTATCATTAGCGGCGGAGCCTATAAGGACGGGATAGCGACCGGTTTTTCCCATCCTTATTAAGTTTTAGGGACCGGATTGACACTTTTAAGGACCGAATTTCCCATCCTTGAAAGCCTTTTTTTTGTAGTGATATCACCAAACCCTATATATAATTTTGCATTCCATTAAATAATTAATAACTCTTGTAAAAATAATTAAAAATTAAATATATGATGATTACTTGGTGAATAATTGCTTACTGTTGCTTTCTTCTTGCATTTTTGTGATAAGCATTGGAAAAAAATAAAAATAAAAAAGACAATGTCAAACACAATAATAAAATAATTTAATTTAAAAAATAATAAATAAATGCAGGGTTACTAATTTATTTTTCTTGCAATTAAGGTTCCACCAATTAGTTGCCTGACCATTGACAGTGCCAAATCCGTGAATATAAATCCCATTGACACTTTCCAATGTAATCTATTCTTCACATTCGTTTTCGTGACACTTCCATTCATTTGTATTACTTGGTGCTACAATATCTTCTTCTATCTGCATTAATTAATTACAATTACTTCTTTTTAAGAAAAAAAGGTAATAAAATGCTTTTCAAGTTATATCGGAAGGGTTAAAATACTCTTAGGCTACGTTTGGTATAACGTAAAGGAATGTAACGTAATGACTAACGTAATAAATTAAAAGATGTAATGTAATGTAATATAATTTTGATTACATTACTATGTTTGGTAATATGAGTAATGTAATGTAATAACAAATATATTTCTATGTTTGGTTGTATTATATACATATTTTGAAATGTAATTGTATATATAATTATTAACTAAATTTTTATATAATTATCTTTTTTAATTATTTTATATACTTATATATTTATTATATTATAAATATATAAAAATCTAAATTTAATAAAATATAATGTTAAAAAAATTATATTAAAAATGCAAACTCATTAAAATATAATTTTCAACTCTAATATTCAAAGTAAAGTTTACATATTAATAATAACTAAAAATATAATACTCAACTCCAATAGGGCCCAAGCTGTTAATTTGTGACTTGGGTCGATGGCCTGCCTGGATTCCTACTCAGGCCAAAATCACAGCTAATACATTGGGCTTGAAGCCTGCAGTGGTGATCAAGCTCAAATAAAATTCAGGGTCAGAGATGATAGACCGCTCGTCCCAAGCACAAATCCACCTATATATGCATCTCAAAACCCTAGCTTTTATTGTTCCGCTCTCCAACTCCTCGAAGCAGCAGTAGCATCCGCAACACGCCGGTTCAGCAGCCATGGTCTCTTTCTTCTTCTTCTCCCTTTCTATGTATTGATAGCTTTTCCCCCTTTTGCTTCATGATTAAACTTGATTTTTTGCTTTCATTTCTCAGGGGATCGATCTGAAAGCAGGAGGTGAAGGAGTGGTGACCAGCGGAGGATTGTGTCGCAGGCGAAGGATGAAGATGACGTTTGGGTTTAATCTTGAGAGAGAGACAGAGAGGGGGAGGGGGAGGGGGAGGGGGTTGTAATCAGAAATACATGATTAAATGATAGAATTATGGAATACATCAAGGAATGTATTCAAGAATACATCTGTAATTTTGATTACATTACATCATTAGATAGTTTTGTTAACAAACACAGGATTAATTACAAAGTTAATTACATTACATTACATTGCAGGCTACCAAACATACCCTTAGGCTATGTTTGGTATGACGTAAAGGAATGTAATGTAATGACTAATGTAATGGATTAAAGGATGTAATGTAATGTAATGTAATTTTGATTACATTACTATGTTTGGTAACATTAGTAATGTAATGTAATAACAAATACATTCCTATGTTTGGTTGCATTATATACATGTTTTGAAATATAATTGTATTTATAATTAGCAATTAATTTTTATATAATTATCTTATTTTTTTAATTATTTTATATACTTATATATTTATTATATTATAAATATATAAAAATCGAAACTTAATAAAACATAATGTTAAAAAAATTATATTAAAAATGCAAATTCATAAAAATATAATTTTTAACTACAATATTCAAAATAAAGTTTACATATTAATAAGCAGCATCCTAATAAGAAAATATGCAATTTTCAAATATACAACTTGATTCATAAGTTCTCACACCTCATTTCCCCAAATTAATCATTTTTCCCAAGTTAAAATCTTGAGAAATTTTCAAGAGAGTAGGAATAAAGGATGTGAAACAAATACAATGGGAAGAATTTTGAGAACCATATCATTATAGAGGAAATGAGTACAACAACCATAATCTAATTAATTAATCATCATCACTACCGTAGTTTTGACATAATGACAGAAGTCCACTGCTTGTGCCATTACTTTTTTGCTCCACTTGTTTATTCCCTTCAGCTACAACTGGCTCTTTGCTCTCAGAAGTTGCAGCTGGTTTCTTAATCACAGCAATCCTGAAAATCGGAGAGTGAATGTTGGGTTTGGAATCTTCTATTTATTAACACTTGTTAGTTCATATCTCCAGGTATTCATGTAATTTTTCTTTAAGCAAATAATTTATGTACACCATGAAAAAGCAAATAATTTAAGCCCTACACAACGCCAAGTTTAATTAAGGACACCACTATCAAAAAGAAAATTGAATAGTAGCGGAAGGGTACCTGAGGTTGGCAAGCACTTGGACATGTGTTTTTGTTCAGCAACTCTTCAGGACATATGTTGTATGGTGAGCAATTTCAAGCTGAATCAGCCCTCAACAGTGGCACAGCTAAGCATTAGATGTGATAAATTAAAGGACAAATAAGCATTAACAACTCCTCGTAATTAATCACTATCCAGTTCATAAAGAAGCTTACAATTTATAAGAATTTTAGTGTTCTACAGTATATAGAGAAGTTCCACTTAACTGATTTGAGCAGTATATAGAGGCAACATATCATATTCATGTCAGATTTAAAATTGCTAATAGTATAATAAAATATTTTATCAATGTTTCTTTAGCAATTCACAACAAGGGTAAAGGTTACGATTTAATCAATGTTTTTTACAATTAAAAATCTTTCCCCTTCAAGCTATCCTAATGAAACAATGCTATTCATGCTAGGTTCAGTACTTTTTTAATTTCCCAATCATGGTAGACCAAAGGTATTGCATCTATCCCCTTCCTTTAAAAACCAAGGAAATGCCTTATTAATATTCTTTATCTGTTCATCATCCCCACTGTACAGATGTCACTGTGAGAGACCAAGTATACATAATTGAGAAGAGACTGCAACTGGCATCCACGGTGTCTATATGTATTAACATCATGATCAATCTCATGCTATTGATTGATATAATCTACTGATCAATCTCATGCTAGCCGTTGGTCACAATTGCAGGCATATAGAAGGCTATATGAACAAGTTGGTCTAGGGTGGGTTTATGCCATAACTAAATATGAACCTGTGAGTGCAGCGTCATAGTTCTGAAGTGTCTAAACTCCATGCAATTTTCAACATGCTGGGACCTTCAAATTTCACAAATCTAATCAAAATTGCAGATTTAGTTGATCAAAATTTGAAGGAAACCATGCTATGCAGCAAATCCTCAAACATGACCCCAACCTAAACTCGATGAGAATTTTTACAAACTAACTATACCTACTCACATATCCATGGAATCCATGAATGCATCTGTTAGAAGATGCAGAGTGACAGTTTAGTAATCAAACATGACCCCAACCTAAACTCGACATACCCACAGAATCATAAAAGAGAAACACATAGTCCCCCATATGGCAGAGGAAGTCAGCTATTTTAGCTAATGAATACAACCTGATTCCACTAAAGAAATATCCATACCGATGAAACAGGGGTATCTTCCCTAATGCAAAAGATAATAAAAAACATTTGCAAAAATATGAGGTCAGCAGCATGTAAACTTAGAGCCTTCGCAAGACAAAAATACCAGCAGCATCTGAGATCGTAAAGACAATCCCATCTTCAATATAACAATAAAATATATACTAGATTTCAAGATCTACAGAAGAATCAACAAGTATAAAATAACATTCCAGAGTAAATTGATAAATCGATCCAATTGAGCAAAGAAAAAGACAATTTCTCAGACAATATCGAGCAACCAGATTAACAATGTAAAGAAAACGAATGAGACATTTTTAAATCTCCCAAATTAAATCAGATACCCAAACCATAAAGCAAAGTAGAGAACCCATTATTTCACCACTTCAAAATCTATTTGCAGGAGAAGCAACACAATGAAGAAATACAGGGCAGAAAATGAAGAAATTTCTCGAACCGAAATGGATAGATCATGAAGGAGAGGGGAAACTAACCGTAGAGAGAAAAGCTAAGCAGAGAGTGGTCACCGGAGGAGGAAGGCATCAACAAGAGGACGGTATAAATAGAGATGGCGGCGACGTCAGCGGCGGTGGCAGTGGAAGTGAAGGAGGAAGAAGGACAATGGGTTAGGTTGAGAGTGAGAGAGGCTGTAATGTAATGGAAATTACTTGGGTTAAGGGAAGGATTAGGGAATACATTTACTAATGCATTCAAAATTACATCAGTAAATAAGATTACATTACATTAATTATATTTTTGTTAACAAACATAGGATTCATTACAGAATTAATTACATTACATTACATTATAGGCTACCAAACATAGCCTTAATGTTTGTTTGAAGCAAAAATACTCCTCAACTTAGAAAAACGATATTAAAATCTGTTTTTTTAATGGTGTTGATGTAGCGTATTATGTGAATATACTGTTTGATGACGTGGCTGACATGCAAGCTCAGAGTTGCCAACTAAGCGCCACCTCCTGACATGAGACCCACCTTGTTTTCCCCTTTCTCGCCTTCCCCTTTCTCACTCTCCCACTCTTTTCGAAAAGCTTCAAATGGAAAACAAAAAAATCCCTAAATTACTTTGTGAGTTTGATGAAGAAATGTTTCCTGCAAAAACGATCCGAGCGTATGTTTCATTTACCCATTGTTTATCTTAGGCGTTGAACGATTCTGTAATTTGAGCTTTAACACAGAAGCAAAAGAAGGGAGCGACATCGTCTATGAAAGTGGAGGCACCTACGAACTTGTCATCTAACTTTCACTTATATAGATTATGTTCTCTTTACACAATCTTGCAAAGCATTGATTCCTTTTGTGTAGCTATCTTATTTTGACCAATCAGACTACCTACGAGTTTTAATGGATTTGCGGGCACTGAATTTTAATGGAAGAAATAAGCAAGAAGTAAAATTATACTAAAAATAACGGGGGTTCAATGAGTGTATCCATTCAGTAAAGGAGCTTGCAGAAATATTTATAGATTTTGATTTTTGCTGTGCTGGAAGCAGCAAATGTAACTTGGAAAGATTACCCACAGCATTGGAAATTGAAGAAAAGTCGAGACCTTACACATGCTTAGATTTCTTAAGACGCAGATGCTGTTGAGGGCAGCGTATCACTGACGGCAACAAATTTTCAGAAGTTGCGACGGATGTGGATTTGCATTGATTTCATTTTGGGTAGGATTGCCGAAGATGAAGTTAAATCTGTTTGTGGGCTTTGGAGATAATGATTGATTCTTTATTTTTCTTGGTGGTAGATACTGGATAGAGTTTTGTGTAGTTGCCCGTAATGCATCAAATCTCTGGAGAAACTGTTTTTCACACTGAAGAGTTTTGTGTAGTTGCCCGCCTATAACAAAAATCGAACCTAATCCTTCATTTCTAAATCCTCTTTCTTGAAAACTCTTACCATATGCTACTGTACATGTAGGTAAGAGATAATTGTAAGATAATATTTCAGTCAACTACCAAATACAAACAGTAACAGGGATAAATCATAAGATTTCAGAGTAACACAGAGTAAAAGACCATAGGAATGCATGCATACCTACTCTCTCTTCCTGGTCCGACCGGGACGCCACTCCTTTCTCCTGGCACGGCGTTACCTGCGACGGAGCTACCCACTCTGTTACTTCAATTGACCTCTCCGACGCCAATCTCGGTGGCCCTTTTCCTACTCTCCTCTGCCATCTTCAAAATCTCACCTTTATTTCTTTCTTTAACAACGCCATTAATGACACTTTCCCTCTTGAAATCTCTACTTGCCAGAGTTTACAGCATCTTGATCTTTCTCAGAATTATCTTACTGGTTCTTTTCCTCATACTTTAGCTGACCTTCCTAATCTTGTTTATCTTGACCTCACCGGAAATAATTTCTCTGGCGACATTCCCGAGTCTTTTGGCCGGTTTCAGAAGCTTCAAGTATTTTAGAGATTTGTTGTTTTCAATTTGAGGAAGCACAGATCGTGATTTGTGAAGGAACTTTTCTAAGAGTAGAGCGTTTTGAAAATTTATTTAGATAAATGGTGTGTGTAAAAATATTTAAAAAAATAAGGTAAATATATTTATTTTTACAGTTTTTTATTGTGGGAATAGAATGAAGTACGATGATGAACGAAAATTGTAAAGAATGAGATAGCATAAAATTTTGTTTTATGAGATCTACTTTTTATTCCCGCAACTACAAATATGGACCTTTCTATCTCTCTCTCATACACACACTCTTTTATCCACTCTCTCACTTTTCCTCTTACATTATCTCTCTTAATATTTTCCAAAATATTATATTTAATTTTATAATTAATTATTTATATAATAATATAAATAAATAAAAAATATTTTTAAAAATAATATGAGGCAAAAATAAAAAATTTTAAGTGAAAATTATTTCAAAAATAAAATTTAAAATAATTCATGGTGAAAAAATAACGGTAAAAAATATTTATTAATGACAGTATTAGTTTCACATACGGTATATAAAAAAGATTCATTAAATAAAATAATTTTTATCATATTTTAACTTATTGTTAGATTTGAATTTTTGATAAAAAACACCAACTACTATACTCTTTTTTTTTTTCTTACTATACTATAATTTTTTAATTATAAATTTGTTTTAAATTTTATTTTTGAAGCAATTTTCATTTGGAGTATTTTCATTTTTACCTCACATTATTTTTAAAAATATTTTTATTTATTTGTAGGATTATATAGATAATTAATTATAAAATTAAATATGATAATAATTTTAGAAAATATGAAGAGAGAGAAAAACATCCAATTTTTCAAATAATTTTGAAATCTAACAATAAGTTAAAATGTCATAAAAATGACTTTATTTAATGAATTTTATTTATGTACCGTATGCGAAACTAATACTGTTATTAATAAATATTTTTTACCGTCATTTTTTCACCATGAGTTATTTTAAATTTTATTTTTGAAATAATTTTCACTTGAAATTTTTTATTTTTACCTCACATTATTTTTAAAAATATTTTTTATTTATTTATAGGATTGTATAGATAATTAATTATAGAATTAAGTATGATATTTTGAAAAATATTAAGAGAGAGAATGTGAGAGGGAGAGTGAGAGAGTGTGTGTGTGTGTGAGTGAGAGAGAGAGAGAGAGAGAGAGTGGGGCCCATGTCTATTTCCGCAACGATAGGTTGCGGGAATAGAAAGTGGACCCCACAGAACGAAATTTCATGCTGTCTCGTTTTCTGCAATTTTCGTCCATCGTGTCCCGTTCTATTCCCGCAATGACAGGCTGCAAGAATAGATCTGTCCACCCCATTTTCCTAAATATTTTTACACACACACCATTTGCCTAAATAAGTTTTCAAAACATCCTACTTTAAAAAAAATCCCCTTTGTGAAACAGGTGAGAGTGCGAGAAAGAGCAAAAAAGGAAGGAAAAACACATTAAATTTATTTCAGATGGTGGGTCCCATGACAGGTGGCGACTCTGAGCTTGCATTTTGGCCACGTTATCAAGCAATCTGTACACATAATACGGTACGTTAGTACCGTTAAAAAAAATCAGAGTACCAACGAATGTGTATTTTAGTATCGTTTTTATAATTTAAAGGATTTTTTGCTAAAAAAATATTAGAAATATTTTAACCCATTCGAAATAATTTAAAGGGCATTTTAGTATTTTTTTTATCTTTTTAAAGAAGGAAAAAAAGAAGAATAAGAAGAAGAATGGGGTATGAAAAGAAATGAGAGTTTTGAGTTAAATTAAAAAAGGAATATTTTAAAAAAAATTAATTTTTTTTAAAAGAATAGGATATTTTTAAGTGTAATCATTTTTTTTGGATAGTTTCGTAATACACCCTTAATTTTATTTGATGATGCATAAACTAGCCCGACTGTACATACAGTATACTGCAAATGGGATTCAATTCAAAGTAACCATACAATTATGAATTATCAATTGTTTATGTATTCATTTGGTGAATAAAAATAAATTCACAGCCATAAAAGTTTATAAATTGAACCAAGTTAACAGAAACATTTGTTTAAGAATAGAAATATATTATTTATTATCCTTTCTGATTTTCTAATCGAATATTTTATTTTAAAATATGATTGTCAAAGACCCAGAAAAAAAGAACCTGATTTGTATGGGGCTTATATTTGCCATTGGGCCGAATTATAATGGACTGCCAATGCTTATTTTGGTTTTATCTTTGATTCATCGCACAGTCAAATTCTTGAGTTTTAACTCGGTAGAGTTCAATTTCTTTTTGCAGCCTATAGATGGAATTTGCGATCTCTCTCTATTTTTCTTCTATAAAAAATCATCAATTTTTGCTACTATATACAAGCAAAAATTGCGAATCATCAGCTTAAAAAAATCGATATGTGTTAATTGAACATTAAAAATTACAATTCAAAAAATGAATTGAAGAAAACTCGATCGATCGATCTGCTGAATTGTAAATTCAGTTCAACAAATTAATGTGGGTCTGGTTCATTCATTTTCTTTAAACGTTTTGCAAGTGTATTACTCATGTAAATTTACATTTTCATCAATTTATTAATGTAGTTTCTCATTTTGGTCCATTATTGTTCGTCATTATTACACTTTGATCCAAACATTAATTTATTATATTTTAGTCCATTAGACTCCAATGTAAAATTATTTATTACATATCATCATACCCATTTAAATAAAAACCGTTTTCTAACTTTTAAATTCTTTGATTAATTGTAGGTCCCGAAAGACACTCAAGAGGGGGGATGAATTGGATGTCATGAAATTTTCTGGTCAAATTTCTAAAGGAATAGAATTGTATGCAAGATAACAATAGAAATAGGTTTTGCAAGTTCTTTTTAAACTTCAAATATATTTCTGAAAAAGTGTGTTAAATTTGTTGTGAATGTTTCAGAAATTCGTTTTACAGAATTTTGAAAACACAAATTTTCAGAACGTAAAATAGAATTGTGGAAGATAGAAAATAGATCAGAAAAGTAAAGCACACACAGAATTTATAGTGGTTCGGCCAATCTGCCTATCTCCACTCCTCAAGAATCACTCTTGAACTTTTCTCTCAACTCTTAACTCTTTTAAGGGCAAGAGTTCAAGCCAATATACAAACCTATGTATATCTACCCACAATCTTTTTTTCAAGTAAAAGATTAAAACACTTACTAGAATTTCACTTAGCTTCTAGCTAACTCAAACTCATAATCTTTAACAATAGAGATTCCTCACAAATAATTACAACAAAAGCTATAATCAATTGAGAATGATATATAAAGATAAAGTACAAAGATAGAAAGTGATTTAAAACAAGTAAACTTTCTTTTAAGAGTTAGAAAATCTTTCCAATATTTTCTCTAACCTTCAAAATGATCAAATAACACATATTTATACCCAAAAATATGGTTTGAAGTGAGAAAATAGAAAACTAGTCATTTTTTACCATTAGAAAATAGAACAAACGAATCTGACTCTAACTAGCTGTTATCTAGTCGTTATTTTGTTTTTTAGCGCAAAACAGATTTTCGATTAGAAAGTTTACCAGATTTCTAATCCAATTTCTAATTTAAATTCTGACAGATCAATTTCTAAAATGTTTTCTGAAAGAAACCAGTTTTAATTAAAAACGAGATTTATAACTTAAAAACATTTTTATACAATTTTAAAACTTAGAATATGTATGTATGAATGACAATTTGATCCTCAAATTGATCTTACAATTTAATAACCTAATTTTTCTTAGACTAAAATATTCTTCAATCTTGGTCTTCAAGAATTTATTCCACAATCTTCATTTTAATAACTCTAACAGAAGATTCCTACAAAATATGCTTAGAACAGATTTCTCAATAAAGTTTATATAAGGTTTGATTATCATCAAAATTTTGATATGGCTTTGGGCCAACATTAATCATTTCATAGTAACTAATACATTCTATTACTAGCTAGATAAACAATTTAAATTTTAATTTATACTTTATATATATTCACACACTCCCAATTTAATTACTAGTTAAACCTTTTACACATGACCCTCTATTTTTACCGGTTTTCTGCCCGGTCCATATCTAAAAACCCTGTATGGGAAGTACCAAGTCATTTTCCATACTTAAAAACATATAGATTTAAGTTACTATAGGCATATCAAATCATTGATAATAATGAACTTATCAAAAATCAGAAAATAAGAATTAACAAGGCACATCCTGTAAGAACAAAATTTTCAAAATTTGTGTAGGCTGAGCCTTGGAAGTTCACTTTCCCGGGTTTGGTCTACAACTTTAAGCAAAACTTTGGGAGTGACGGGAAAAGGAAGAGACATTTTGAAGGTTCTGAGCATCATCAGTTGCTATGATTGTGTTGGATGATTCTCTGATCCTTAGCCTGAAATCACTATGTTCATGCACTTTGCCACTAACCAGACACCAACTTCCACATGTCTCTTCTTCTTTTCTCTTTGTTCTTTCTCACATGCTTGCTCCATCTGCCACAATATCACGTACAATTTCTCTTAAATATTATAAACATTATCATTTCACACTTCACTAGTTTACCACCCACCATAAACATTAAACTATTCAAGTACCATAACACAATTCAACTATGTTTTGTCAAACATTATTCAGTTTTCACTCTTATCACTTGCCCAAGAAACTAATTTACTTTGGATTATTGGTCTTTATGCATTAAACCTTAAATGAAATTGAAAATCTAAACAGAGATGAAGAAATAATTTTGTTTTTGAATATATACTTCTTTAATTATATATCAATACAAATTCGTTTTCTTGTAAGCTATTATTAGCATTATTATTTATTATTCATTATTCATTATACAAAAAGAATAATGTTTATAAAGTAATTAAGAAAAGAAATCAAGAAAGATAATAAGGAATGTACTGGTGTTCAATTGTAGGCAAAGTTCGAGTAACAGAAGCTGTAGGAGCTCTGACATGGCCAACCATTGAAACTTGGAGAGCTTCTTCTTCATACGCTCTTCTCTCCATCTCCTCCATTCTTGCTTTCTTTTTCACTTTAACAAACATCGCCACCAAAAGCAATCCCAATAAAAATACTCCCAATACACTTCCAACACTACTCCCCACCACCACTTTCCACAGGCTTATCTTCCTTTTCACCTTTTCTGACGCCGGCACCGGCGACTTTATTACTAACCCATAATGCCCATGCTTTGTCGCCACACAAGTATTATTTTCTGGGGTTTTTAGCGTGACTTTGCCATTATTTTCAAAAGTAGCACATAACAATGGCCTAATTCCTGTGGTAGTTAAATTCCTGAAATCTACAGTGATTGGTTTATCTCCAGCATATATTCCAAGCTCGAAAGGATTGCTAGAATTCACATCACTACCTGCATTATAAGCTAAAAGGCCTAAAATTGGGGACACAAGTTTATATCCTTTTAAATCATAATTAGAATAGTATAAAGAAGACCAATTATGTCCCAAGTTCTGTCTAATTACCAACACTCTCTCCACACACGGCTGAATTATCACACCAATTCCCAGATGGAATTCCTTAACATGAGCTCCATATCTGCGCAAGCTACCGCATCGAAACCTGGCTGTATTTACTTTGATGCCTGAGAAATTTGCAGGTAATTCCACAGTTTGTAACATACCTGTTCTCAAGTGTATATCATAGGACTTGAATGTATAGTCTCTGATAAGAAGATCGAGGCCGCGGGCAGATTTGATGCCTTCAGCTTCAATTCTGGTAGATGAAAATGATAGCAAAATTATCAAGTAGAAAAAGGAAAGAGAGGCCATATGTATAATAAGGGGATGATAAAGGCTAGAATGCTGTTTTTGGTGATTTTCTGGAAATGGTGCATTAAAGGGAAAAGGATCTGATTTGCAATTGGAATATTTGTAGTTAAGCTATATTAGTAGTCCTGTTGATACGAAACATGAATGATATTTTCAAAGAGGAAAGATGAGAAAGAATGGGGAGATTTATTATGGAAAAAAGAAACAAAAGCGATGGATTAAAGCAGAAGAAAGAAAGGAATTAGTAGTCTGAGATGGAATATACGTAAGGTTTAGGGTATATAATGAGTATACATGAAAGGCAAAAATTTCGCCTTATCCCATGAAAAAAGTTACACTTCTATGATACCATATTCTGCAATCATAGACTTTTAGATATTAAAAAGAGAAAACGACTTTATTGGTTGATTAAATTCTATTTGACATTTACCATTCGGTTAAAATTGCGATAGGTTTTTAATTCAATTTATATTATAGACATTTATAAATATTTATAATTATAATTAGATATTATGTATTTTTTTCTTTAAAAAGAAAAACACTGCATGAGATGCAGATATTGACTGATAAAATTATGTTCATTCTAGAGTGCGGGTACAGAATATGATAGTAGAATTAGCTTCAAATTGGCATGTATTCTATTTTAAAATTTATTTTACATATGTAAAATAAAAGAATTAATTAATTTTTTTATGTGAGTCTATGATTAGTTCTTAATTTATATAAATTTATGAAGGTTATTTGAATTAGAAATTTGTTAGATGGAAAAAAAAAGGTATAATTTTATGGGTTAGTATGACTTAGAAGGTAAACTTAGAAGAAGAATTAATTAAGAAAGAGGTGTAAGGTAGGGAGGTTAGAGGGAGAAATGATTTGGGGGATGGGAGTATGATTACAATTGACCCCAAAAAGGAATTGGCGTGCTTATATACTCCCTCTTCAATTGTGTTCATTACATGTCTCCCACTCTAACACCCTTGCAGGTCTCTTCCCACCTTATTTAATTATATTAAATTAACATTCTTTTTAATCTTGTTTTTCTTCCACTAATGGGCCCTAAATTTCATATGCCAGGTCAAGCATGCACCCATTTCCATGTTTTTTTTTACTAGTGCTAATTACTCTCCTTTATTCATTTATTATTAAATTCCAGCTTTCATCATATAAACCACTTATATAATATAAATAGTTTGATTTGAGAATTTTCTCTATTTTGTTGGAGATATAACTATGACCCTTTTTTTTTTATATTTTCTCAATCTAATTAAACATCTAATTTTTAGATTTAGCTTCTGACACACACACACATATATATATATAGTTCTATATTTCACTCTTTGAAAATTGACTAATTAACTTGTAACTAGGGCTACTCATTATTTCCCAATATGCAATGCTTTATTATTAGTTGAAGTGTACCGACTATCCTATAGTGTTCGTGACAATTAAAATGTCATTTCGTTCTCCATGATTAATTAGTTAGCTTGATATCATCGAGGGTAGTCATTTCACGTTGCACCAGTACCCGGATTAAATTAAAATAAAATCTAAATTAATCTACTAGTGAATCATTACTTTTCTTGGATTCTTTAAGTAAAATCAGGAAGCAATAAGAAGGGGGAAAATAATTAAAGACAAAAAAATTAAAAAAGGAAAAATAACAAAACTATCAACATATATAGCAAAGTTATTTTGGTATCTTGTGGTAGCTTTTGATCGAAATTCCAAAATACAAAGAAAACTTTCCAAAAAAGACGAGGAAGAAGGGCCATATAAATTAATAGATATGCCTTCTAAAATCCCCTCCAACAAAAGCATAAGTTCGAGTCCCGACTTTAAATTGAAATCAATGAAAATTGACATCAGATTTGTATGTCAAGCCAACATTCCAATTAGAAGGGGCAACATTCCAAGCGAAAAGAGTCTCTTTGCTAGTGTAAGAGGTGATCTTGAAAGACAAAGATTGGCCTCCTAAACTAGCAAAAGCCTGAAAAGAAGCTCCCCAATTATGGGACATAGTAATCCAACCAGTTTTGCTTCCTTTGACCCACATGTTGGCAATGTCACCACCTCCTCCTACATTCATTACATATACCAATAGCCAGTACCCATTTGCTTGGAATGAGAATCTTAGCCCTCCTGTTCGTATGCATGGCACCCTGCACCATTATATCAATTACCAATTCATCATCTCCTAGAAATAAAAATACAAAAGGCCTGTTTACTTACAGAAAACTGCTTCAATTTTTCAGAAATTTTTTCCACAGAAAACAGAAAATAGAGATCATGTTTATTTTTGTCAGTTTTCTAAAATAGAAAACAGAAAATGAATTTTTCAGTTTTCCAAAATAAAGAAGAAATTGAAAAACTAATAAAAGATGTTTTCCAAATTTTTCAAATAATATTAATACACATACACACACACACACACACATATATATATATATATATGTACATACACACACATATATATATGTACATACATACATATACATATACATGCATATGTAAATTTTTGTATGTGCATACATACATAAGCATATGCATATGCATGTGCATGTATATATATATAGTACATGCATACATACATACATATGGATATGTATATATATGTATATACATACATACACATACATATGCATATGTATATGTATACATACATATGTATATGTATGTATATATATGTGCATATATACACATACATATGCATATACAAATATACATATATACATACATGCATGCATGCATGCATGTATCTATATACATACATAGACATATAAATATGTATTTATGCATATACATATACATATACATATATACACACACATACATGTTCATATACATGTATCTGTATATGCTTATATGTGCATACATGCATGCATGTATGTATCTATATACATACATAGACATATAAATATGTATTTATGCATATACATATATACATATGCACATACACACACATACATGTTCATATACATATATCTATATGTGCTTACATGTGCATACATACATATGTATATATATGTATGTACATACATATATATACATACGGATATGTATATATATATATATATATATACACATACATGTATATATATATATATATATGTATTCATAATTACATGTGTATGTATGTGCATATATTCACATACATATATATATATATATATATATATATATATATACATACATACTTGTGTATACACACACAAATAAACGCTCTAGTTTTTCATTTGTTGATAAATAAACGCGTTTTTTAAATTTTCTATGGAAAATAAATACTCCAATTTCTAAGAAAATAGAAAACAGAAAACTATTTTCTGTAAGTAAACGCATCCAAAGCATCGGATTTAAGAATCCTTTTGGCAGTCTTTAGAAGTAATTTTCTTCCCAAGACATGTTAGCAACAAACTCTACTTTCATTATTGTTTTCGCAGAGACATGTTTGGTACCAAAAAGAACCTTTGGTCAAACACATTACAATCATGATTTAAATAAATGTTTTTATTTGGAAAAAAAAAAGGAAGACAGACCTGCGGAACATGACAGGGACAATGCCAGCCTTCCATTGGGCTATTTTAATGAAAGCAGGTTTAGACATGTCAAAGTGAAGACGAGGAGGGTTACACCATCCTCCATTGTTGGAGTCTTCGTTCCAATTTGGAGGGCAAAGGTTGGTGGCTGTCACTGTGGTGAAGGGTACGTTGTTATAGCACCACGGCGAATACACGCACTTTATTTGGAAACATGTCCCGCAGCCATATCCATTGTTGAACAATGTTGTGCTCAATGCTGCTGTGTCTGTTCCATATCCGTTTTGGAATAAATTCCCATACTCACATGCTCCTCCTGTTCTCAATTTTTTTAGTCCAACACCATCAATTCTATTTTAGCAATAATTCTACGTGCATATTACTCCTTAATTTAATGATTAACAATGTAAAATAGATAATTTTTAGAAAATTTTACATTAAAATTTGGGATTCTTTTATTAATAGCATGATTTAAATTTTTATTTGTGATATGATGCAAAATGAATAATATTTGAAAATATGGTATTTTTTTCCACTTGAAAAAAATATTCATGTACGGCGAAAAAAAATATGTCTGAAATCACAACTAATCGTGGTGATGCCAATAATGACTGACACAAATTCACCGTGGATTTTATATAATGGAACAAAAGATTTTATTTTTTTAAAAGCATATTATTTATAAGAAACTCCGAAATTTTATCAATAATTTCCATGCATATATATATATATATATATATATATATATATATATATATATATATATATATATATATAATTCCTGTATGAGAAGCTTACCCATAGTTTCGGAAGCAGTCTCATCACCATAAAAAGTGGACCCATAGTTTCGGAAGCAGTCTCATCACCATAAAAAGTGGCATGTGCTAGTTGCCATTGACTTGGACGAAATACAGGGGTTTTGATATTAGTATAAGAGGCAGCCATGGATGTATAAATAAAGGATGATTCTAATGCTATCAAGAAGAAGAAGCTAAGGCTCCACGAATGCAAAACTGAAGCCATGATTTTGGTGGCTCTTTAGGGTATTGCTATAAGCTAATTAAGTTTGCTCTATTTTGTCTCATTCACTTGAAATTATTAGGCTTCTATAATGTTCCATTTTGCATTGAAATGAAGCCTTTCGTGAGAGCACGATGATATAATTTCCTCTAAGTCAAAACCGCAATTTTAAAATATATTGAAAGATTTGTATATGGTAGTTGACTTGCAAGCAGGTTTTATCTCCTCTCTTTGTTTAGATTCTTAATAGGAACTAATGTTCATCGGCAGAAATATTATTTTATTTATAATAAAATGTCATAAATGGAAAATAATTTTCATATTTTTTTATAGAACATTATGTTATTGGTTCACTGCATAAATAACATCATGAATTGTATTTGAGAAAATTATAAATTCCTGCATAATTTTTCATTTTATCAAACTGAGTGAACTGAGTTTAATGGAGCATGAAAATTAAATTATTTAAAATCACTTTTTTTTTAAAACAAAATTGATTTGTTGATGTTTCAAGCTGCAAAATTATATTGCTAGTACGAAGCCCATATGTAGGGGTGAGCAAAAAAAAATCGAAAATATGATTAACTATAAAATTGATCCGAAATTGAACCAATTTTTACGGTTAACAGATCCGATGAAATCAGTTACGGTTTTTAATTTTTGATTAATGGTTAAGATTTAGGTTTTTAAGTACCGGTTAACCATTAGTCCACGGTTAACCGGTTCATATATATATATATATATATATAATTTTTATATCTTTAATTTTTTCTATTTCTTTCTAAAATTTATATAAAATGATACTTGAAAATGTATTTAAATTATATTTTTATTTTTATACCTTAATTTTTTATATTTTCCTTTAAAATTTATATAATACTTTAAACTAAATTTATATTATATCATTCTCTTTAATTATATAGTAATATTTATATATAATATTGGTGTTCATATTTTACTTAATAGCATTTAATTACATTTTCTTATATTTTAGAGTTTATATTAAAACATTTAATATTGTCCAAAATTTTATTTGACTTAGAATCAAATATAGTAATTTTCAATAAATATCAAATCTATTTTATAATATTAGCTATTAATTTATAGAACATGAATTTTGGCTAGTAAATTATATTTGTTTCGTAATTTTTATATTAAATTACTTTACACATTGAAAATTGAATTGGACTGTGTCTAATTTTTTTATATAATTTTATGTTATAAATTTTAATGGTTAACCAAAAAATATTGATTAATCAAACCGAAAAATCGAAATCGATAAACTAATTAACTGAATGTAACAGACTGATTAATAGTTAGTAATTTTAAAAAATCGATATTAATAAATTAATTAATTTTTTTGCTCATTAACTGATTAATCGGTCTATGCTCACCACCACCCATATGAACTTCTTAATTGAGCTTTTGTGCATATATGTGTGAATTAACTTGTATTTGGTAAGTAAAATCATTGAATAATCAATTTTCACAAGAAAAAAATATTAGAATTTAAAAAAAGATATTCTTTTGACGAAGAATTCTAAATTCTTAGAGGTACTTAGCTCCTTACTAATGAATTTATTTGTTACCGGTAGAGCATATATATATATATATATATATATATATATATATATATATATATATATATAATCAATTTAAAAGACAATTTGGAATCGAACCAACCGCTAGCATAATTATTTTTATATAGCAAAGTTTATCGAACCGACCACTAGCTTAATAATTATTTTTTCTAAAGATAAAATTTCCAATATATATATATATATACAAACCACATGCCAATTTTTATAATAGGAATAATCATCTTATGGTACTTTAAGATGATATGGAAAGTTTGAGATGATATGGTTGAAATTTAGCACTATGGCACTTTTTTCCTTATCCGGGTACCAAAAGGTTAAAGTTGAAAGTCAGAATGAAGAAACTCTCAATTGACATGAGAAAGTAGACATGATTTTGATAGCTAAAATCGGTTGGCTTTGTTATTCCTTTCGGTATTGTTATGCCACAACCATGGCAATTCTTTTATTCCCAACAAACGGAATGGGTTATTACATGCTCCTAGGATTTGTTCTCAGGTCACCCATACTGCTACTAAATGCTTAAATCCATATATCAGAAGTGCAGTCACCGCCCGGATACCTCATCTCATGGGCAAGGGAAGGACCCTCAGGCTCTGCAGCAAAGTCTACAAAAAACTTCGGGTTGATTTTCAGACCACCTTTCTCTGTGTCAACATCAATCTGCAACATATGAGAACCTTTCTCCACCAAATCAGGATAAAACTGTCGATCCCAAGCACTGAAGAGCGAGTTAGTAACATAAAGCCGCTTCCCATCTAAACTTAGCTGGATCATTTGTGGTCCTCCTCTCAATCGATTACCCTGAAATGAAACATAAATCAACCTCATCGATCTCCAAGCAGATCTAGATATGTTTGTCACTCATACGTTCGCCTTAGGTACCAAAAATAGCGATGCATAATTACTTGCAAGACTATGTATCCATGATATAATTTAGCACAAGTAATGCATGATGGTGCTAATCAGTAAATAAAAGGCAAAATTTTAGACAGAAGCCAATTATTCAGTAAAGAAATCAAGAAATTAGCAATATCCAATTACCAGACCTGAATCTCCGGAACATCAGCCTGCCAAGTATTGCCATCTTCTGTCTCTACCAATACGGGGCTTCCTTCCTGGATCAAGCCTCCTACCCAAACTTGCCCTGTCAAGACAGGATTTTTGACATCCTCGATGTTGTACTGTCTGATATCCCCATGAAGCCAATTCACAAAGTACAAGAACCGATCATCGAGGGAAATTAGGAAATCAGTTATAAGCCCAGGCATTTCTGGAAGTATCCAATTTTTCACCTTCAATGGTTTTACTGATATTGCTACCTGCAAAATTCAGCATGAGCGATCTTAAGGTATTTTAAACCATGAAATTAATTGAAAATTCATGCTTAAAGCATACATAACTAGATAGATGCACACCTCATGGCTCCAAGATCCATCTGGCGTCTTGAAAAAGCGCACCATGTTACTTGTTAAAGCACATCCAACAAACCCTGTATCCCTAGAAGGATCATGCAGGAACCTTATCTGCAAGTGTGTGAAACCTTGATAAATCAGAGATTAGAAGCGTGATGATATGGTGTCCATAAACATCGAAAGAAGCTAAGTCTCAATTAATTGCCAGCAAGGTTATAGATTGAACTTTTTTCAGTAAATACCTCCAAGGGTATGAGTCCTGTGTTGCCGAGATCCAATGTCTGTTTCAATTCACCATTTGGCCAGCTATAAACATGCAAATGCCTTCCATAAAGACCATCTGACACATGCTGCAGGTTGAATCCTTTAGTGAAGGCTGCAGGTGCTCCCCATGACGAGCTGATCATTGTGTTGTGCCGGGGTTGATACCAAAAATCATACCCAAACAATGGAGCATTTCCTGGTTTCTCCCACCTAATGAACATGAAAAATTCAGGTTTTCAGAAACAATTCTTTACCTATTCCATTTGCAAATCTACACAATTCAGAAGAGCTCATAACAAGCTAGTTGAGTAGCACGGCGAAGCTCTGCATGAATCTGCTTCATACCTTCCTTTCACATTGAATTCTGAGTCGAGGAGTAAAAATCCATTTCCCTCGGCGTTTCCATCTTTGTCTCCAAGGCATGAAACCAATATATCTCCAGAGGCAAGGCAGTGAGATGTATGCGGATATGCTAATCCAGTCTTCTGTACAATAACTTCAGGCTCAACAACTCTGTGCAAGGATGGAGCCTTGGGATCTTTTTGTGTATTAACCACATAGATGCGACCAGACCTGTCAAAATCAGAGCACAAGATCACTGATTTTTCATTTGAGCTCGCACACTAATTCTTATCCAAAGTTTAGCTAAAAGTAATCGATAATAAGTAAAGAAATGCATTCTCATACAGCAATGAAGGTAGAATCAGGAACCGCCGATTTGCAGATGGATCTCCATGGCAAGAGCTGCAAGCATTCCATCCCGAATGATGCAGTTCATCTCCAACATATGGCACAGGTAGCCTATGTATTACTTTTGAATATGTAGGTGAGTTTGGATCTATGTCTACTGTGGCTAGATAGTCAGGCTTCTCTTTTCCTGTTCCTGTTATGAAATCGGACCATCACTCAAGAAAATGAACATCCTTCAAAAATGAAAGCATATTTGACATTCATATAACCGAAATCCTTCAAAAATACAAAGTTCTTGAACTATTAAAAAAACCATTGATAACATTCATATGCTCCCTTGGTTGAATCGGCCGTAAATATTCAAACATCTGCTTAATCACATAAAGTTTGAATCTTTCGACAATTGCCGTAAACCCCCGATTACTTTATGCAGAAATCTACACTTAACCAACTTAAACTCAAGAAAATCCAAAGAGAAACAACTGAAAATTAAGAAAATTGAAAGAGAAGCTCACATAAAGGCCACGCAATTCCACAAAAATTGACATAAAATGAAATCAATCGAAGAGATTCTAGATAATCTTAAAAAAAGAGGAAAGTAGAAGCACCATTGTAGACACAAGTGACATAGATGAGAGATTCTCTAGGACCAGACATGGCCTCAAGAGGGGTGGCATAGCCAGGCCCCTTTTCGCAGCATCCATGTCCATTACTCTTCCCTACCACCTCTGTAGCCATTTCTTTGCACTTTTTCTTTGAAATTTCAACGAATGGATGAATTATTATGCGCTAAAGATTAGAAGAGCGATTAGAAAAAGAGAATAGTACTTGTAGCAGTGCAATCTGAAGCAGAAGGTGAGATTGCGATAAAAATAGGCGTTCAATTTTCAGGATTGCAGGGTAATAATCTGATCATATACGCATGAATAATGTCATCGTTATTGGCTTTGTTCCGGTATGTCCAGGAGGGATGCACCTGTCTTTACGTCATAGGTAGGAAGGATATACATGAACTCCTGTAAGAAGAAAATAAGATTTATTATTATTATTATTATTATTATTATTATTATTATTATTATTATTATTATTATTATTATTATTATTTTTCATTCCATAAACCCAATCGGATGAGTGTTTATTTGACTGTAAATTTAGTTCAAATGGAAAATTAGAAAATTAAAAAAATATTTTTTTTTGAAAATTTATAGAAATATACGGAAGAATTTTTTAAATAATATTTTTATAAAAAATAATAATAAATATAGGATTTATCAGAAATTATTTTTGTATTTTAAATTGTGGGTTAGAAGACATTGATCTCCCCCGCGTCATCCATCCGGCTGGCGGGCCTACCTTGATAGAAGACGCAGGAATCCCAACGTCTTCCATCAAGCCCAAAAAAAAAAATATAAGTAAAATTTTTAATTTTCTTATAATTAAAAAAATATTTAGAAAATTTTACTTTTAAATTTATGGTCTTTTTATAAATATTAGATATATATTTAAATAAAAGTAGAAAATTTAAAGAAATTATCTCAATTTATTTATTAAATTAATAAAATTTATTATTAATTTTTAGTTATATTTGTAACTAAATAAAAATTAAAAAATGATATTTTGAATACAAAATTTAAATTTCTGTTAGTTTTAATGAAAAATTATTTATTTTTTTCATTAGCAAAAATTTAAACATTGAATGTTGAATTAAAATATAAGTAAAACGTTAAAATTTGTTTTATAATTACTATCACAATTATATGGTAAATTATAAAATTTGGAGCTAATTATAAAATAATTTCTAATGTTTTACTTATATTTTAATTCAACATTCAATGTTTAAATTTTTGCTAATGAAAAAATAAAATTTCATTAAAACTAACAGAAATTTAAATTTTGTATTCAAAAAACATTTTTTTTAATTTTTATTTAGTTATAAATATAACTAAAAATTAATAATAAATTTTATTAATTTAATAAATAAATTGAGATAATTTCTTTAAATTTTCTACTTTTATTTAAATAAATATCTAATATTTATAAAAAGGCCATAAATTTAAAAGTGAAATTTTCTAAATATTTTTAATTATAAGCAAATTAAAAATTTTATTAATAATTTTTTTGGATTTGATGGAGGACGTTGGGATTCTTACGTCTTCTATCAAGGTGGGCCCGCCAGTCGGATGGATGATGCTGAGGAGACCAGAGTTTTTTTTTTAAAGGCTATTATTGCCATCATTTTTTTAAACAATAAAAAGAATATCATAATTTTCTACATTTACGTCCAAATTTATTTGAATCGAAATATTAATACTTTTTCTGTCCCATAACAATATAAATAATTTCTTTTTTACTTTGTCTTGGTTAACTTGTGAATTATTTATAATATCTTCATTTAATTTTTTTAATAATTAACAAATTTTCATTCAAATTTTTATACTATTTTCATGTAAATTTTAAAATAATATGGTATTTAATTGACTTAACTTTTTATTTCTATTATATATTTTATTTAAATTTAATTTTTTATCACGCTTATAAATATCACCCTAATAAATATTTATATTATTATGAGACGGGAGAGCATTATTATTATTATTATTATTATTATTATTATTATTATTATTATTATTATTATTATTATTATTATTATTATTATGTCTAAGTTTGAATCAACAAATGAGAGTTAGTATCAAATTAAGATGGAGTTAATTTAGTAGTTTAATGTTTTGAGTGCTGGATTTTGCATGATACTATAGTGGCTCAAACTGTTTTAATTTGATTTGACAAAGATTTATAAAGTAATTCGGCCCAATTTAATTTGATTGGTCAAAGATTTATAAAAGTATTTGGATCAGTTCAATTCATTATGTGACTCGTATGATCTAATCTATTTATAATACATTTATATTATTGATAATTTTTTAATATAACATAAAAATGCTATACATGCATTTTTTTTTTATGTTCAATGAACCTTTTTTTATAAAAATAATTCATTTGGATCTTAATGACACAACTTAATCCTGACTCAATTCATTTACGACTTATAAAATTTAATCCGTTCATAATTCACAAAATTCATTAGCCGTTCTCTTAAGATAATGAGGCTATTTTAATCTAACGTCTCTTTCTTTATAACTATCTGCAATTAAAGCTTGCTTTGAATGATAGGTTATATTGATTTACAGATTCTTCAAAGTTGGAAAAGTAGAAAAAAGAAATTTTCCATTCAATGACTCTTGAATTTGCGGTTTAGGTACATTGAAACCAAGCTTTAGGAATTGGTGTGAAACTAAGTTTTGAGTGATTTAGGTTTTGCTAACTGCTGCCAACAGTATATGATTTAGGATATAGAGAATAATTACAAATTTGGTCTTATCTTCAGGTGAAAAAACTCTGTATAAGGCCAATGTATTACGTGCTTGCAATTACAGTACCAACAAAAATATAATGATGCACAAAACGCCACACATCTGATGATTTCATCCCATTGATGTTCTCGCTTCCAACTTTATGAGTTAGTAAATGGATTTATCCTGCATTCATTTTCCATTAACTTTGTTCAACTTGGAAAAACAATTCAATTGCAACTCTTCAGAGTCAAAATAAAATCAAGATTCAAAAGATGATAATTAATTACATCATACACAGGGAATATACCTGTCCATCAAGCATTGCTTCCTTCTGGCAGTGTGATCAACCGTGTTTTTGAATCGTATATCATTTCAGTTCCACAACTGCACCAATGCAGATTATGCAGAATTACAAAACCATCAGTTGATGTGTTTAATAGGCAAGTTTAAACTTACCTAGAGCATTTCACATTGTTGGCAGTTCCACCGCTGGAAACCGATAATATAGTTCCGAAAAAGGAGAGGTTCTCAGTTCCACAGTTGGGGCAGGGGCCCTGGAAAATGACATAACTCATTTGTACATCATGATATGTGGAAATCATGTAAATACCGGAATAGCTCGCTTATTATAAAGATTAAAAGCAGATTATACCTTCAAGATCAGAAAGTCTTTTACTATTGCATTTGTAAAAGCCTGAGATAACCAGACTATCAAAGGCACAGCTGCAAACCATGTGAAGATGAAGCTGAATGGCTCTGGAAGCTGTAAGCATACAAAAAGTACCAAAATCACAAACTGAAATACCTTATAGAGAAATTAATAGCCATGACAGATTGAGCTGCCTCCAGCAATATTGTCAACGTTGGAAGAACTGAAAGAACATTGATGATTGTTTACCTCCAAAAGATATGATATCTCGAATCCAGTCAGATCATCCAAGAAGAAAAACCTGTTAGACCAACAAAAAATGATGATTAGTCTTGAACAACTGCGGGCAAAGCAAATCAAAATCAAGTGAAAAGATTGGGTTTTTATGATAAAACTAGGAATATTACTTACAAGCCTAGTGCAACAACAGTTGCAGGGACATTCAACAAGAACATCTTCAAATAGTCAACAGACAGATCACTGTAGACCTGAAGAGCACAAGAAAAACACATTCAACCACCGATTTAGAATTAAAAATATGGTTAATGCTGACAGGTAAAGCACACGAAGAGGAAAGAAATCTTGAGCAACATACACCTTTCTGCTACGGAGACTGCATCTTGGACCCTCAACTACAATCTCACTACCTTCTTGCTGTAGAAAGATCAAGTTCAAAAGTATTATTTTCGTATATCTAGTGAAAGTAGAGAATGGCAATGGATTTTATAATTCTTTATAATCAGAAATTCGTCTACAATTATGTTACTTCATTCAGGTTGCATTTTAATATGTATGCAATTACAGTTAAACATGAAAAATGTCAAGTACAAACCTTGAGTCTTAGCTTCAAGTTATCATACTCTTCATCACTCAGGATTGGTTTGCCAGATACATAAGCCATTGAGGCTTCTAAGAACTTCTGCTCATCAGAACCTGTTGGGTGGGACAAAATACCCGATTAAGTTGTAAAATTTAGGTCTTATAATTCACAATTGGCCAATAAAGATGCCATTAAACATGTAAATTAATTGTTTAGATTGCAATAATCAGTCCATACTTAGCATAACGACGCTGCTTCCTTCCCACATCAGTTCTTCCTTGAGATTGTCGAATTCTTCATTTGACATTATTGCTTTGCCCTCATAGTAAAATGCCTGTTAAATAGAGCAGAAACATTCTTATATCTCATTCACATTAAATAGCACAAAGAATTATCGATTCTGCTGTGATTGCTTTTACATACTTGCAATGCTTGGAGAAACTCTTGCTCCATTTCACCTATTGACCTTTTCTCTTTCTTGTCTATGCTACAATATTGCAGAATTTTACTATCAACAACCTCATCTTCTTCAACCTGACCTGAAATGAACATCTGGGTCAGCATACGATTTCATGAAAAAAATCTTGAAAAATTCAAGGTTGATAATGTGTGTGTCTTTCCTTGCATAGATATAAAGTCTAGTTCTATTCCTCAGAAACTGAAAATCCCTCGAATACACAATAAATCTGGATGTCCAGTTCAATCTTTTTCTCGAGACGATCAATTTGGCCCAAAATTATATTAATTTTTTGGTTAAGTTAACATGCAAAACTTTCAATCTATTGTAAGAAACTACTCCGTCATAATCTTTTCTTTTTTTCTTTATTTTAGAGCAATTCAATATCTGATTGCAAGAAAAAGAAAAACCTCCATTAATTTCACAAACTTAAACTAAAAGATCAAAACTGAGATGGTTTCTAACGGTAAAAGAACAAATCCAAACCTTTTTGATCGGCAGTGGCCTTGATCGGAAGTAAAAAGATTCTGTGGCGAAAGCACAAATGCTTTCCATTGAACTGAAACGGGTGAACCCTTGTAGAAGAAGAAGGAGAAGATAAAGAGATGGATGGTTTCTGAATAGGAGCAGAGGAAACTCGAGGAGAAGTCAAAGAGAAGGCTAATTTGATAGCCATTGAATTCTATACAAAGAAACTGTGGATTTGTGAGTCTAAAATGGAGATTAATTTTTTTCTATTTTTCTATTTCAATTATAATTAATTCATTTGTTTGGAGGGAAAGAAAAGAAGAGAGAAAAACGCAGAGGATAAGGCAATGAAGAAATGTGTGGAGGGAAATGCAACGGTATTTTCAAAAGATCAAATAGTTTTCCGTTAGGGCTTATAAAATCTGCCATGTCATAATTTTCTATATTATTTTAATTTTAATTGAATTATTTTTATTTGTTTTTATGTGAGTGAATAAATAAATCATAGGATGTCTGCTAAATGGACATGTGGATGTTTACTGGATGCACAAGGGTCACCACGTGGAGTGATGGAGGTGTTTGAGTATGTGTATGCGTGTTCGTATTTTTTCTTTAATAATTAAAGCATAATTTGGTGAAAAAATAAATAATATTGGTGAAATTGTTTCTAGATTTTTTGGTCAAAGAAATTCCATTAGTTACTTCGTAATTTTTTTGTTTATGTTATATCATTATCATTATTTTATTATTTTTTGTAACTTGATTTTTTTATATTATAATTATTATTTCTTTTAGATAGCTTTTTTTTTAATTTTTTATGAGAGGTTTGAGATAGCTCATTATTTCTTAAGTTGTTATCTTATAAAAAAAAGGTTGTTATTATCAAGATCATCCCTAGTACAGTATTAGTTTTTAATTCCTTTTTGTTGACTTCATTTTGACTTTGGGAAGGCCTTTTTTATTTTATATTTATTATTTCTTTGATATAGCCCCCCTTTTTTTTTCTGAGAGGTTTGCGATAGTTTCTTATTTCTTATGTTGTTGTTATCTTATAAAAAATTTGTTATTATCAATATCATCCCTATTATAATTTTATTCCTTTCTATTGACTTGGTTTTGACTTTGGGCCTACTAGGCTCATCTTAAGGGCTTTCTGGATTTATCTTTCACACCCTAACAGTTTATATCCATCTTTAAATATCGACATTATGGATACATTTATTTTCAAAAAATAGTTTTTTATTTTCTTAAAAAATTTAAATATTTATTTTCTATAAAAAATTTAAAAAACACATTTATTTATCAACAAATGCATAAGTAGAGTTTTTATATTCTGTGTATATATATGTGTGTATATATATATACGTACACATATATACATGTATATATGTGTATATATATATATATATATATATATATATATATATATATATATATATATATATATATATATATATATATATGTATATGCATATGTATTTGTATGTGTATATATGCACATATATACATATGGATACATACACATATATACATATGGATACATACACATATTGATGAAGAAAATGCTAGTAATGAAGAGATTCAAGCCCATGGGTCCACAATATGGAGAGTTTATACTAGGAAATCTAAAAAGAGGGCAGGAAATGAGGTGGAGGGTGAACTGGCAAAAAGTTAGTTAGGATTGGAAAAATGAATAAGAGCAGGGAAGGGCTACATATAAGAGCGGAGAGTGAGAGCGGGCAGGTTTTGAGGAATTATTTGTTAGTAACGTGGGTTGAGAGAGGGAAATGAGAGAAGATGTTGTTTGGCTGTTCTTCTTTGTAGTGTGGTCTTTACTGCTATTTTCTTCATTTTCATTTCCTTTTGGTTGTAATGCAAAATAGAGATACTCTACTGTAATTGATTCATCACATATCAATATACACAAATCTTCAGTATTTTTCAATTGTTGAGTGTGTTTGGTGTGCTTCTTATCATTTCTTTATCATTGGTCTGACCTACTGGATACTGAGAGAAGGGAGTGAAAATGGAAACTCATTTAAAAACCTTGAACAATCGATTATAAGATACAGAGAACAAAGTGGTGAACTAGCAGCTTGTGTGAAGGAGCTAACCAAATCAGTCACAGAGAACCAGATTTATTTGGCCACCTCTCGACTTAGTTACCAAACAAACAAAAAGAAAAAAAGATGAATTCAGGGGTTAGGTACTTAATTGGATTAAACGCTTGGATAAACAACCTTTCCATATAGAGGAGTTCAGTTCCTAGAGGAAATAACCATGGAAGGGGTTGGAAATCACCAAGGACAAGGATCAACTCAGAGGATAAATTATCACCTAAACTCCAACCATTTCGCATACTCGTTTGCTTCCCTAAAAAAAATAAAAATCCCCATATTCAGCAGGACATATCCCAAATGATGGGTAATGAGGGTTGAGACCTATTTTCGGATAAATGAAATCCCACCTGAAATGCGTATTAATCTGGCTAAATAATGTATGAAAGGGGCGGCGATTAACTAGTTTTTCATGCTTCTTGACATATCTCTATCACTGACTTGGGAGCAATTTAAGATGGATCTTATGCGACGATATGGCAAAATGCACTCTTCAAGCCTTTTTGAGGAGTTAGCTTATCTAAAATAAATAGAAAGTATAGAAGAATTCATTGAAGTTTTTGAGATGGTAGCAAATACAGCCTTTGGGCTTCCCGAACCACAATATGTGGGGTATTTCATTAACGGGTTGAGGAAAGAAATCAAAGGATGGGTGAAGGTGCATAAGCCAGAGGATAGAGTAGAAGCAATGAGGCTTGCTCACTTCATTGAAGCTTTGCTGCAATTTGGTAAATTAGGAATAAGGGATGAGACTTATTTCTGGATAAACCAAATCCCATTTGAAATGTATATTAATCTGGCCGAATTATGTATCGAAGGGGCAACAATTAAATAATTTTCCATGCTTCTTGACATATCTCCATCATTAATTTAGGAGCAATTTAAGATGGATCTTATGCGACGATATGGAGGAATCCACTCTTCAAGCCCTTTTAAGGAGTTAGCCGATCTAAAAGAAATAAAAAGTGTAGAAGAATTCATTAAAGTTTTTAAGATGGTAGCGGCTACAACCCCTGCTCTTTCTGAACCACAATATGTGGGGTATTTCATTAGAGGGTTGAGAGAAGAAATTAATGGATGGGTGAAGGTGCACAAGCCAAAGGATAGAGTGGAAGCGATGAGGCTCGCTCCATTGAAGCTTCGTTACAATTTGGTAGATTAGGAATGAATTCTTTGAAGTTGTTGCAAAGTTTAATAAAAGAGAAAAAAAGGGATATACAAGACTCATGCGACTAATGGGTTATGAGTTGGATCAAACAGGTTTAGGTCACCACACACATAACCTATTTCTCATATTGGCCTAACCCAAAATAAATACCCAATGCAATTTTTATCCAATCAACCACAAACCCTTTCCTTCTCTATGGATTCCACTCGATGGGGAAATAGGTGATCTGGAATTTGGCATCTCACTAAAATCGAATGGGAAGAGAGATGGAAAAAAGGTCTTTATTTTCAGTATGGGTAGATTTATTCCCCACAACATAAAGGCCCTAAAGTCCAATTGAAGGCCATATTGGTGGGATAAAGAGATGAAATCAAAGAAAAGGAAGAGTTTTTTAAAGTGGAATATAAATCAGAAGACCATCCGATTGATAGGGAGTGAAGGGATCTTAGCCAAAATAGTTTTCACCATAAAAAAGGTGCGACTACAAGAGACGGTATGGAGTTAAACACCATCAAATTGATGGGAACCACCAACAAAATTCCCACGCTAATGCTAGTAGATAACAGATAGGGGTGCTCACGGGGCAGGGCCGGGAATTGCATCCCCACTTACTGCCTCGCTGGGGTCGGGGATTCCCCGCCCCACCCCCGATTCTATAATAGGGAGAAAATCCCCTTTGTCACCCACCCCACGGGGATCCCCGTCCCCCCCCCGTACCCCGTGGGGATGGGGGACGGGGATCCCCATCCCCCTAATTTTTTTAATTTTAAAATATAATATTTTATAAATAATTAAAATTAAAATATAACATTTAATAAATAAAAAAATTTAAAATCAATCATAATTTAAATTAATATAAATTCTAACCATTCATAAATTTAAAATTACGTATAATTTAAAATTTAATAATTATAAAATTAAGTTATATTTTAATTTTAATTATTTATAAAATATTATATTTTAAAATTAAAAATAATTATTTTTTGCGGGGTGGGAATCTCCGCGGGGTGGATACCCCATTCCCCGTTCCTAACCCCGATTCTATAACAGGGATTATTTTTTCTCCGTCTCCATCACCGCAGGGGAAAAATTTAGGGATTTCCCATCTTGAACGGGGCGGGTCCCCATCGGGGTCGAGGAATCCTCTCCTCGTGAGCATCTCTAACAGCAGAACGATGTATAATTTCATCTCACCTCAATTGATATCAATCTTGGGATATCAGGTACATCGAATCAAAACCTTTGAAATCAAACTTGGGGATAGGAATTTGATTGGGGTTGACAAGTAGTGTACAGGAGTTTCTATCCAAATTGGTGAATACCAATGCTTCAATAATGCATTGGTGACTGAATTAAGAGGGTCGGATATGATATTAGGGGTAGAATGGTTACACACTCTAGGAGATGTTACAACTAATTGAGCATCGAGTAGCCTTAAATTTATATAGCAGGATAAAATAGTGGAGTTGAAGGGGATTATTATGGGATATAGAACACTGCAATCCTTTTAAACCTAGATAGATGGGCTTTTGTACTAACTTGTATCCGAAGTAAAAAACTCCCCATATGTATCCCTGGATGTACTGAACCATTTGACAAAATAATAGAAGAAACAAACGGTTGCTTTGTTCACCAAGCACCATTTTATATTTATCGAAATGGAAGGGTTACTCCCTAAGAGGGCAATAGAGTATTCTATCTCTCTCAATCTTGGATAGGGATTGGTGTTCATTCGCCCATACCGCTACCCCTACCACCACAAATAAAAAATTCAAAGACAAGTTAAAGAGATGTTGAATAAAGGGATTATCGATCATAATCAGAGCTCTTTCTCTAGCCCGATGATTTTAGCAAAGAAGAAGGATCAGTCATGAAGGATGTGTGTAGACTATCAAGCTCTAAACAAGGTCACGATACGTAACAAATACTCGATTCCAATGATAGAGGAATTATTCGATGAGTTGAATGGGATAAAATTCTTCCAAACTGGACCTCAAGTTGGTTTTTTATCAAATTTGGGTATGCAAATATGATATTGGAAAAATGGTCTTTCATACCCATGATGTTCATTATGAGTCTCCAGTAATACCTTTCAGATTGACAAATGCACCATCTAATTTTCAATCCACCATTAATGATATATTTTGGCCACTATTTTGTAAGTGTGTTTTAGTGTTCTTTGACATCATTCTAATCTGCAACCGCACATGGGAATAACATTTGCAGCATGTCGAGTTGGCCCTAGGAATCCTAGTGGCAAATATGTTAATTCACTAAAAATGCATATATTTGCTTGATTTTTACTTAACATTTTGTATTCTTTCAAGTCAGTTTTAGGAATTTTTTTATCAATTTATTTATTTTGCTAACTATAGGAGTATATTTTGAGAAAGTTTTACTTTTGAAGGTGAATGGAGCTGATATGAAGAAGCAAGGGATTTTGAGCAATTTGGATGCAAAGAACTAATGATGGTTAAATTTTGGAAGTTGCCTTACCTAAGGTTAAGGTACAAGCCTTACTGAGGAGCCTTGCCCAAGGAAGTTGACAGTGGAGTTTCAATTTTGGCATTATTCTTGGGCGATTTTAACCTAGCTGTCACTTCTACCTTATATGATATTTAGGATTGTTAAGATCTTAATTTAGGAGATCAAAGGTAGTATTTTTAGGAGTTTAAAATTTCTTTAAGAAATTGTATTTCATTTTTCAAGTTTGGTTAGGACTCTTTTTCTTTTCTTATTTTGAAGAACTTTTAAAGAGGTAGGAAGTTCAGATCTGGATCATCTTCTTTCTCCTGCAAATTCTGTAACTCCGAATCTATAAAAGAAAGTATTTCTTAGTTTTTAATTTATATTTTATAAATTTTTCATGGCTATGCATGGCTAAATTGTTATTTTTAGTTAAAAATTAATTCAAAGTCAGGATTTCTTTTACTGTGAGATTGTTATGCTTAATTTTTTCTCTTATTTTTATTCGGTATTTCATGTTATTTACTGTGATTTAGGGAAATCATATTCCAATTATTATTTGTTAGTTATGCAATTTGAGCTCGTTGTGCATTTAATTAAGTAATATATTGCTAATTAAATTTGTTAAATCCGTAATTATTTAGTGAAGTTAAAAACAAGTAGCGATCAGTGTAGTCTCCTCACAAGGGTCGTTATGTTGAATAAATGCATGACTTGGTCTAAATCGGTCTTGCTTGTAGATTGGTTAGCTTAGGTCGGGCCTTTCTAATTCTTAATATTGTCAATAGATTAAATTCTTACGCTTATTAAGGGTTGTTTGTTGGCTATGAATTAATTACATTCATATTTGGTAAATTCATTAATACGGAAAGATTAGGTCGAAAGTGTGAAACCGACGACTATAACTACCATTATTTGATTTTTAGAATTATTTCTTGATCAGTTGATTGAATCATGTATTACGAATGTCTTTAACTAGAATTTATCACTTATTGAGTTTTTCTTAATTAATTTTTTGCATATTTATTTATTTTAGTTCATTATTTTTAATTATTTATTCATAAAAAACCTCCCATTTAATTTTATTGTACTAGTCTCCGTGGATTCAACCCTTTCTTTTCTTATTTACAATTTATTTATTTAGGATAAGCTTGATATTTATTTTTGGTGGCTTTAACACCATCAAATTTTAATACTGTTGTTGGAGACTAGTCTAACTTAATTTAATTTGTTAATGAACATATCTGAAATTTTGGAAGAACTTTTATTTGATTCAAAAATAAAGAAAATAGCCCAGAAACTGAGAAAGGAGATAAAGATACGCAAAGAACTTGCTAGAACTTATTACAAACAACAATAAGATGAAGAGGTAGCTGATTTTACTGAACTTTCAATTGAAATAGAAGAGGAAAAGATGGCAAAAAGAACTTTGAGAGAGTCACATGACCACTATTGGATTAAAAACCCCTGTGCATCACATATCCAATTCTGCACATTACTTTTGAACTAAAATCGGGGCTGATTCATTTACTATCCACTTTTCATGCCTTGAAAAATGAAGAACCTCATAAACATCTCAAGGAATTCCATGTCGTTTGCTCCTAAATGAAGCCACATAGATTTACAGAGGAACAAGTAAAGTTAAGGGCCTTTCTATTCTTTTTAGCCGACTCAGCAAAGGATTGGTTATTAAATTTAGCATCTGGAACTATCACTACATGGATTGATATGGTAAGATTATTCTTAGATAAATTTTTTTCAGCATCCAAATCTTCTATAATTCATAGAAAAATTAGTGGGATTAGACAAAGAGATATAGAGTCACTTTATTATTATTGAAAAATATTTAAAAAGTTGTATGCGAGCTATCCCAACCATGGGATTATAGATCAGTCCCTTATTCAGTATTTTTATGAGGGAATATTAAGCATGAAAAGAAAAATGATTGATGAAAGAAGTGGTGAAGCCTCAACAATAAAATCTCAACACAAGCTAGAGAGTTGATTTAAAATATAACAGTCGCTTTCTAACAATTTGGGAGATACCACACTACTAGAAAATAGCCATTTAGTAATGGAAAATAATAACGAAAAATATCAATTTTCCATTGCCAATCAAAATTAGCAACGAAATTAGCAATTGAATTAAATTTTTGTTGCTAAATTCACCCACCAATAAAAAAATTCATGACATTGAAATTCGTTGCTAAAAAGTACTATAATTTTTAATTATTATTTCCAAAGCAGAATGCATTTAGATAATATATTGCAAAATCACACTATCCCTGAACAATCTTTAAACAAGCATAAATAACCGAATTTCACAAATTATTGCATTTTCATCTATAAGTCTAAAAAATGAATAACAAAAATAAGTTATTTTGAAGATTTTGTATAAGTATCAAACTAGAAGATCCTAAAAATAGCAAAAATAAATAACAAAAATATGTAACCTAAAAATAGGCTACAATTGAACTAACAGTTAATTCATTAGACATAATTTTTGAACTCTTTTGAAGGATTTGTTAAAATAAAAATTAAGTTATAATGTTAAAACATAAAATCATATAAAAGGCAGTTCCAAAAACTATCCAAAATTGCTAATAGCAGTAGACCACAACTTAAAATTTAGAAGTACAACTACCAAAAGAATACCAACTACCATACAATGCTAAGAGTATCGTGGATCAGGATCAGACTCATTGACTTCGTGCACCATTCTGCAATTTTTTACATCTTTTAGCACCTGTCGATGTGGTTTTGAATATACACATTCTGATACCTCTTATAATTTAATGTCATCATCATTGAATTACAAATGATCACATAAAAAGAATTCCATCAAGTCATCTTAATTATGTAATATGAAATTATGGTTATGCAGAAAATGGACAGTTCAAACACACTAGATCAGCTTTTTGGTCAGTTTGTTGACATACATGCCTATATAGGATAACCATACTTAACAATAAACATTAATTTCTAGGACATGGGCCCAAAAAATTTAAATATATATTATGCAATCAACAAAAATAGTAAAGCTCTTTTGTGAAAAAAGTATAGAGCAACTTAAAAGTGTGATATTTTGATATCATGAAAGAGGTAGTAAAGAGTGCATTATAAACAAAAAAATCAGTACTTACCATACTTAACCACACCTAACACTTTACAAAAGCTCATCTATCTCAAGAGCCAAAAAAAAAAAAACAAGTTGCACCTCATGAAGAATGCCATCACCTCCAACTGCAATCATAACATTTGCCCCTTCCCTTATTGTTATCTCAAAATGGAATATTTTACCATGGAAAAGCCAGACAGTTGTTTTACCAGCAATAAAATAAAGATATTAAAACATAAATAGACACTAACTGTCCTAATTTATTATTATGAAATTAGCAATGATTAGCATATTTTACCATGAAAAAGCCAGACATTTGTATCAATGAATCCACCAATTGTAGTATTGTGTTACATAGGAGCAACAATTGTAAAAATATGCCATAGGATGAAAAAATCATGCTAATGGATCAAAAGTAAACTATAGCACAAAAATCACATGCATCAAACCTCTTATCCTAACCCCTAATAAAAGAAAAAGCAGGTTGTAGCACATAAGATTTTAGAGCAAACTTTGAAAATAATATAAGCACATCTTAAAACCCGATATCGTGAGGGATGATAAAAATCCATTGGGATCCTTGAGCTAATGCAAAATCTACTTAAGTGTCTAAGCTGATTTTTCGACTAACTCCATCCTACCAAAAAAATAAAGAAAAATCTATCAGGAACTGCAATCCTCTAAATGCAGGACTTCATATTTTTTTACAGGTGTATAAAAGCAAAGCCCTTATGATGTTATCAAAAGTAAGTTGTTCAGGACCTTCATTAATGGTTAAACATAGAGAGGGGCAAAGATTTAAGGCAACTTAGTTATAAATGATTAAACAGAGAAAGGGCAAAGATTTAAGGCAACTTAGTTATCAAACCGATCAAATGCAAATTATTTCTAATACTTCATAATAAGTTCACAAGATTCTAAAAGCATAAATAAAGTTTAAGGTCGCCACACCTGAAAGCCCTATAGTTTTATGAATAGTGCTAATTAATGCATATTGGGGCATCTTTACCTAAAACAGAGGATATATATATATATATAAATATATATATATATATATATATATATATATATATATATATATATATATATATATATATATATATATATATATATATATATATATATATAACAAAATAAGGTAAAGTGTTGGTGACCAATTCAAGCAACCATTGAAGTTTGAAAATGAATGTGGTATTAGAGGTTGGTCGATCAAACTAGTACATAAGAGAATATAAATATTTGTACAAATGTCCGAGAACAAGCTGCTTACCTCTATTCTAAGGGTTTTCTTTTTGTAACTAACTTTGATGTTTCCATTTATCCCTTTCTTTCCCAGATGACTGTTAAAGCTAGTTGAAAATTTTTAATAATTAAGTGACATAAATAATAGAAAAATTTGCAATGATTGAAAGAAGTAAACCACTCAAAAAATTACAAAAAAATTCATACTTCCAAGTTAGTTAGTGCTTTAGAAAAGTGTTATTCCTCTGATAATTGTTCCATCCACGGCTCCTTTTGAAGATTCCTAAACACATAGGTATATTTACATTTACAACAAATAAATCAAAGCATCAGGAAACAAAAGCTTTAATAATTATTATTATTTGCAAAAAATAGTAAGCTAATTTTTTATTAGCAGTTAGTTGATAATTACTCTTTATGTCGATTATTGATGATTTAAAGTAGTAAATCATCAACTTCAATCACTAATTTAAGTAAGTTTGAAGTTGTAATTATAATTAATGATGGCTTTTTAATCATTCTTTATTTTAATATTAATTTTTAGTGAATAAAAAGAAAAAGATTTATGTTTGCATGGCTGCATTCTAAAAAGAAATATTCTCAAATAATTTTCAAAATGAAATTATTCTCACTTTTTCTTTAAGAAAAAAATATAATAATAATTCTCACGTTAAATTATGTATTTTAATAATTTGCATGGATACATATTTCAATAGACAGCCATTGCAGCTCTTGCAAAGCAATAGCAGATAAAGAAGATCAGGGAGTATTATTATAAGAATCGAAGGAACTACAAAATTCTATCTTTAAAGAATTTTGAGAATAAAAAGGAGCATACAATCTACAAAAGTTAGAACACAATCTACACTCACTAAGTCTAAGAAACATTAATGATTAATCGACACTTTTAATTATATCTTTGAGAAATGAAGATCTTCGAGAAAAAGTATACCTATCAATTTATAAAGAGTTAGATAACTTGTCATATTTTCATAGTCTTACCACTATTGAATAGAATAAGATTTTGGAACTTTGTCCACTAGATATTTAAAAGGATTAACATATAGACAAAAATATTAACCAAATTCCCTGTGGCCTATCCAACAATAATCCAAGGATTATTTCTCAGCAAATTGGTTTAGATTCCATCTAAAAGTAATTAAAGAAACATTCCACTTGGTTATTCATACCTCAAATTCTTAAAGTGCCAAATTCCATTGCGGGAATGTTTATTCCACCATAAAAGAATTACATGCCTAAAAGTAAATTAATCAGCCAACTAATCCAAATAACACCCACTATCCCCATAAATAAGTGCTCTTAATATAAATTATACCTGGCCAACATAACTATTAACCCCAAATAGATAAACCAAATATCTAATAAAGGAAAAGAGGATGCTCACAGTTTTTAGAAGAGGAAAGGGGAGGAAAGAGTAAGGTTAGAGAGAGAGAGAGAAAAAGAAATTAACCGTAAGAAAAATAGATAAAGGAAAATGAGGATGCTCACAATTTTTAGAAGAGGAAAGGGGTGGAAAGATTAGGGTTAGAAAGAAGAGAAGAAGCCATAAATAAACCAAATATCTGAAATTAAAACCCTAAATTGAAGATTTCGACTACTTGATAACTATCATTGCTCTCTATCTCTCTCATGCATAACTACTCTGGTAGCTGAAGATGATTGGGTAAGGATGTTGTATTTGTCAATGGAGAAATTATGGGTATGAATTTGAGGTAACATAAGAACGATAGTGGGGCGATAGAGAGGGAGATCTCAGTGAGGGAAGGAGAGGGTGAGGGAGATCATTGCGAAAGAGGGCAAAGAGAGTGAAGCAGAGGCAAGACATTTTTTGATATGAAAGAGGAGAGGCACCGGCATCGAAGAGAAAAGGGAGAGGGAGAGTGTGAGGGTGAGGGCAAGGGTGAGGGAAAGACCAAGGTTTACAAAAAAAATGAAGAACAGAGAAAAATTTTTTACTGCAACAAAAAGGAAAAAATAAACTATTTATACCTAGGATAAAAATGAAAATAGCAATGAAATTTTATTTTGGTTGCTAAAATAGCAATGGAATGTTATTTTGGTTGCTATTTTAGTAATGAAAAATACATTGCATTGCTATTTTAGCAATTGAAATACATTTCATTGCTATTTTAGCAACCAAAAGTAAAATCTATTGCTATTTTAGCAATTAATGAAATAACAATGAAATATTATTTTCGTTGCTATTTTAGCAATGAAAAACTGATTTCGTTGCTATATTAGCAACCGAAAAAATTTTTGTCGCTATTTTGAAATCGAATTGCTTTAAGGTTGGTTATTTAGTAACGAAATTATTTTTCATTGTTAATTTAGCGACAAAAATTGCATTCCATTGCTATATAGGAAACCTTAAAGCAATTCAATTTCGAAATTGCAATGAAAATGATATTCAATTACTAAATTAGCAATAGAATTTTCTTTCCGTTGCTATTTTTCATTCCAAATTTTTTTTACCATCTTCTGATGTCTTATTTAACAACGATATAAGCATTTTGTTGCTATATTTTGGCATTAAAAATTTTCTCTATTTTTAGCGATGGAATATAACCAATTTTATTTTTGTTGCTAAATCTAAAAATTTAGCCAAAAATAGCAACGAAATTTAATTTTCGTTGCTAAATAGCAACGGAATTTGATTTTCATTGCTAAATTAGGAACAAAATTTTTTTCGTTGCTATTTTGATATTTTCTTATTGTGTCAGGATCTTCTAAGAAGAGTAAATGAGGTGCAATATTCTTTCCTTGAAGAAAAACTTAGTAATCTAACTCTTCTTGTGCAAAATATGGTTTTAGGAAAAACTCTAAAGCTCAAGTGTGTGAAATTTATGCCTATACTGGGCAAACTATTGATATGTGCTACACACTTCAAGATAACTCACAAGAACATGTGAATATACTAAGTGATTTTGCTGGATAACCCTATAGAAAGTATGATCCATACTCAAACACGTATAATCCGAGGTGGCATGATCATCCTAACTTCAGTTATGGAGGAAAATAGCAAAATTCACATAGAACAACAATGCCTAACAATGTTGAAGCATGCCTTGAGCGTATTGATTTTGCTATCACCACTCTATTCGCCACAGTTACCCAGTTGCCAGCACATCTTTTGGCCTATTTTCAGCATGTGGGGTTCAACCCACCTCATGCTTTGTATCAGTGATAGACCAACACACTCATCCTCCATCAGGGTAGTATTCTTTCTCTTTTTTATATCTTTATTTTGTATGCCTTTTACCCCATATTTGTGTGATAATTTTACATTGAGGATAATGTGAGGAGAAAGCGTGAGAGAGAGGTTTGAGATAGAAGTGTTGTGTGATGAATTGCTTTGTGGTGATTTGTTAAAACTCGTGAAAAATAGTTATTGATTTTTTTTTCATATTTTGGATAGTTGCTTTAGGACTTAGTTTGTTGATTTTGTTGGAAAATTTTTGTTGAGTATTTGTGGGGATTCTTGGAGGGTGTATTAAATTCGATGTGCATACTTTATTGTGGTTAGATTAAGTGATGTTAGATTGATGCTTGTCCCATATTTTTCAATGTTTACAAATTTTTGCTTTTTGGTCCATCGTCCTTAGTGTTTTGTTGAACTTTACTCTCTTTTCCAAAAGAAAATTTTTTATTTAAGATCAATTTCTTAACCATTTAGATTTAATATGTTGATTGTTAGGCAGACAATGAGTCAATTTATTGATGGTTTGTTCTTTTTCATAGGTTTCATGATAGTCTTAATATCCTTTTGAATTAGAAAATTCAAAGCTTAATTTAAATAGTTGAAATAAATTTTTGCATGAAAATTAATTTGGAATTTTTGCACGTTGGGTAGTTGTTACAACTAGTTGAGATATCAAATAAATTTGTGTGCTTATGATTTGGAAATATAATTACCAAAATCTTTTACCGTGAAAAAAATTTGGAAGATTAGCAAATAAATTTTACTCTTCTATCAATGTATGATTTGATTAATCAGGTGTATGCGGGTCAGATCCAAATGCTCTCGCGTAAAAAGGATCTCTACATTTTTTATAAGCAATCCTAGTCTTTCCCAAAAAAAGAAAATAATGAAAGCATCAAAAGTAAAAATGATGCTAAAAATAAACGTTTTGGTAGTTGACTCCCTTAGTTGTTGATTTTTGTGTTTGCGTTGTCTTTTCTGGTTTGGTAATTTATATCCTTGCGGTGATTTAATTATAAACTAAGATCTTAAAACTCTTGCATGCTTAAAATACTTTGAGCCTTGTTATTTCTGGTTTGAAATCAATGTTGAAGAGCCCATATTATGAGATGTATTTGTAGAAAATCATTTTGAATGTCATTCTCTGATTTTCCTTTCATTTTAATAAGGTTGAAGCTGGGATTGTGACTTGTTTGAGGATGAGAATGTTTCTGAAGGGATTGATTATGTTGTTTAAAGGATGCTTAAGGATAAGCATGGGACAAGTGTGAAAAAATTTGTTAAGTCACTAAAAATGCATATATTTGCTTGATTTTTACTTGACATTTTGTTTTCTTTCAAGTCAATTTTAAGGACTTTTCATTGGTTTATTTATTTTTCAAACTATAGAAGCAGGTTTTGAGGAAGTTATATTTTTTAGGGTGAATAGATTTGATCTGGAGAAGTAAGGAATTTTTGGAGCAATTTGAATGCAAAGAATTGATGGCAATTAAATTCTGGAAGTTGCCTTGCCTAAGGCTAAGGTACAAGCCTTGTCCAAGGGAGTTGATAGTGGAGTTACGATTTTGGTATGACTCTTATGCGATTTTGATCTAACCACCAATTATACCCTAGCTAATATTTAGGATTGTTAAGACCTTAATTAAGGAGATAAAAGGTAATATTTTTAGGAATTTAAAATTACTTTAGAAATTTTTATTTCATTTTCCAAGTTTGGTTAGAAATATTTCTCTTTTCCTATTTTGGGGAACTTTTAAAGAGGTAGGAAGTTCAGATATTGATCATCTTCTTCCTCTTGTAAATTTTGTAACTCCAGATCTGTAACAAGAAGTAGTTCTTAATTTTTAATTTTTATTTTATGAATTTTCCATGGCTATGCATGGCTAAATTATTATTTTCGATTAAAGATTAATTTAAAGCCATGTTTTATTTTTCTGTGAGATTGTTGTACTTAATTTTTGCTCTTATTTTCGTTTAATGTTCATGTTATTTACTATGATTTAGGAAAATCATATCTCAATTATTATTTGTTAGTTGTGCAATTTGAGCTCGTTGTGCATTAAATTAAGTAATATATTGTTAAATAAATTTGCTAAATCCGTAATTATTTTGTGAAATCAATAATAAATAGCGATCAGTGTAGTTTTCCCATAAGAATTATTGTAATAGCCTAAATACTGAATTATATATGAATAGTGATTTTCGAGCCATAAATATTTTATGGGATCATTGGAAATAGGAGATTAACAGAAGTTCAAAAATATAATTTAAATTGAAAATGAGATCAAATGTATCATCAAAAGTTAAAAATAGAAAAAAATTATAGTTTCGATTTAAATAATATCTGGTTTGGCTGAAAGTTTGATCGGGCTGTAAATATGTTATAGATCTCAAAAAAATAATCCAAAGTTATGGATGCACACATATTAATGAGTAAAATCATATGGTAAAGAAAAAGTAATTTTTCGACGACACGAAAAATCAAACTATCAAACTTGTAAAAGTGGACAAGATCGAAAAATAGTCTTCGATTGATCCAAAAATTTTTATAAAGCCTAATGAATATATTTTGAGAATTTTAAAAGTATTTTTAAGAGGAATTAAACTTATAAGATAAGAGAAAAATAATGATTTTGGTTTAAATAGTAACCGGTTGACTGTGGATTTGATCAAAGCTTTAAAAATAACAAATGATCTTTAAAAATTATAGAAAGTTTCAGATGGATCCTATACAATATTTGAAAATATTTAATATTAAAAAAATAATTTTACTGTAATATCAAAAATTTAATAATTAGGTCAGTTTGAATGAATCGGGTCGGGAATGAACTTCAATTGAGGTAAAATTTTGTATGTAGGCTAAGTTATATATTTTATAAATTATGAAATCATTTTTTAGCGAAATTGAGGTTGGAAAGTGAGAGAAATAAGTTTGGATTGCATAATGGGCTTTATATACATTTTGGACTCAAGTATGGTTAGCCCAACTTAGTTGGATCAAATCTAACCCACTATATAAGGCCAAAAATATCTAATTTTCTAGAATTTACTATAGTTGCCTCCACCCTTCCTTTCCTTTCTTGTTGGCCGAAGTTTCCTCTTCCATTCTCACCATTGGTTTCTTCTCATCTCTTCCAATTTCCTCCTTAAATCCAAGCTTTCTAAGACAAATTAAGTCTCTCTAATTAATAATTGAAGCCTCTAGTCTTCATTTAAAAGAATATAAGTGAAAAAAAAATCAAAGATTGAAAGCTATGGTGCAAATTTGAGGTATGTGGAATTGACGTTTTTAAATTGATTTAAAGGCTCAAATAGGTAGTTGAGATATGTAGAGTATATTTATGATATTATATTGAATTAAGGAAGCATTTTGATGGTGGTTTCTTTGATGTTTATATTCGACCACTTTAGGATTCAAAGGGAGAAGATGATATTCTAAGGGTTTAAGGCAAAAAAAGACAAGTTAAGAGTGGAGATTAAGCTTTTGAGGTAAGTGGATATATTATGCTTCAATTTTCATGTAATTTGTCTTAGTGGATGATTATGTATGTAATGAATATATGTGTATAATGCATGTTTAATGGAGTTAGACTTGATAGTTGTGTTTAGGAAGGTCAAATATGATAGTTTGAGTGATTAAAATGAAAAGAAGTGAGTTGAATGGAATGGACTTAGGGTTGGCCGAATGGTATACTTAGGTATACTAGGGTATATTTTGTAATTTAAGGCAAAATGAATATGTATGTCAAATAATGAATGAAGTATGTAAATAAGACTAAATTATAAATTGTATGTCAAATAATGAATGAAGTATGTAAAGAATAATAAAAAAATAGCATTATCGTAAATAAATGAAAAAGTGGGCAAAATTGTGAACTATTAAAAGATGGGGGACTAGGCTATAAATCGATCACAAGAATATTAATCTAAAGATTATAGGGTATTTGAATGATATTATAAGAATTAGATGGTAAGTGTACGGTGAATAATAGTCTAAGTATGTTACTAGGATTACGTATTGGTACTAGAGTAAACGATTAAAATTAAAAGGTACTATTTTCACTACTTAAAAGTTTAAGGACTAACATATAAATTGTTGATAATAGTGTTAATTAAGGATTAAAAAGCAAATTAGTTAGATATATGATTAGGTAATGAAAAGATAAAAGTAATAGGGATGTAAAGGAACAAATGGACAGAGGAATGATAGTAGTATGGTTCTTATGTAAATTATTAAAGATAATTAAAATAAATCATTATAAGATGACTGGTTATAGTGCAAGCAAAGTAATTATGAAAAATAATTTAACTACGTATGTTAATAGGAATAATTGTTACTTGATGTAATAAATAAGAATGTGTGCATATTTGATTAATGGTTTGGAAAGTTTAGGATATGTATCCACCACTGGATAATTTTAATGCTCAGTGCATAGTTTATTTTGTAATGGCCTCAACACCGGATCAGCTATAAATAGTATTTTTCGATAGTGAACAGTACTTCAGGGATTAAAAGTACATTCGAAGGTAAAAATATTTTTTTAATCATCGAAAAATATTTATCATGATTAACTCAAGGTTGTAATTTAGAGTAAAATTAAGATCAAATATGCCTCCAAAAGTCAAAAAATATGAAAAGCGATTCGGTTCAAAGATCAACTAGGTTGACTTAACTTTGATTGAGCTTTTAAAAATAGCAAATGAGTTATAAAAATTATCAAAATTTATAAATTTACTTAAAATGATATGTAGAATATTCTGGATGTATAAATTTAATTTTTCGATGACATCGATAGTTGTTGAATCAACCAATCTGATTGAATCAAACCAGTAACATACTTCGATTGAGTTGAAATTTTGTGTACAATATTTTTTAGGCATGATAAGAATGATGAAATTAAATTTGGGATGATTTGGATTTGAAAATTGAGAGAACCATAGAAAAATTTCATGTTAGACTTAACTTGGGCTTTTGGGAGTGAATGAGTGGGCCTTAGGTTGAACCAAAGTCCAATCCATTCAGCCACTATATAATCCAAGTGGGAGAAGATTTTTTGGTGGGTAATCCTTATCTCTTCAGCCATCTTTTTCCTTTAGTGTGGCCGAATACACCATAGCAACTTTCTCTCTCAATTTTTTTAAGTTTTCTCTCTTTTTCTCTCTTAATCCAAGTATCCTAAGTATAGTTTAATCTCCCTAGAAGATTCTTTAAGTCTCCACTCTTTGATTAGAATGAGAAAAGTAAAAGAAAATAAAGGGAAAAGTGAAAGAGGTGAAATTGAGGTAAGTAAAATTCAAGATTTTAATTTAGTTTAAGGGTGCCTACAAGTATTTTTAGATGCCTAAAGTCTATTTATAAAATCAATTTGAGCAAAAGAGATCAAAATCATAGAGTTTTTTTATGGAAAATCCGGCCCTTATAGGGTCTCAAAGTGAGGGGCAAGCTTCAAGGTTAAAGAAAAAGAAAAAAAAGTTTAGACAAGCTAAAACAAGAGAGAAAGGTTAGTGACTATGAAATCCATCAATTTTTCTCATTTTGGCATGATTTTGCTTTATGTAACCTAGGTAAATCTTGGTAAAATGCATGTATAATTGAATTAAAGCTTATAATAGTGTTTAAAAGCTTTAATAATAGCCTTTAGAAGCTTAATGTGATTTAAAATTGTTGGTAAGATAGACAACCTTACTTGGCCGAATTGATGTATAAGGCAAATCAAAATGTGTTTGATGCATTTAGTTGGTTTAAGGCTTAAAAATGAATATAGATATGAAATAATATGTCCATAAATTTATTTAGAATTTATGAAAATTATATGAATATTTTTTTAGAATGAAATTGTATTATGTACAAAGTGAAATTATTAAATTATGGAGTAATAATTCATGAAATGAGTGAAAATGGTGAATCGTAATAAGATAATTCCCAAATATGCAAAAGAGATGAAAAAATTGACTGACTAATGTATTGAAATGAAAAGGCAATGAAAAGTATAAAATGTGAAGTGAAAATGATGAGTTATTGTGAGATAATTCATAATCTGTACAAAAATTTTGAAAAAAGTGGAATGACTAGTTTACTGAAATAAAAAAGTAAGTAGAAAAGTAAACAATGTGAAAAAGATTTTTGAAATAAGTGAATTTTACCCTTAGTAGTGGTCAGATGGATAAAATCTAGTTCAGAATATGATTGACTAGCCATAGGATACCCATACAACTGTGCAAATCATGATGATTTGCTTTGCTATAGTAGGATCGTAATGATCTTTCATAGTTTTTGTATTATCTGCTCTGTTCTGTGAGAAATGATCGTTTAAGATTATTTCTTAGTCTGTACTGTGGGTCTGTAGAGTTCGTATGTCTAGTCTACAGATTTCTGCTGGGATTGTACTAGAGGTATAATGGTAATAATGAGTTAAAAATGTGAAATGTGAAGTGAAAATGAAGTTTAGAGTGAAAAAAACCTAATTGAAAAGAAATAAAAAATTTAGGGGTAAAATGATAATTTTTTTAAATATTGAGTTTAGTAAGTAAAAATGACAAAGTAAGAAATAAAGGAAAAAATGAAAAGAAAAGGTGAATTAATCGTCTTAAAATGAAATTTTGTAATTTTAAAGGGCCAAAATGTAATTTTGTATGAAAAGTTAAAATAGGGACCAATTGGTAATTTGTATGTCAATTAACGATTTGAAAATGAAAAATCAGTGAACTAGTGGCAATATTGTAATTAAATGAAAAATTAATGACTAAATTGAAAAGTTTACCACAGTAATGGTATTAATTTGGATTGAATATTAAACATATTGATAATTGCATTTTGATAGATAATTAATGAATTTAGAGTGAAAATAAATGAACTAGTGGCAAAATCGTAATTAAAGTGTAAAAAGGATAATTCTGTAATTAATTAAAAAATTGAGGATTGAATTAAAAATTTACCATATTAGTGGTAATTAATGGTGTAAGTGATGAATGAATTGATAATTGCATTTGATTGTCTAAATAAGAAATTTTGCATGATTTAATGCAATTGTGCATGTGCGGGAATTTTTTTTATTTATAGTCACCACTGAATATATTTAATTCTTAGTACGTAGTGTTTATTGTGTGTAGATTCTGAAAATTAGTGGAGCATGTGACACAGAGAAGCCTAAATTTTGAAGAAAAATAGACAGTTATAAATTATTTTTGGTATGGCATGTATATATTTAGCTAAATTTTGAAGTAAAGAATTGGATTGTTTTTTAATAGTATATATATATATATATATATATATGAATGGTGGCAGAATTGGAAATTGAATCGATGAGATTTACATATATTTTTTATAAATATTTGTGCCCTTGAAGGGCTATGAAAATTATTTGCTTTTTAGGTTAGTTAGGCACGTTATTAGCCGTTATATTGCCAGAGTTTCAATTCGTGAATAGTAAATTGGACAGTTATAAATCAATCAGCACGGTTAAGTTTTAAGTATTATCGAATAAAAAAATCTTGCAGTCAATGAATAAGTAAGATTCAGTATATAATTTAAAAAAAAGTCGGCTAATCTCTTAAATCAGTCTGATAGTGTTAGTAAGGTTTTTACAGTTTTGCTGCACGTAGATTTGAAGAGCAAAAGTATTGAAGTGGCCAAGATTTTGCTGATGATTGTGATGAAAAGTGAGATACAGGTTTTAGCAGCTTGAAGGCATGGCATGTATCTTTGTGTATGTGTAGGAATGTAATTAAAGGACTTGTATGAATAGATTTATTGTTTATGAAAGTATCAGTATAGACTGTAAGCATTTCTAATTATGAGTTAATTTCATATTTTGTATTTAAGTATTTTTGATATTGAAAAATAATTTTACCATACTAGTAGTGGCAGCGTATCTCGTAATTATTACGCTGATATGATATCGGTGATAGTCGATCTCTATATGAACAGTGCATAGTGATAAGGGTGTTATATTTTATTGTATCAGAGTAAAAGTTTAGCTGGTCCTAAGATCAGAGCTAATGTAATAAGGATAAAATGATATATATACATACCATGAGTAGGTATTGATGCTAGGAATGACTATAAGTTATAAAGGGATATAAGGATTGCCTAAGTTTATTGGATCATAAGATATAAAAGTTAATGGAAAATGAATTGGCAGGTTATTGAATTGGATACCCCATAAAGTGATCGTATGGTGATTATAATGCATAAGTAAATTTCAAGGATGAAATTTTATTGGTGGAAAAGAATTATAATAGTCCAAATATCGGATTAGATGTGAATAATAATTTTCGAGCCGTGAATAGTGACACATGGATGAATAGTATCTCTCAAAGTCCAAAAATATTTTATGGGACCATTGGAAAGAGAAGGTTAGCAGGAGTCCAAGAATGTATTTTGGATTGAAAATAAGATCAAATGGGTCATCAAAAATCGAAAATAGGAAAAAAATCACAGTTTCAAATAGTATCCGATTTGACTGAAAGTTTAACTGAACAATAAATATGCTATAGATCTCAGAAAAATAATTCGAAGATATGGATGCGAACATATTAATGAGTAAAATCATATGGTAAAAAAATAATATTTTGGCGATACGAAAAATTGAGCTATCGGACTGGTAAAAATGGATTAGATCGAAAAATAGTTTTCAATTGATCCAAAAATATTTATGAATATTTGAGAATTTTGAAAGTATTTTTAGACGAAATTTAACATAGAAAGTAAGAGAAAATAATGATTTTAGTTTAAATAGTAACTGGTTGACTGTGGATTTGATCAAAATTTTAAAAATAGCAAATGATCTTTAAAAATTATAGAAAGTTTCAGATGGACCCTAAATAATATTTAAAATTATTTAATAGTGAAAAAATAATTTTATGGTAACACCAAAAATTTAATAATCGGATCAGTTTGAATGAATCGAATAAAAAATAGACTCTAATTGAGGTAAAATTTTGTATGTAGGCTAAGTTATATATTTTATAAATTGTGGAATCATTTTTAGGAGAAATTAAGGATGGAAAGTGAGAGAAATAAATTTGGATTGCATAATGGGCTTTATATACATTTGGACTCAAGTATGATTGGCCCAACTTAGTTGGATCAAATCCAACCTCTCATTTCTTATTGTTCGAAGTTCCCTCTCCCATTCTCACCATTGGTTTCTTCTCATCTCTTTCAAATTTCTCCTTAAATCCAAGCTTTCTAAGCAAACTTCAGCCTCTGTAATTAATAATTAAAGTCTCTAGTCTTTATTTGGAGGAATAGAAGTGGGAAAAACCAAAGATTGAAAGCTATGGTGCGAATTTGAGTTATGTGGAATTGACATTTTTAAATTGATTTAAAGGCTCAAATAGGTAGTTGAAATGTGTAGAGTATATTTATGATATTATATTGGATTAAGAAAGCATTTTGATGGTGGTTTCTTTGATGTTTATATTCGAATACTTTAGGATTCAGAGGAAGAAGATGATGGTCTAAGGGTTTAAGGCAAAGAAAGAGAAGTTAAGAGTGAAGATTAAGCTTTTAAGGTAAGTGGATATATTATCCTTCAATTTTCATGTAATTTGTCTCGGTGGATGATTATGTATGTAATGAATATGTGTGTATAATGCATGCTTAAGACTTGATAGTTACGTTTAGGAAGGTTAAATATGATAGTTTGAGTGATTAAAATGAAAAGAAGTGAGTTGAATGGAATGGACTTAGGGTTGGCCGAATGGTATACTTAGTTATACTAGGGTATATTTTGTAATTTAAGGCAAAATGAATATATATATATATATATATATATATATATATATATATATATATATATATATATATATATATATATATATATATATATATATATATATATATATATATATATATATGCTATTGAAGATGTAATTTAGTTTAATTAATAATACAAGGATGAAAAATAAATTTGGAGAAAAAATTATATGGCTGGTCGAATGTATATATCAAGTATATATAGGTATATTTTGTGAATTCATCGATAGAAATGCTTAAAAATGAATGTATAAGTGAAGTGAAGTATGGGGTAATTTATTTGGAGTATTTAATGTTTAAATGAGATACTTTTATATGTTAAATATGCATTATGTGATAAGTAAAGTTATGAAGAATACTAAGTTGAGGTGAAGTAATGATGTAAATAAGGTTAGAATAAACTAATATGTAAAATGAAATCGAAAAGTTAAAAAGGAAGTGTGGATGGAAAATAGCAGGTTGGCCAAAACTTGGTCTTCTTGGTTGTCATGGGCAGAGTTTTGGTATAATTTCACCTACCATAGGTCAATTGGCACCACTCCCTTTTAGGTGGTTTATAACCGTTATACGCTTACTATTTTTCAATTTGTTCCTAGAGAAATTCAAGTGACAGCAGTGGGCTGGGTTTTGATGGACCGTGATAAAGCTTTGCACCAATTGAAATCTCAGTTAACTCGTGCCTAATCTAAGATGGAGAGTTTAGCTGACCATCATTGTCCAAATATGGAATTTAATATGGGAGACCAGGTGTATGTAAAGCTACGACCCCATCGACAACATTCTATTACTTTTAGAATTACTTTAAAGCTAGCTCCATATTTTTATAGGCCTTATCCTATTATCCAACACATTGGACTAGTCACCTATCAGTTGGAGTTACCCCTTGGAACTCAAATACATCCCGTGTTTCATAGGTCATTATTGAAGAAGTCCATTGGGGCAGCATAAGTCTCTTTTTCTGTACCTGAAGGCTTGGAACTAGATGAGGTACATACTATCACTCCGCTCTGCATTTTAGCTAAGCGTATAATTAGCAAACACAGGAAACAGTTTCCTAATGGATGATCCAATGGCACGAAGGTGGGATAGATAACTCAACTTGGGAGGATAAATTTATCATTCGTAACCAGTTCCTTCAATTAAGTCTTAAGGATAAGACTACTTTCCCACCCGATGGCAATGATAAAGAAAATGCTAGCAGTGGAGAGATTTAAGCCCATAAGCCCACAATATAGAGAGTTTTTGCTAAGAGATCCAAAAAAAGGGTAGGAGATGAGGTGAAGGGTGAGCTAGCAAAAAGTTAGTTCGATATAAGAGAAAGAAAGGGGTATATATAGGAGCGAAGAGTGAAAGCAGGGAGGTGTTGAGAAATTATTTGTTAGTAACGTGAATTGAGTTAGGGAAATAAGAGAAGATGTTGTTTTTCCTTGTAGTGTGGCTCTTACTGTTATTTTTTTCATCTTCATTTCCTTTTGGTTGTAATTCAAAATAGAGATATCACATATCAATATACACCGATCTTCATTATTTTTCAATTGTTGAGTGTGTTTAGTGTGCTTCTTATCATTCTTTATCACTAATGGTCATGGACTGGATTAAACAGGTTTAAGCCATCATACACATAACTTATTTCTCATCTTGGCCCAACCCAAAATAAATACCCAATGCAATTTCCATCCAACCAATTGTCAACCCCTTTCTTCTCTACGAATTCTAATCGATGGGGAACACAGGAGATCAAGAATTTGCCACCTCACCAAGATCGAGTGGGAAGAGAGATGAAAAAAGGGTCTTTATTTCCAGTATGGTTAGACTTATTTCCCATAACATAGATGCACTAAAGCCTAATTTATGGTCATATCGCTGGGAGAAGGAGATAAAATCAAAGAAAATAAAGAGTTTTTTGAAGTGAAAAATAAAGCTGAAGACCATCCAATTGATGGGGAGGGCAGGGTTCTTGCCCAAAATAGTTTTCACCACCAAGGGGGTGCGACTATAGAAGATGGTATAGAGTTGAACACAATCAAATTGATGGGAACCACCAACAAAACTCCCATGCTAATGCTGGCAGACAGTGGAGCCACACATAATTTTATCTCACCTCAATTAATATCGGTCTTAGGATATTAGGTACATCAAATTAAAACCCTTGCAATCAAACTTGGGGATGAGAATTTGATTGGGGTTGACAAGAGATGTAAGGGAGTTTCTACCCAAATTGATGAATACCAATGCTCAATTGATGCGCTGGTGACTAAATTAAGAGGGCTGGATGTGATAATAGGGGTAGAATGGTTACTCACTTTGGGAGATGTTATAGCTAATTGGGTATTGGGTAGCTTAAATTTGTAGAGCAGGATAAAATAGTGAAGGTGAAGGGGGTTACTATGGGATATAGAACACTGCAATCCTTTCAAATGTGGATAGATGGCCATTTGTACCAACTAGTATTCGAAGTAAACAATTTCCCACATGTATCCCTAGATGTACTGAACCATTTGACAGACCACCAGAAGAAATAAATGGTTGCTCTGTTCACCAGGCACCATTATGTATTTGTCAAAATGGAAAGGTTACCCCTTAAGAGGGCAGTAGAGCATTCTATCTCTCTCCATCCTAAATAGGCACCGATGTGCATCCGCCCATACCACTACCCCTACTACCACAAATCAGAAATTCAAAGATAAGTTAAAGAGATGTTGAATAAAGGGATTATCAGGCATAATCATAGATCTTTCTCTAGCCTTGTGATTTTAGTAAAGAAAAAGGATCAGTCGTGGAGGATGTGTATAGACTATCGAGCTCTAAACAAGGTCATGATTCCTGACAAATACAAGATTCCAATGATAGAGGAGTTATACGATGAGTTGAATGAGGCTACATTCTTACTAAACTAGACCTCAAGTCAGGTTTTATCAAATTCGGGTATGCAAATATGATATTGGGAAAATGGCCTTTTGCACCCACAATGGTCATTATGAGTTTTTAGTAATGCCATTCAGATTGACAAATGCACCAACTACTTTTCAGTCTACCATGAATGATATATTTTGGCCACTGCTTTATAAGTATGTTTTGGTATTCTTCGATGACATTCTAATCTACAATCGCACATGGAAAGAACATTTACGGCATTTCAAGTTGGTCTTAAAAATCCTAGCAGCAAATCAGTATGTGGTAAATAGCAAAAAGTGTAGTTTGGGTAGCAAACAATAGAATATTTGGGCCATATAATTAATGGAACATGGATATTAGTTGATTCCAGCAAAATCAAGGCCATCCAAGACTGGTCAATTGCTATTATAGTGAAAAAGGTGCGAGGGTTCCTTAGACTTATTGGGTATTATTGCAAATTCATTAAAGGATATGGGAAAATTGCCAAACCACTGATGAAACTGACTAGAAATAATGGTTTTAAATGGAATACTAATGCACAAAATGCCTTTGAACTTCTCAAGCACAAGTTGATTTCTGCCCCAGTACTAGTGTTACCAAAATTTTCAAAGACCTTTGAGCCCAAGTGTGATGCATCAGGGAGTGGAATAGGAGTTGTGCTTATGCAAGATCTTCGGCCAATTGCTTATTTCAATAAGGCATTATCGCCCCAAAACCTCAGCAAATTAGCATATTAGAAAGAGATCATGGCCATTGTCTTGGCTATCCTACACTGGAGATCATATTTATTGGACTGGTAATTTTGTTGTCTATACTGACCAAGAGAGCATCCACCAACTGCTTCATTAAAGAATCAACACAATTGAGCAGCAAAATTGGCTTGCTAATGTAATGGGCTATAAGTTCGAAATGTGTTACAAATAAAAAAGGAAAAACCGAGCTATTGATGCATTATCTTGAGTTACCAGTAATGAAGGGGAGTTGAATGCTATCTCTGTAAGTCCTAATTGGTTGGATGGACCAGAATTATCCCAGGAAGTAGCCAGTGACCCACAATTTTAACAAATTCTCACAGATTTGAAGCAGGATCTTCTCTTTCATTCTAGATTTATATCACATAATGGCATGCTATTTTTTAAAAAATCGATTAGTCATTTCTTTGAATTCTCATTGGATTTCGAGATTACTGGAAGAATTCCACACTAGTCCTTCCGATAGACACTCTGGGTATTACCGGACTTATAAATGGTTGGCTTCAAAACTTTATTGGTTTGACATAATAAAAATAGTTTGGTGATTTGTTCAGGCCTGTGACGTTTGTCAACGATACAAGAGTTCAACCTTGGTGTCTGGCAAGTTATTACAGCCTCTGCCCAATTTGGATCAAATTTAGAAAGACATTTCAATGGATTTTATTATAGGGTTTCCAAGATCGAAGGGGTTTGACACCATTTGGGTGGTGGTGGCTAGGTTGTCTAAGTATACTAATTACATTCAACTAAAATACCCTTTTATTGCTAGAATATTAGCTGAAATTTTTGTTCGGGAGATTATTCGCCTCCATAGGCTACCAAAGTCCATCCTCAGTGATCAGGATCCCTTGTTCATCAGTCGGTTTTGGCAAGAAATCTTTAAGTTATAGGGTACCAAACTGAATTTCAGCTTCGCTTACCATCCTCAATCTGATGGCCAAACTGAGGTAGTAAATAGGTGCATCAAAACTTATTTACGTTGTTTTGGTACTACCAAACCCAAAACTTGGTCCTCTTGGTTGTCATGGGTAGAGTTTTATTATAATTCCACCTATCACATGTCAATTGGCACCACTCCCTTTGAGGTGGTTTATAGTCGCAAAGCACCTACTATTTTTCAATTTGTTCCTAGACAAATTCAAGTGGCCACAATGGATCAAGATTTGATGGATTATGATGAAGCTTTGCGCCAATTGAAATCTCACTTAGCTCGTACCCAATCTGAGATGAAGAGCAGTCGACCAACATCATCGAAATATGAAATTTAATATGGGAGACCAGGTATATGTAAAGCTACGACCCAATCAACAACATTCTTTTACTTTCAGAATTACTCCGAAGCTGGCTCCACATTTTTATGGGCCTTATCCTATCATCCAATGCATTGGATCGATTGCCTATCAGCTAGAGTTATCTTTTAGAGCTCAAATACATCTTGTTTTTCATATATCACTGTTGAAGAAGTACATTGGGGCAACACAAGTCTCTTCTTCTTTGCTTAAAGGCTTGGAACCAATGAGATACATGTTGTCACTAGTCTCTGCAATTTAGCTAAGCGCACAATTAACAAACATGGGGAAACAATTTCCTAATTGTTGATCCAATGGCATAAAGGTGGGATAGATAATGCAACTTAGGAGGATGAATTTATCTTTCACAACCAATTTTTTCAATTCAATCTTAAGGACAAGATTGCTTCCCCACCCGATGGTAATGATGAAGAAAATACTAGCAGTGAAAAGATTTAAACCCATAGGCCCATTATATGGAAAGTTTATACCAGGAGATCCAAAAAAAGGGTAGGAGATGAGGTGGAGGGTGAACTAGCAAAAAGTTAGTCAATATTGGAAAATGAATTATAAGAGCAGGGAAGGGGTATATATAGGAGCGAAGAGTGAGAACGGAGGGGTGTTGAGGAATTATTTGTTAGTAACGTGGGTTAAGTGAGGGAAATGAGAGAAAAGGTTGTTTGGTTGTTCTTTCACTTAGTGTGGCCCTTACTATTATTTTCTTCATTTTCATTTCCTTTTGGTTGTAATGCAAAACAAAGATACTCTGCTGTAATTGATTCATCACATATAAATATACACAGATCTTCAATATTTTCAATTGTTGAGTGTGTTTGGTGTCCATCTTATTATTTATTTATCACACACACACACACACACATATATATATATGCATTACATATGTGTATGTGTATTTATATACATACATATATATACATATCCATATGTATATATTTGTATGTACATACATGCACAAACATATACATATGTATGTATGTATATACAAACACATATATGTATATGTATATGTATATGTATATGTAATAAAATTATTCAAAAATTTTAAAAATATTTTTTATTAATTTTCTAATCTCTTTTTTATTTTAGAAAACTGAAAAATTCATTTTTTATTCTCTATTTTAGAAAATTGACTAAAATAAACATGTTATTTTGTATTTTCTATGAAAAATTGAAATAGTTTTATGTGAATGGATGGACCCTATTATTTTTTAGTTTTTCTTGCTGACTTGGTTTAGACTTTTGTCTTTCTAGGCTTATCTTTTACCATGATAGACAACACTGGAAAAATGGAAAAATCATTAAATTAATCAAGTCTAAATTGGCATATTCAATTAATCAATTTGAACTTTAAATTTTAAGAACTATTGTTAATAAACTTGAACTTGAATTTAAGGTGTAGTTAATTGGTGGTTAAGAGTTAAATAAATTTTAAAATACTACTTCTTCTATCTTAAATTATATTTTGTTTAAAATATTTTACTACAAACTATAAATTTAATTAATGATCTAAATTTGAGACAAATTTATAATGTTTTGTCAAATATATTTTTATTCAATTTAATGTTAACCACTTAATTAGAATGAGACATAAAGAATGGAGGAAGAAAATTTTAAAAATTAAAATGATAATTAATGAATATAAATTTGATAAAAGAAATTTAATACTCTATCAAACTTATCAAAGTAACATATATTATACTCTATCTGTCCCATTTTAAAAGAAAATTTTCTATTTTTTACGAAAATTAAGTAAATGGTTAAAATATCTTAATTTCATAAAAAAAAACTACAGCCATTAACAAAAATACCCTTTTATATTTTTAAAAATTCCATTTAATTTTAATTAAAAGTAGAGAGTGATAAGAAAGAGAAATATTTAATAACATGCATAATAAATAAGGGCATATATGTAAATCTATCCCTCAAATTTCGAAAAAAAAATATTTAAGATAAGAGAACGTAAAATAGAAAAAATAATTTTTTTTAAAATGGGACGGAGAAAGTATTAGATAGAAAAAAAATATTGATTAAAATATTAATTATAAAGGTGAGCAAAAAAAATCGAAAATATGATGAACAGCAAAATCGATCCAAAATCGAATCGATTTTTATGATTAACCAATCTGATGGACTTGATTATAATTTTTTTAATTTTTATATTTTAAATTTTTTATTACGGTTTAGATTTTTAGGTGTTGGTTAACCGTGAACTGTTAACTGATTTATATATAATATATAATATATTTTTATTTTTATACTTTAAAAATTTTTTATTTTTATTCTATTTTTCTCTAAAACATACATAAAATAATATTTTAAAATATATTTTTATTTTTATACCATAATTTTTTTATATTGTTTTATAACATTTATATAATACTTTAAACTTAATTTATATTATATCATATTCTTTAATTATATAGTAATATTTATATGTAGTAACTGATTAATTTTTATATATATTATTTTTTATCATATATATATATATAATAGTATTTAATTATATTTTAGAGTTTATATTTTAACATTTAATATTATTAAAAATTTTATTTGACTGAGAATTAAGTATATTAATTTTCAATCAATATCAAATTTATTTTATAATATTAGTTATTAATTTGTTGAATATGAATTTTAACTAGTAAATTATGTTTGTTTTATAATTTTTATTTTAAATTACTTTACACATTTATAATTGAATTAAATTTTATTTAATTTTTTTATAATTTTATGTCAAAAATTTTTATGATTAACCGAAAAATATCGGTTAATCAAACTGAAAAATTGAAATTAATGAATTTATTAATCGAATATAACGAATTGATCAATAATTAATAATTTTAAAAAATTAATATTAATAAATTAATTAATTTTTTTACTAATAAATCGAATTAACGGATACGTGCACAACTTTATTTAATTAGTTTGAGACGCACAAAATTTGCCATAATCGTAGATTTCCAAGCTGTGCCCTTTAATCTAGGACCGTTGGCTAAAACGTGGATGTCGAAGTTGGTAGTTGATTTATGGTAGTCGTTAAAATTTCTCTATGTGCCGTAGTCAGAGTTCTCCACACATTCACGCGCTTAACGATTTAATAATGACCACATAGCCTCAAATTTCCTTCTCAGATATTGTTAGGTTGAATTTGTACTTGTATCATTGCACCTTTTTATTAAATTAAATATTAGCAATTGACTTTTCTTTTTCAAAAAGGCCCTTTCCAATTTTATGAGTTAATTTTGTCTTCATAGAACTAATTAAGAATTGAGCTAGATTTGTTGTATCAATTAATCTGATTACGTAGTTTTGCGTACTATAAGTCATTTTTTCAAAAAAAAAAAAATGTCTACTTTAAAATATCATTTTATAAATCAAGAGAGAATTAATAGCTTATTTTTCAATTTTATCCTTATCATTATCATCATCAATGTATCAAGTTTTTTTTTTATACTCCCTCAAAACTAATTCGAAATACCAACCAATCCAAGAACAACTTGTATAATGTAACTACGTACTATAATGATACTCCCCCAAAAACTTCATCGGAAAAAGTATCTTAAATGGAAGAATACATGAAGTATACGATTTTTTTTTTCATAGATTTATTCAATAATAAAGTGTTACATATGTTACTTTTAGTTATACTCGGTTCATATACATTAACTGGATCTAGTTAGCGAAGGAATCAAAATATCATCGTACTTAATAGCTTCAAATAGTGACTCGTTGAGGGAGAGCAAGTGTGTGATTATTACTATTTTGTAATTAATGAGAATTACCTGAACTTTATAGATAAGTCTATGGAGGGTTGGGTTTAGAACTTTAGATTCCCTCGTGCTTCGACTCTTCCATCCTCTCGTCAACTCATCTTCCACATGCTATTTCACTCCATCCATCTCTGGCTAGTATTACTATATTAGCTCTGATCACGTGCACTTACCCACCAAAGGAACAAACAAAGAACTCTCCACAAACTTCATTTTTTTCCCGTTAACATAACTATAAACCAAATTATTACTATAAATAGACTAAAATACCTCTAAACATTATCATTACATAGCATACTTTGAAAAAAAAAACAACGAGATAGCAACAATGGTGATCACAATGGTTCCTAGGGTAGAAAGTTTGTCAAGCAGTGGGATTCAATCAATCCCAAAAGAGTACATTCGCCCGCAAGAAGAGCTCGTAAGTATAGGAAACGTATTCGAGGAAGAGAAGAAAGAAGAGGGCCCTCAAGTTCCCACAATTGATTTGAAAGAAGTAGATTCTAAGGATCAATCAGTACGTGAAAAATGCAGATCTGAGCTTGTAAGGGCTGCCAAGGAATGGGGTGTTATGCACCTTGTTAACCATGGCATTTCTGATGAGCTTATTGATCGAGTGAAGAAAGCTGGAGCAGCCTTTTTTGAGCTTCCTGTTGAGGAGAAAGAAAGATATGCCAATGATCAGGCTTCAGGGAAGATTCAAGGGTATGGAAGCAAGCTTGCTAATAATGCTAGTGGTCAGCTTGAGTGGGAGGATTATTTTTTTCATCTTGTTTTTCCTGAGGATAAGCGTGACTTGTCAATTTGGCCTAAAACTCCTACTGATTACACGTAAGTTTCTCCTTTAATAATAATTGAAAGCCTGGCTTAAAATACCAAATTGATTTATGAATCTCATGAATATGGTTTAGATAAGAATTCTTTCACATAAAATCTCTAAATTAACAACTTTTGCAGTGAGGTGACCAGTGAGTATGCAAGGCAACTGAGAGCTCTAGCAACAAAAGTTCTGTCATTATTATCAGTTGGCTTGGGACTAGAAGAAGACAGACTAGAAAAAGAAGTCGGTGGCCTTGAAGAATTACTTCTACAGATGAAAATAAACTACTATCCAAAATGCCCTCAACCAGAACTTGCTTTAGGAGTTGAAGCTCACACAGACATAAGTGCTCTCACTTTCATCCTCCACAACATGGTTCCTGGCCTGCAACTCTTCTTCCAAGGCAAATGGGTAACGGCCAAATGTGTCCCTAACTCTATTATAATGCACATTGGTGATACTATTGAGATCTTGAGCAATGGCAAATACAAAAGCATTCTTCATAGAGGACTTGTTAATAAGGAGAAAGTGAGGATTTCATGGGCAGTTTTCTGTGAGCCGCCCAAGGATAAAATTATCCTTAAGCCATTGCCAGAGGTTCTCACGGAGGAAGAGCCCGCACTGTTCCCTCCTCGTACTTTTGCTCAACATATTGAGTACAAAGTGTTTAGGAAAAGTCAAGAAGCTATTATCCCTAATTGATGTGTTGGTTTATTACTAAAAATATATATTTATCGAGTCTGCGAATGTGATTTGGACTTGTACTGTGGCAATTATATTGTCTCTTGTTCGTTTGTTCTGCCTTATTGGATAATAAAAGCAGTTTATCTTTGTCATGGCTTGGTATTGCTGATTCCTCCAGAAGTGAAGCCACAATGTTGGATTTTTTTAATTATTTTAATTTTTTGTTTTTAGCCACTAACTTCATTGACCAACCTTGAATAACTTGTATTCTGAATTTTCCCTTTGTTATTCAATCGAAACTAGGTTTAAGAATCAGATGAATCAATATAATTAACAGAGCAGAAACTTGCCACCGTGAGATCACAACTTTCGACAAATTGCATTGCACAAAGAAGCAGAATTAATCGAATCAGACCTTAAAGCCTATGGGCTAATCACCTAGAACCGGCCACAACACAGCCGGAACGAACCGATCAACAGCTGAGATTTCCTCAGCTCATCAATTAACAAGCCCACAGCATAGTATGCAACATCCTCAGAAAATGCAGAACCAGCATTACTAACCTGAATTCACCGGCGCCAGCACTAGACCCCGCGATTACCTATAGAGAAGGAAGGAGAGAAAGCAGATTGTAGTAGGGTCCATGCAGAGCAAGGCGCGATGTGCGTTGCTGATGAGAAAGAAATTGACATCGCCGTGGGGCGGGTCCAAGAGGAGGAAAAGTCTACGCGGACTAAACTTGCGGTCATGTCAAAATTTAGTTTAGAGGCCAAAGCAACAATTTAACCTTGAAATTTGATTAAAAAAAAAAAAACAATTCTGTCCGATATTTATTTTGATATAATATTTTTTTTTAATTTATAAATTAAAATATATTATTTTAATTATTTTCATCAGTTAACAGTTAATATAATATTAAAATTATATCAAAAAAGTATTATTTAATAAAACTAAAGGTACAAAAAAATTTCTAAAAAGCAGTTTACTTCTTAAAATTTATAAATTAATCAATTTAACATCTGTTAATATATAACACTTATATTATTTTAATATTCAACTGACGAAAAAAAATTAAAATAATGTAACTAATAGTTTTTTAGTGTTATTGTTCTAATTTGTAAATTTTAGGGGAAATATTATAATAAAATAAATATTAGAAGATTAATTATTTTTTTGTTAAATTTTAGAGAATGAATTTTACTTTCAACCTAGTTTATATTATAGAACAAGATTTATTCTTTTTTTTACACAATTGCGAAAAATCAAAAGCAGCTACTTGGTCGATATATGTTATGCACAAATGCATTTTTCTTCGCTATTGTTATTGTTCATAGTAATGATAGCAAAAACTCGAATATAAAAATTTTCAGCATATTAAAATTCGTAAAAATATTTAGATTTTGACCATAAGAATATTTAGATTTTATTGAAATTTTTATTAATATTTAAATGCTATTAATATTTAACTTTAAAAATGTTATATACACTTTTATGGATCTCATATTAATTTAAGTTTGTATCTTCATTATTAATTTATTTATTTTATAAATATCAAATATTAAATTATAAATCTAGTTTATAAAGCATAATCAATGAATAATAAAGGAAAATGAAAACGTATTTTAAATTATTAATAAAATTATCATTTTGCTGAACTTTTACCACTAAAGATTGCTCGTTTGTATTCATTTCTCGAATGGAAATTCCAGTCAGCTAATAGGATAGAAAACACCCAATAATAAAATAACAAATCACTAATTACATGAATTAAATAATAGATATATGATATATATATTAAAATGAAAAATGACAAAACACTACCTACAAAATACAAGTAAATTTTATGATTTTAATTCGAATTAATTTTAACATATGTTACATGTCAGTTATTTGATCCACACTAACAGTGATTTTTCATCTTCTTACTAGGTGCGATTCCATTAGCTAACTGAAAAAATAATCCTTAACCCTTGTTCTGTTTTTCTTTTGAGTGTGGTACAGACCCTAAATATTTAAAGTATACTTGTTAGTGAGTCCTTTGTTGATTGAAAATAAACATGATTTTGTATTCGTTGCTGCATGTATATCAATGCATATCTCCATTTTAAATCATTTATTTGTTTAATTAGGTGAATTCCTCATTTATAAAATAAATATTTAATTATATTTGATAGAATTCACCATACAAGTTAAGCAATCTATCAATGATAGACTTTAAAGTTTATACATATTTTATCTTGAAATTTTCTTCATGGATCTTTAACATTGTTTTTTATGGGGAGTTTAAATCAAAAGGGACAACTGACCTAATAGGTTTATTTAAAAAAGAAAGCCTTCAAGTTTGCAAGAATAAGCTGGTACAAGGCTAAATGATTCATGGCTCATCCCAGCTCGGTGTGGAGACAGCACAAAGTTATCCAAACCATAGAGCTGATCAGGAAGGTTGGGTTAATTTTCAAACACATCAAGACCAGCACCACCAGTCTCTTTCTGCACCAAACATTCAATTTGTTCCTTCTCATCAATAAGAGCCCCACGTCCAACATTTATTATCACAAATTGCCTCCCCAAAGCACACTTTACTTGCTTGTTGATCATGTGACGAGTTTCTTCTGTTAATGCACAGCACAGAATCAGAACATCGCTGTTTGTGGCTAGCTCATGCACTCTAGCATAGTAAGGGAATGGAACTGATGGCTTTTGGTTCCTTGGGGTGTGCAGCCGAAGGACTCCAGTCTTTTTGCAACTTACCCAATTCTTCCTAGCCCCACTATTCCAATCCTCTTTCCTCCTAGCTGAAACATATATAAAACATTTATTATTATGAAAAGATGTTATCTTTCAAACAAGCAATAAGAATTAATGCACCATCTAAATGAACTAAGTGTAACACCCTACTCTTCCATAAATCCGTACCTTATAAATAGTGATACTAGACAGATACATGCATATATCTATTAATCTGAACTCAATTACTAAAGCAATAATAGCTCTAATTATAAAATACCAGGCATTAAAAATAAAATCGTTCTACCTCAAATTATGCAATTCCATTATCTTTATATACATGCCGGGCGAAAATTCCTTCTTCACATCCCGAAATCTTCTTTTCCTGCGCGCAGTCAACAACCGCACGCTAAGCAACATTGTCGCTTAGTGGTGGATACAACTACTCAAAATTTCATTCGATTAAATTTTGTTTTTCAATTTTATGATCTCTATTATCTTAAGCAAGTCTATTCCTTTCATCATATTATGATTTCATTCATTATTTATAAAAATCCATTCAAATTGTCTCTCTTAATTTTAAAGACAGTTTAATAATCAGGTCATCAATTCTATTTATTTTCGTTTAAGTTATTTGACCTTCTTTACTTGTCTTTATTTTTATTATATATTTTTCTTGTTTGATTACATTTCTTTCCTCACTAAAAAGAAAATTACAAATTAAATTCTTGTAATCTCTTTCTATTACATCAATCTATGATTTATTCTTAATATATTCATAATTTACTTTAGATCTCTTTATTATTTATTCTTCCTACTTAATTTCTCAATTTTTCCGAAATTGACAATTGCTTAACTAATTTTGATCACAATGTTAACTGGTTTAACTTCTTTTATCCTTTAATTTAAATTACGTGCATAAATTGTAATTTAGATCTTAAATTTCTTTCATGATGACGAACTACATTTTTGATTCTTAAAATTTTTACTATTGACGATTTTATCCTTCTTCACTTGTCTAATAATTTTAATTTCTCTAATTGCTATATTAATATTCCAATTTACTATTTTCTTTAATTAACTTATATTTTAACTCATTTGGCTTTATTTGACTTTTATTGAATTTCCAATGTACAACTTACATTCTGATTCTTTGAATTTTTCAAAGATGGTAGATTTACAATTTAGCCCTCTAATTTTTGATTAATTACATTCTTGCCCTTTTCTGTCTTATTTAGCCAATTTAAGTTTCGTATTGCTCTTTTTGGTCCAACTAACCAATTTACTTTTATTTTATCACGTAATTACAGTTTTACTCTTAGTTATCACATTGATCTTATTTTTCACACTATTCATTATTTATTTCTATTTATGACATCCAAATTATCCTAATTATTTTTTCATCTCGATGTCAAACAAGATTACCATTTTGCCCCTAATAAAATTCAGTGAAATTGCAACGAGCTGGATAAACGGGATATAATCGGGGAATTTAGTTCTCGGAACCATCCAATCCCCTTTAACAATTTTTCTTATTACACACACAATTTTTCTACTAACTATATATATTTTCATAAACACACATATATATACATGCAGTTGTGGATTCAGCTCTCGGAGCCATCCAACCCACAACTTAATTAAATTACATACACCGGATTCAACTCTCGGAGCCATCCAATCCGATGTTACACATCAAGGCGCCGCATTACAATTTTTCCTAATTGGCATGCCAACCTTATCCGATTACCCCAATTCCTATTTAATTTTACTAAGGGCAACATAATATTATCATTAAATACATTAAATAGTATCATCTACATGTATTAGCATTATATATATATATATATATATATATATATATATATATATCCAGGATACCGGTCATTTCCCCTTTATCTTTAATAACTTCATTTCATCATTATTTCTTATTCGCTTCGTCAATAACATCATTTACTATTGTAGGCACCATAGTGTTCTACTCTACTACTTTTCAACTCAATTTATTAACTATTCATCTTACGTCACTTCATAACATTATTAATTTATATTAATTTATTTCACTCTTTTGCTTACTTATATATATAGTCATACCATGTCACATTATTAAATATATGTATCTATAATGCGTATTATGTTACTAAGTTACTTAACTTAAATTATTCTAATTATATTTCTCTAAATTAGTATATCGTACTTTATAAATAAAATATTATTTAATATTAGTTCTTCAATTCATATACCAATATATATATTCGATCAACATATAATTTTTTTTTTCACATTCACCAATCTCTTCATACTTTATTCTAGGCTATTTATGTTTCTAACACCATTATATATTAGTATGTATATAATTAACACTTAAATTATTTAAATATTTTTCGTTACTATTACGAACATCACTATGTTTTATATAATTTCATACTCATATATATATTCTTTAACTCAATTTTATCATAACACATGTATTTATCGTTAAAATATTATATTTATACATAATTCCTAATAAATCACCATATTTCATTTAAGATTTTCATGGGCACCAATAGGCATCAATTAACTTTCCAACTAATTACTTAATTTCTTCTTCTATTCTCATCTATTTCATGCTATATCATTAATTTCTATTATTAACTCAAATTATTTCTCATTAATTCCAAAATTCATATACTTACCTAATATAAAATTCACCACAAAAAAAAAAATTCAAAATAAAATGAAATTGAGGGTAGTTTGTATCCACATACCCGTTAGCGTCGATCTCCGAATTTTTCTGTATTTTGTCATCATTGTGCTCGCCGGAGACTCGCCGGAAAATACACTGAAGCTATCCACTTAAAGATCCGGGCCCGGGGATCCCATGGTGGGTGGTCATGTGTCCAACGGCCGCCGGAGTTGACCGGAATCTTGCCCGAAACGTTAATCTCTTTCTTGCTCCGATCTGTCGGTTGCCGGTGAGTAAAGGGTGACGGAAGGTGCCGGAATAATCACCTTGGCTCGGGTGACTCGCCGGTACCACCAACCTCCTTAACCGCCGTCGAAAACCACTGAAAAGAAGGGAGAAAGAGGAGAGCTATGGTGGTAGAAAAATCGAAAGAAATGTGACCACCGTAGGACGACGACGCTAGCAGGGGTGACCGAAGGACCCTGGCGGCGACGATCCGAGTCTCCTCTCCGGCGTCGCACGCAGTGGTGGCCGGACAGCTCTCCCTTTTTCGATCGGTGCCCATTCTCCCTTCTCCTCCTTATCTTCTTTCTTTTCTTTCTTCTTTCAATTTGTCCCGATTCTTTCTTCTTCTTTTTTTTTAACTTTTCTTCTTTTTTTTTTTTAATTTTTAAACCAAACCACACCTACCCCCTTTCTTTTTCAAACCCACCTTTTGACTAACCCGATTCTTCTATTTTTTTTTAATTTCTTTCTTCTTTTTATTTTAACCACACACACACCACACCACATCACCCTTTTATTATTTTATTATTATTATTATTTTATTGTGGGGCGTTACACTAAGTACTAACATGCATAAGATAATCCATCAACAAGAAACGGAAAATAAAACAAACGAGAAATAAAACTTAAAACCAAGTGGAATATCTGCCTTTCTTTGAGTGCACAACCTGCACGAATATAGCGATCCCCAGATTATACTCGCCTCAGAACATGCAACATGGGGATCATACTCCCCTCAGAACATCCAACAGCAGGGCAATATCATGTTCAACAACATCCTCAGCGATGGCAGTGCTGGCATTAGGGACGTTGATATCGCGACAGAGACACTCCAGCAGCTTAAGGTCGTCAAGGCTAGCAGAGGAACAGAGTATGAGCTCCAGAGAAAGGAGGAGACCGAGAATTTCCTGGGTGATTGGAGGGACTAGGGATGATCGCGGGGCGGAAAGGGAGCGGAGAGTGCCTCCCCACCTACTGCCCCGCGCGGGGGTGGGGCGGGAATTGAGGAGGCAGAATATTTGGATCATAACCCGTTTGAATTACTTTATATTTTTTATAAATTTTAACTTTTTTATATAATATAAATACAAAAATAATGTTTTTATAATTTAAATTTATACATAGATAATATTTTATTTTTAATGAAAAGTTAAAAAATAATAATATTATCTGATCTATTCAACATTTATCCGTTTATAACCTGATTTATTTACCCATGTGATTTTGGGCTTTTTTGGTGGAAAGCAAGTTTTTAATGCAAATTCTAGAAGCCGGCATGATAATAAGCACAGCACTTGATAATAACTCTCATATATAGCACATGCAATTCAATATCAAATGAGAGAGAAATTAAAAATACGTATACAGTTTCTATACTTATTTCGCAGAACAGTGGAAAATATTCTACTAATTAAATGAAAAATAATTTTTCATGTTTTCAAATAATTAAAAAATGTGTGATACGATCAAGCAGAAGAAAATAGGAAATTAGGAACATACTATTTGCATTTGCTTTGGTACGTTGCTTTCAAAAGTCAATTTATAGTATATTATAACAAAATGTTTTATCATTTGCGAACAGTATTTTCTGTGCTTTTGATTAATTAGTCAATTGAAAGTGGCCTTGATTGGTCAATTAATTGCAACCTAAAAAGCATTAACATGCAATTAACATAATCCAATAATGCATCACAATGAAAAAAACTTTTTTTATATTCTTAATTAATATCCCATTAACAGTAGTATGGTATGAACATACTGAAAATTCTTTTGGGCATGGTAATAAAGGGAGTTAAATTATGCCGGAACCATCTAGAGACCAACAAACTCAACACTAATTCTTAATACACAAGCAATTAAGCTTTTCGATTTCAGAATTTCTGCAAAGATTTTATGCATCTAACGGTACTATCAAGTAAGTAAAGTTCCCCATGAAAACCCTTACCCTTTACCCTAATTCACAGTCCGAATTATCGAGTTTGTTAGCTTCTCTTCCAGCGCAGACACATCGATGCTTTTGCCGTCAATTGCCTGCGCACGAGATTGCGGTTATGTTGCTAATACCAAATAAAAAAGAAAAACCCTAACTTTTCATAAACAGAAATAATTAATACCTCAGCTTTGATAGTGTGAAGCATTCTTTCTTTGACTTTAGCTGAATTGCAGATAACGATACTGAGATTTTCTTGAATCAGAATCTGAAGCACTTTTGATAAAGGAAGGCAGTTCTTCAAAGAAGTATCCACCACAACTTCTAATCCAAACAAACAAGGTTTTACAGTCAACTCATCATTTTCTTCTTCAATTTCCAACATTTGATCGTCTCCAGAGCTCTTGTTCATCTCATTTCTTTTTCTATTAAGTTCTTGAATTTTCTTCTCTGGATCTTTAATATACTTCACTGCCTCTTGAATGTGATCAGATATCGATCTCTTCCCCTGAAAAACCATCAAAGTTACACTATATATAACTCGAAACAATGTTAACCAAAGAAAAAATTAATTACCTTTACATATTCGATGGGGAGAATGGATCGTAAAGAACGATGAAGGACAGCCATTTCTTGCCTTCGCTGTTTTTCGATTTCTCTATGATTGATTTTCTTTTGAGGGTTTTGATGATCTTTAGCTGTTGATTCATTACATTTACGCTTCTGAATGTATTTAGCTTCTTCAGTTTGTGGGACTATCTGTTGTTCTTGGCAGGGAACAGCAAAGAAATTTACAAGTTCATCAGTTTGATCCGATTCCAGAAACGAAGAAATGTAGCCGTCCATGTTTTTGAGCAATGGAAACACCGTTACATTAACTCACATATATGCTTACAGAGATTTATTTTCTCTTCTTAATTACCTTGCTATATCAGTCCTTCCCGACCATTGACAATAATATTTTTTATCCATGCTTGAACTCCTGTAAAAAAGAAAAATAATTAAATAAATTGGAAAGGAGACGTGTTCGATTTTTAGCCAAGAAATTGTCATCTCAGTCCATGGAGGACAGATGAATAGAACCGACTTATTATTTAAGCATGTGCTTAAATTAGGAACTGCACATTTTGCGGCTAGCTCATTGTGACTCGCTATCCTTACACGTGTAACCTATTTTCTTGATGGTCGGACATGTTGTTCTTCCAATTGACCAAAATTCATTATCTATTCCATCTCAAAAAATTCATTATCTATTTCCTACTCGTAAAATTGTAAACCATATTTTTATATATATAATTATTGCCATAGTTTGGAATCAGTTTACTATGAAAATTAAATTTTTTCGGACGTTAGCTTTTACCATTCACTAGATTTGATAAATTAGTCGATTTAGATAGATTTGAATTGGGAAGTTTTTTTATCACTGTTTTCGTATTAATATCACTCTGGATTAGAATTGAATTAAGTTGGATTGTGGGTCAAAATTACTTTTTTAATAACAACTGATTATTGAATTTTTAAATTATCTAATCAATTAACCTCATTTTATTATTTTTTTTAATATCAATATATTTCAACTAATTTTTAAATTTAAACAATAATATTTGCAAATTAAAAAAATTATTAAAAACATATTATTGCCATGTATTATAAAGAACACTCTATTAAAATACCATTTATATTAACTAATTTGTTGAAATAAATAAAATAATAATAACGATTTATTATACATATAAATAAATATGTATGCACACTTTTATATATGTACATATTTACATGTATTTATGAACGCACGTACATCCACCCACATGAATTTATAATATTCAAATATAATATTAAAAAATTCAATCTATTTATATGATCCATTTGAAGTATAATCTAACTCAATCCAATCAAATCCATTTATATTTTATAACCAGTAAAATTTTGATTCAATATAAAATTAAACTTTTAATGGTTGGCTAAAATTTTGATATATTTATGCTCGCAAAATTGTATCAGATTCTTAAATTTTATTAGGGATTTGGTTGATTCTTTTATCTTTGCGATTGTTCTTAATTCATAATATGTCCCGTCTTAATTTTTTTTCTTGACCATTGGATTTATCATGAACAGAGATTAATAATATAGGTCAATATTATTAAAATCGAATCGAATAAAGAACCGAAGAGGTAAAGGGTTATTGGTTCGATCGGTTCGATAGGATTTAATCGGATTTTTTTCTTTTTTTAAATAATATTATTTTTAAAATTTTTTATAAATATTATGAAAATATAACTATATAAAAAATAATTTAAAAAACATTTTTATTATCAAAATATTTTTATTATCAAAATATTAATTATAAAGCAATATTTTCAAGTTATTCACTATTAATAATGAATATTTAAGATAAATATAGTAAAAAATTGCAAATGATCAGCAATATTCTTCAATTATAAATTATAATTTTTATTTTATTCATAAGAAATTGATTAAAATTGTCTAAATTTCAATTATTTTATATTTATATTTATATTATTTTTTCCAGCAAAAAATAATGTTATATGAATATTTTGACAAAAAATGGTTTGTTTGGTTCAAACCAGTTTTATCCAGTTTTGATCTTATTTTCACCAGTTTATATGGTTTTTATTCGATTCATATCGGTTCCTTATGATTTTTTACCAATTCAGTTTTTAGTCATCGAACCAATAAGACCAGCTCTTTGTTCGCGGTTAAATCAATTAGATCGATTAGCTAGGTCCGACGCCTAACAACCGTGCAAAATTTGACAAGTGAAAGTTAATTGGAGTTTTCTAATGTCTAATACATGACCTTTCAAAAAATCTTAAAATCATATTATATATACTTGCATGTAGTAATTATTATTATTATTATTATTATTTTGGTGAAGAAGAAGAAATAAAACCAAAGAACAACTCAAACCATAGTATGTCTTGGGAAGGAAACTCCCATTGCATCAGCTGAAATCACCGTCCCCAAACCAGCCAGAAGCCACGAATGCCAAACAAAATAATTTTTTTTGTTGAAAGGACCAATTAGCTAAGAAGTCTGCTGCAACGTTACCTTCTCTGTAGATATGTCAAATTATAACTTGCCAATCACGATTTAACAGCTCCCTAATTTGAAGGATTAAAGGACTATAGGCGGGTTGAACCTCCAAATGCAAAGTTAAAATAGAGACAACATTCTTATTATCAACCTGTAGACAGATGTGTCGCCAACCTCTAGACTAAGCTTCTTGCAAGCCCAAAAGCACTCTCCAAATTTTTGCACAGTAGGTGCTCCCGCCACTCACATAAATCGAAAAACCATCCAACCATCTTCCTAAATTATCCCGGAATAATTCATCACAAGCCGTCTGTATTATAGACTAACGGAATGAACCATCGGTATCGAGCACTATCCAACGTAGAAAGGCAAAACACCAACCCACCAAAATCTCATATTTGCTACCTTATTTGCGACTGAGATCGACCAAAGCATCTTTGGCTTCCATCAAAGCCTCAGCTGAAGGGAAAATAATTTATTTCTTAATGTCCCATAGGATATCTCTATTATTAAAAACACTCTTATTTCACCACCTCTAAATATACCTGTAGCTGAAACCGAAAAGGATTTTCTAGTTGACATAATACACCACCATCTGGTTATTAGATAAGTTCCCCTCTATCCAATCCTTCAAATCACAATCGAAAAATTTGTGAGTTGTTGTCCCATTCAACAAGCTACTCCAAGAGTTTTTAACATAAACATGGTCTCTAAATAACTGAAGAGTCGATTCCGAAGCAGCATTACAAATTGGATAGGTGCAAACTACAAACAGGTGTCTTCAAAATCTTTCCTCATTAGTCAATAACTTGTTCCACATCATCAACCACAAGAACACCTTAACACGTTGGGGACCCTACCAATCCCAACAAAGGTTCTATTTCATTTTATCCTCAACTTTAATAGCGTGAATAAGAAAATTATAAGTAGACTTTGTAGTAAACACGCAGGACGGGGAAGGTAGCCATATGATCGAGTTATCTCCTAAGCCATCAACAGGAAAGAGAGACACATTAATTAGATAAATTAATTGGCTATTTAAAAAAGGCTCCAACATCATTGTAATCCATCCCTCTCTTAGAATAAAGAAATCCTTAACGTAGAGATGTGAAATTCCACTCCAATAATTATTATTTTTAACTGCAGATGGAACAAACAGGTATAATGGACCAGCCTCTGACCAGTTATTGTACCAGAAAGATGTCATCTTCCCATTGTTAAGAGACCAATAAGTATTAGCATGAAATATTGGCCATAACCACGACAAATTATGCCATAAAAGAGAGCACGACACGGTAGGGAGATTGATAGACCAACACTGATTAGCAATTATGTACTTTGACTTGAGTACCTTCACCTATAATGCCTTTCTGTTGTTGACCATTTTCCAAATTACTTTTAAAAGGAATGCATCATTACAGTATTTTAGCTTTTTAATACCCGCTCCCTCCATCTCCATCGATTTACGCAACTGGTTCCAATTAAATAAATGAATTCTCCTATTGACCTATGATGAACCCCAAGTAAATTCTCTACACCATCTTTCTAAATGATCACAAACAGATATAAGCAAAATTGCAGTTTAAATCACATAAACAGGAATGGCCAGCAAAATTGATTTTACAAGCGTAATGCAACCTGCTATTGTAAGCGAATTCATTTTCCATCGAGCTAGCTTCTTCTATACCTTGTCCACTAAATAGTTGTAAACTTTTTTTACTTAACTTGCCATGAAGCATCGGCAAACCCAGATAATGGCCAAGTTCATCAGTGGGAGTAAAACCAGATCGATTTTTGAGTGCCACTACCAATTCGCAACTGACATTGCTGGACACATAAAAAGCTAACTTCCCTTTATTTACTAGTTGACCAGAGCAAACGTAAAAATCATCTAAAATCCCACAAAGCATATCCATATGGTCAATAAAGGCTTTTGCAAATAAAATCAAATCATCAGCTAAAAATAAATGGCACAAAGGAGAACCTCCACTCCCAAGTCAAATGGGTTTCCAGATGCCTTCCTGTACTGCTTTACTAATCCCATGCAAAAGTTTCTCCATGCAGAGAATAAATAGGTAAGGAAAAAAGGGTCTCCCTGACGAACTCCTTGAGTTGGAAAGAACTTATCAGTAAGATGACCATTCCAACTTGTATGAAAACTACCATTTCTCAAACAAGAAAAAAACATATTACATAATTTAGGGGAAAAATCAGCATCAGCATAGTATCAAGGATAAAATCCCACCTGAGCCTATCATAAGCTTTCTCTAGATTAATCTTTATCATAACCCAACCTTTTTTCCCCTTTCAGTGTGCATAGAATGTGCTACCTCTTGGATAATGAAGATATTATAGGAGATATCTGCCCAGGAATGAAGCTTGATTGATGAGGTCCGACAAACACATTTAAGCAAGGTTTAATTCGATTGGTCACTACCTTCATGAGAATTTTGTACATTACAGATAAAAGGCTTATGGGTCTGAAATTACTAATATATTCTGGCTTGTCCTTCTTGGGAATAAGGCAAATAACAGTCATACACATATAAGGATCCATCGCCCCTCCTCTTATGGCCATATTCACAAAATTTAAACAAAGCATCTTTAACAAAATCCTAGTATTTTTGAAAAAAAATAAGGGATTAAGGCCATCAATACCTGGAGCTTTGAGTGGCTTCATACTAAAGAGAGCTTCATAGATTTCATTTATGTTAAGAGGCTTCGTTAAAGTGGTTCCCATATTCGAGGTCAGTAGAGGAAACAAACCACCAATAAGGAACACGGGTGCAACATCACGATCCTTTATATACAACCTACTAAAGAAATCTACCACGTGGTTTTGAAGTTCTCTCTTATCAAAAGTCCATTCACCATCATTAATCAGTAGGCCATGAACAAAAGTCTTCTGTCTTCTATCTTCTAAACTTCACCTTATTATGGAAGAAGGATGTGTTTTTATCACCTGCTAATGACCAATCAGCTTTAGATTTTTGCTTATAATACACCTCTCTTATAACATAACTGATCCAGTCTGACTCTTAAATCATGATCGAGCCAAACCAAAAAATTTGAATGAGCCCTTTCAAGATAACTCTCAGTGTTCGCCAGCCTATATAGAATTTTCTTCTTGCGATGAGTGATATACCCAAAAACATCATGACTCCAAGCTACTGTCTTCTCTAAAAAAAGAATTAATATACTCCACTATATTAACCAAATTTCTCCAATTAGAATTCATAAAATCTTAAAAATCTTTATGAAGGACCTAGGCTGCATTGAAATGGAAAGGCCTATGGTCACTGTTATTCACATAATCAAAAATAGAAAGTAAAATAGGCCTATGATCTGACTAAAGTTTAGGAACATAAGTAACTATAAAGTTAACAAAAGCTTTCCTCCAAGCCATATTAATCAACGCATGATTAAGTCTCTCCATCACCAAATCCCTTCTCCAGGTATACTTGGGTCCTACAAAGCCCATATCAAAAAGTGACAAATCATCAATAAAGCAGGTAAAAGATGAGCAAGGTTTACTTTCACAGCTAGAATCCCCCGATTTCTCATGGGAGAATAAAAAAGCATTGACGTTCCTTAAAATGACCTAATGTTCCATGGCTGTGAGGGAGATATTTCTCAAGTCCTCCCACAAACTCCTGTGAGTTGGGCAAGGTAACCATAGATAGCAGACAATAGAAAGGGACTGTTGTGGTACGACACCATTAAATTAAAAACTTGATACGAGTACGCTATTATCTCAACATCTAAATCCTTATTCCACAACACCCAAATTTCTCCCGAAAAACCACAAGCTTCAATTTGAAAGGAATGCCAAAAACCATATCCACATTAGCCTCACTAATTTTGGTCTCAAGCAGATTCAAAATAGTTATCTTGTACAAATTCATTAAATTCCTAACATGTCTCACAAACTCCTTAAAGCCAGCATCTTGGCAGTTCCAAGAGATGATTTGCAAACCCATTAAAAAGAAATAAAAGAAAGTGACACGTGCACCTCAAAAAGGATTATCCTAAGCTATCCGCACACCCATTATCAATAACAGGGTTATTGCACCCTATTCCAGCCGAAATCTCTTTAGACTGGGCTAGAATATCCACCTTTATGAATTTATAAATTAAAGTCGAAGCATCATTAATCTTGAGTGATAAATCTTTACTTTTCCTTTTCCCTTTGTAGTTGAAAGATCTCTAATACTCTTTAACTTACATTTATCTGGTGGTCGACTACCACCATGAGACAGCTCTTTAATTCTCACTTCCTGTTGCATTGCTATATCTTTAATAGAAACATGAGAGCTAGGCTTAGGCATTTGGGGGTGAGGGAGTATAACTATTTTATGAGCAGTAAGATCCAAAACTTTCGTAAGAACATTGTCACCATGCCGTGGATTGGTAAACCCATCCCGATTTTGGTTACCAGGTGTGGAAAAGCTTGACTCTGTATGAGGGGTTAGCTTATTAATATCTTGATTCTCTTTTCCTGCTAGAATAACATAATAGTTCATCGTCTCCTCCCCAGTAGATGTCGGCTCTTATTCCATACTTTTTTTTCTGCACTAAATTAGTAGAGTCGGTCCCGAACAAAGCATTTTCATGTAAAGAAACCCCCTTTTTAACAAGAGATTTATCCTTTCTCATATTAACTTTTACTTTAGAATGGTTATCCAAAGAAGACCCTTTTGCGCTTTGATCAACACAATCTCAATCTTGGGCACTCAATTCTATACCCTTTTTTCTTTCCTGTTGTTCTTTCGACTCATTCGGTCTGCTCAAGGCTGCAAATCTGAACCCCACAATCTTTAGCAAAACTTCGCTATTGGTATTAACTATAGCATTGTTAGCATCCGCTACCTTCCTCCCTCTTCTTAGGACTACCATCCAACGGTTAAAATTCGATTTAGGGCCCCTCCATCCCAAGGTAGGTATTTCTTTCACCAACCCCTTCTACACCACTCACCTCGTGGTTGTTATCTAAAGAATGTGATGCCTAACCACAAATTCGAGGGCATTGGTCTTTCATGTAGCCATACTCCCCACATAAAAAACATATCTTATAAAGTCCCTCATACTGCAAATTGAAAAGCCTATCTTTAATTTGGATTTGAGAGATGAGTGGCTTTGTGAGGTCCAGCTCAATAGTAATACGAGTGAACTTAGACCATTTTTTATTAGAGGTGTTATAGTCAATCTTCACCATCCTTCCAATACTGGAGCCGATTTGTCAAAGGATACATTTGTGATAGTAATGGAGAGGGAAACCTGGAAACCTAACCCAAGCAACTACGATGTCAATGCATCGTTATCTGCCAGGAAGTTTGGATGCCATGGTTGTATAGTTAAATAGTGCCCTATAATTGTCTATGATCCCCTTACTAATGTATTGATGTAATCATCAATCAAGTCAAAGTGAATAAGAAAATAATGATTATCGAGGTCCATAACTTTATACTGTTTATATTGTCCTTTAGGGGACCATAGAGATTCCAACCTACTGCATAAGACTCAATATACGACATTATTTCCAAGCAAACAGATAACAACCGACTTTTTCTAGGGTTTAGCTAAACGAGCTTCAAGTTTTTCCAAAACATCCAGTTTAAGAAGTCCTTCCACTACAAAAAAAAATTGCTTTCCGTCGCTAATTACAAAAATTCAATCGCTAAAGTAATTTAGCGACGCCACAATAAACAGTCGCTAAAAGCCCAATCGCGAATATATTAGCGACGGATTCCAAATCATTCGCAAATTTAGCGACGAAATATTTTGTCGCTATTTTTTGTTGCTAATTTATATTCATAATTAGTCGTTGAACTATAATAATAATATTTAACGACTACTTTTTCCGTCGCTAATTATTATTGTATCAATAACGATAGGTTGCCACTAATAACTCCAATTACTAAATGTTAGGACGAAGTTAGTCGCTAATTATTTGTGAAATTCTTATTTTTACATTTTAGCGACACTTGTTGTCGTGAATCCGTCGCTAAATTATAGCAATATTTAATTTTTCTTTTGCAGTATTTATTAATTTTCATCTTATACACAATAATGATCACATACATACACATATATTTATATATTTATTCCAAAACATAATATATTCCAAAACACATATATAAAAGTAATTGAAATCATACATAATGTCATCAAATAATCTCTCTTAAAATAATACAACAAAATACTAATAATATCCTCCTAAATAACATCAACAATTGTTCCTTCTCCTACTTCTTATCTTCACTTTCAATCAATTTTCAGACTTTTCTTTATTGTATAGATGAGCTTGTTTTCCCTCAAATTCACAACCCACAGGAGAATCTACAATAGCAATTAATATTTTAGTAGATATAATAGAACCCTACCTATTACTAGAATAAGACAATGATGCAAGTAATTTCATGCATAGCATTAGCAGAACATTGAAAAAAAGTCCCCATCAAATATCTATCACACCATGTCGAAACAAGATAAGTTGGACTATTGCCAAATAACTTTCAGAAAATGACAAAATGATGTAACTTTCATGATTCGTACGCCAGGATAATCAACATTAACTTATACTCTTGTAAAGAAAATACCATTCCCACTGAGACATAATAACTACTCAAATTTCAAAACCGCTTCACTGTTTAAGAGGTGAGCCTTCAGGCAAATCTGTTCAGCTTGAAATTAGGCAAGCACCAGTGCTTGACATATTCAAAAGCCTTAGAAAGAATAACAGCAATGACAATGATTATGTTTATCAAAAATGGTGCAACTTTTAGGAAACATATAATGCGGTATGTACCTTACATTCAGGCTTGTTCAGCATCTAAGTCCCACCATATACAACACTTAAACGGGCAAAGGCCTGTCAATAATACCCTAAACTGTTAAACCACCCTATTTTCTAACTATCTATTATCAAATAATAATAATAATTAGGGCAGGAAAAAAACCTGAGGCAATTCTCCCAGGCCATACATTAGATAGATATAAGGTGATCCTCCCTAAAAACGTGCTAAAGACTCTGCATATAGCCGTGTTAAGTAAAGATCACAATCGTTAGAGCTATATAATCAACCAAAATAGTCAAGGTTATATTTATGCATAGTTGTCCGTATGGAAAAAATTAAGCAACTGTAGGGTACAAAAATGAATTTTTCTATGCATAATTCAAGAAAATTATAGAGAAGAATGCAGCCCGTAAAAAACTTTTGTATAAAATTTTATAACAGCCTTAATGGATTTTCCATTTTCACTATACTAGAAAGGTTGAAAGATTTTTTTATCAGTACATTCTTCAAATTCCCTAGACTAGACAATCGAAAAGAATTAGATAGAATGTAACCAATTGAGTTTGTCACTCATTCAAAGTATCTCACAAATTCATTGTGCTATCAAAATGCTTAAGAAATGAACCAGATTGTCCTGAAGGATGCTAGTGACAAATCCATGTATTTATTGTGAAAAAATAATTATTTTTCTGGTATAGCTCACTCAAAAAGTCAAACATCAAACCTTTCATCCATTCTACAAAGAAAGGGGCTTTTTAAAGATGTCCCCAAACCAATTTAATGTATTTATCATCCTATCTTTATTGTTAAATATCTAACCTAAACACCTAACCCAAGAAAATTCAAATTCAACAGGATGTAATTAATATCAAGACTTAACAAGTAATTGAGGTCGTTTACTTGTTTCTGGATATTTTCTGAAACAACAAATGTATTTCAATTTGTTTTATGAATATCTATAGAGAACGGATTAAATGTGTGAATTTTTGACACGTACAAGAATAATTTGACAGTTTATAAATGCACCTTCATTCTCTTCAAAAAATTCAAAGCTGGCTGATCCAAGTAGCTGTCATCACGATGGAGTGCCAATGCATGACCAATCTAGCTAAGTGGTGGTCATATTAAATTATAATCATACAATTGTAATTTTAAGTAATGCTATATCCAAAAGAATATTGATTTATAGTGGAATCATTCTTTAACAATCTAGCTAAGTGGTGGTGATATTAAATTATAATCAAATCCCTATTATGTTAATATATGTAAAATCTAATACACGTGGAAACATTCTTTAACAATCTAGCATTGAATATGAATAAAAACATATGCATTGAATATGAACAAAAACGTAGAATATCATAGCAAAAAAGGCACGAGAAATTGATGTCAATACTGACCTCTACTGCAGTAACATCTTATAGATCACCTACTGCAACCCATTCTACAATAAGCTTCCAACAACAAGCAACCGAAGCATGCAAAAGAGCCTGTCACAACCTCCTACATATCAGTATCTTACATCTAACGGCGACTTTTATTCAACAAACCAAAATGCAAACAAAGAATACATGATAGGTCAGTATCACAGACTGAACAGTTAACTAACAAAATGTAGATGACACTAGATAAGCATCTCATAACTAGGCCCAATTATAGATTGTATCTTCAATTTTCAAATCAAAAAGAACAAAAGAAATGATTTATTTCACATTAGCACATGGCAGATAAGGAGAGGTGGACCAATAACAGAAGTAAATAGCCACCATTGCACCCACAGCAGGTGGAAAGTGTTTGTTATTACAAGAATACTTGAATACATAAAAGCATTATAGGTAAAGTATGGGAAAACAAATCACGCGCAGAATAAGTGGACATCAAGTCCTTGAATGTCAACCTACTAGAAAAAGTTAATTATATTTTCACAGGTAATGCTTGTGCAGTTACAATTATAAAGTCCTTGAAAAATACTTATGCAAGGCAGAATATCTTACAGTTTTGTTGGGTCCCTAAGCAGCAGCGGGAATGCAACTATTTATCTAAAGATATAGCACTAGCAATACTCTAAATTTAGATTTTGCTGAACCATCTATATTTTTCTTTTCCTCTCTAGATTGATATATCATGCATAATTTTCCCTGTTTAGCCTTCCTTATAGCTTACAACAGCTAGAAAAGCTTCACAATCATCAATGGCAATTTTTCTCAGGCATGCCTTTTCATGCAAATATCATTTTAATTTTATTAAGTTGTAGAAAGGAAAATGATAATTGGAGCATATATTTGATAAATTCAGAGAGAATTAAACTATGCTTATCAGATCTGAAAAGAGATCTTGAGGGGAGAATAAATATAAACAAATAATAAAGTACGCAAAGGAGATACCTTGAATGGTGTTTGGGTAAGTGGATCCACATCGCCTTCAGCTACACTGCAAAACAATTAATGAATATTACTTTTTTATTATAGTTAATCATTGATCAAATAAAAAAATAATCACATTTTATGGAGTGATTTTCTGAAATACTTATGAAGATGTTGCTATTTATTGCTTTCTTGATTCCTGCCATAATTTAATTAACCCATTTTGTACCAAATAGTTACAAAAAAATTCTTCATGCAAATGATAAAAGCACAACCATTAAAGTAAATCAAGCAAATAAAACCAACAGAACCCTATGAAACACATAACTCTAAACTTGCAGTTCACAATAGAAACTGCAGATCAAAGAAACAAAAAAATTGTAGTGAAACACCAATAGAACCAACAACAAGCTTAGCAAAACAAGAGCATAATAACACTAAAATCACCCAAGCAATCAGCTCTGATAACCTCTGCCATACATGGAATGACTCAAAACCAAAAACCAAAATATCCGCTCAGAAAGGGAAAAAAAGGAAAGCAAAAACCACGGGTTCAACATAACTCCTTCATTAGAATCTTCTTACAGAAGTTATATCGAACACACTGGAAGCAGCACCTTAGCAAGTCAACGATTTGAAAGACCAAAATAAATGACATACCTGACCCAGCAAGGGTAATCAACCAACCATAAAAATAAGAATACATCCATTCCTAATCCAAAACCATAGCCAAAAAACACCGAAGCATATAAATTCATATCCACAATAGAAAAGCAAGGTGAATAAGCACATACTCCATATTACAAGTCATAGATAGAGACAATAAACAATCTCGAAAATCTAAAAAAGAAATCAAGCCCTCAATTACCTAAAAACACGGTACTCAATAGCTTACTTTCATCATCAAAACCCTCTAAATCACCGCAGTTTCTGAATCTTCAAGCACCAGGCCATTTTCACCGCCATTTTCACTGAACAATTTTTACCATTTTCACTCATGTATTAAAAGAAAAAAGAGCTGTGACTCTGTGATAGAGTCGACTCACTGACGACTCGACACTGATTACAGTAAATGAATCTGGTGGTTCTGGTAACATCCTTTTCCATAACATCAAGCACCACCACAACTGGCGAGAGATCTGTACCTTCGACCAGATCTTCGATGTGAAACACGATCTGCCACATCAGCAAGCAGGGAAAAACTAGAGCATGCTTCTCCTCCTTCAGAGGGAAAGCAAAGATGTAGAGATTGGCGATGACTTTGTGGCTGTTCCTTTTAGGTCTCTTTTAAGGCTTGTGGTTCACGAGGGAGGGCATAGAAAGTAACATGTGAGGGGAGAGAAAAAACAAGTAGCTTTTATACCTAGGGTTAACATTTTGAAAATACTATAATATCCCTCCTAATTTTCATCATTTTACCTTTATATTTGAGGATAATTTTATAAATATATATAATTAAAATTTTTAATAAGTTATATATATATATATATATGAATGGTCTCAAAATTATGAATCTCTAGTACTCTAGCCAAAATAAATTTTCATACCTATAATCTAGTCAAAATAAATTCCCTAATTAGATAATTTGTTAAGTTAGATAATTTCAAAAATTAAAATTCCCTAATCATCTAGTCAAAATAAATATTTTTTTTATTCTTTTATAATTTCATTTTTGTCAACAGGATTGAGGGGAGGAGATTTAAAAAAATTTTGATTTTTAACTGTTCAAATTAAAACTGTTTTTTTTTATTTTTTTAAATACTTATGTAGTTATGAATTAAAAATTATATATTTTTATATGATATGATATTAAATTTATGAAAATTTAATCCAATTTATATTCAAATACAACATGTAAAAAATTTAAATATAAATTGATTCGTATGATTTTAAAAATTTTGATTAAATTAAAAAATTTATTCATTTTGACTTGTATGAGTTTAAGTCTTGGATTGAACTCTATTGTCTATCAATGTCTTTAGGGATGTGCAAAATCCGACTCTATCCAAATAAATTGTATAATTCGATCCGAATTAGATATTCAGATAGAGTTATTATGATTATTTGAGTCGAGTAGAGTTTCATATACTTAGCGACCGATGCTGGGGGTGGAAAGACGACGCAAGGCAGTTGGTGGTGAGAGAGAATGGCGAAAGAAACCACCGATGAGCTGCGCCAGTGACCGGTGATGGGGAGAGCGGCGCCCTCTCCTTTCCCTCACGTTCTTCCTCCACTCTCTCTCTATTTAGGTTCCTTTTCGGTTCTTTTCTTTTCTTTTTTTTAAAGGTTACTTTCTTTTATAAAATTTTGTGGCCACACAAATTCTCTTGGTCTCGAAATTTTCATCTCTTTTCATCTTCTTTTTTTATATCCAATAAATATCTCACTCCAAGCTTATAAAATCTAAACATCTTCTTAAATTATTATTATTATTATTATTATTATTATTATTATTATTATTATCCAATAAGAAACTTAAATCTTATTATTATTATTTTAATAATTATTATACATTTATTTGTTTTAAATCCTTTGTCATTAGTTCTTAAATTTTTGCTTTAAATTTAAATTATCACTTTAAAATTTTGAAATTATGCAGACAAATCAATCCCAGAACCAATATCAAAATACTGTACACCTGTATTAAAAGTGCTCTCGCACGATTTCAAATTATTGGGACATTACAATTAAGTTTGAATAAAAAAATTTTAATTATAGAACTAAACATTTCAATTATTAAAAACTGAAGTTAATTCAATTAATTAATTTTTATTTAATTGAATAATAAATTAAGCTTAAAATCATATATGTATTAAATTGAAATGGTGAAGAGAGGTGAGGGGAGAGAAAATGTTATTTTTATATATATGATAAATTTTTGAAATTACTAAAATGCTCCAACCAAATTTTGTAAATATATATAACTAAAATTTTTTAATAATTTGAAATCTGCTCAAAATTTTAACAAAATAAAAATAAATTATAAATTTTTCATAATCATTTTAAATGAAATAATAAACATTATATTATTATTATATAAATATTTATATTTATTATTTTTCATAATATGAATGTATAATAATTATAACAATTAATTTATTATTATTATTATTAAAAATGTAATTTTTTTAAATAAATAAGTTTATATTTAGGGATAATTGATAAAAGATTATTATTAACTTATAAAATAATTTATAATTTTCTATTACAAAATAAAATATTTATTTCATGTGGTCTATATTAAAATTAATTGAAACTCTACATAAATCATGTGAGTGATTAAAAAACTTATTTTTTAATTTTGTTGCGACGGATTAGCGACTAAATAATAAGTCGCTAATTGTATTACTGTAACAAATACTATTAGCGACAGATTCCGTCGCTAAGTCGTCGCAAAAAAACGCTATATTTCCCTCGAAAATATCCTCTCCACGACGGAATGTAAAACAGTCGCAAATCCGTCGCTAGTTGGCAGTTTTTTTTGTAGTGTTCCTTGAGGGATATAGGTATCTTGTCCTCAGTTTCACTCCCACTGTCAGAGTCTATTGCCCTTTCTACTGAATCATTCTCCAAGCCCTCATCTGAGCTGCCATTCAAATCATCGTCAATTATAAAGTCCTTCGCAAACGGAATATGTTCCCTATATACTGCTTCCTTGCTTTTTGGATCAACTCCTCTCGAAAGGACTTAATATTAGGCTCATAGGCTACATTAGCATTACCATCCTATTCATCTAGTTCCATATGTGTGTCAATATCCTCCTTCCTTTTCTTTCGAGATCTATCATCCGGCAGCGGTGGCTGAGAAGCTTTCTCCACCGATGACAATACCTCACAAATAGCTAGCAGGGTTTCCGCCGCAATATAGCCTGAAAGAATCTTTTATCAACCTAATAGTATAATTGCATGTTATTTATGCATTAGGAAAAGATTGAGATTCTGTCTTGACTTGATATTTATGTAATTATTGTATCCACCTTTCAAATCATTTTGCGCCCTTTAAGATCACTTTCATCGATCTAATATCAATTATTGGCAATCAAATTAACCATATAAAATAAATTAATTACTCCAATAATGAAAATTTAATTCTCAATATTCAACAAAAATAAATTGCTCCAATATTTGTTGTTCCTTCAAATCCATAGCTTAGCAATGATGCAATGTCCTCGAGTCTCTTCACAAGATATATTTATGAAGACTTATCATTTGCCTAGTGAGCCACGTTGTCTTGAAAGTGTACACACGCTTATCCTCATGTTATATATATATATATATATATATATATATATATATATATATATATATATATATATATATATATATATATATATATATTATAATAATGACTTGTTAATTTATTTTAAGTGCAAATTGTTAAATTTTAATCCAATAATAATCACATAACATAATTTTATAATATGACTCCTTCTAACCCTAGAGTTCTAGATCTGCCACTGCATTTGCCTGACTTTGATTTTCAAACAATTAGATTTATTATTTATATTTAATGAGACCATATATACGTGAGTTTTCAGATTTAATTTTAGAGTTAAAAATTAAGCAATTTATGCTCTCATTTCAAATCCATTTATAATTATTTATTTTAAAGGCAAACAATATGGTGTGAAAGAAACGAAAAAAGCATTTATAGAGTGTGTGGGGGTCTTTATTTAAAAAATTAAGCTTAATTTATAATAATAGCTTACTAACGATTTGTTGAAATAAATACCATTTTATATTAACTAATTTATTGAAATAAATAAAATAATAATAACGATTTATTATGCATATATATAAATATGTATACACACTTTCATGCATGTACATGTTTACATGCATTTATGAACGGACGTGCATCCACACATATATATATATACACTACATGCATTTATTTTCATACTTACATATATGTCTATACATATTTACATGTAAACACATACATATATTCAAAATAATATCTTGTCATGAAATTTGATGAGTTCAATTTTGGAAAAAAGTGCATCAAATAACTTATGATGGTATAAATTTTTTATATATCAATAAAATGATAATATAGATAAAATTGAAATTTTGTAAGAAAAAATTTTAGTGATCACCGGAATTGAAAAATTAGAAATCAAATTTAAAAATATCAGTTTTTAATTGACTCGTTTGAATAACAAGTTAGATTGGATTTGGACGAGGTCATGCGTTTTTTTCTTCAGCAAAATTCAGGTCAATTTTTTGAATAAATTTTGAGTCAAAAAAATTGATAAATTTATTATTTTTAAAATTCAAATTTAAAATTTTAAAAAATAAATATTAAATTATTTAAACTTTGATAAAAACCACAACTTTTATTTGTTAAAATTATAAAAAATCATTAGTCGTCAATCATTACTTAAGATTGAAACTGACTAGTGTTAGAAAATAAAAGTTCTGTCCGGGACCGAAATGATTCTTGGATTTATATATTGTTATAATGATATTTGATGTTTTTAACATTTTCTTCATGAATGTGGGTCCATTACAACTGAGGCAGCAAAATTTCATCAAATCATAAATCCAATTATATCCATTCACGAAAATACAATTTAAACTGATTTAATTTGTCAAAAATATAAGCCATTTGATCCACAAAATACTTGATTTAATTTTACTCATTGTATGATTCATATAATTCCATTCATTTATGATTTATTTATATTATTTTTAATTTCGTAATTTTTTATATGATTTGAATATAAATTAATTATTTTTTATAAATAATAAATACATATTTTTTTAATGAAAAGTTTTAAAATATAATATTAAAAATTTTAATATATTTATGCGATCCATTTGGATTATAACCTAACTCAATCCGATATAGTCCATTTATATTTTATAACCAGTAAAATTTTGATTCAATATAAATTTTAATTTTTAATGGTTGGCTAAAATTTTGATATATTTATGCGCAAAAAAATTGTAACATATTCCTAAATTTGATTAGGGATTTAGTTAAAATTTTGGTTGATTCTTTGTATTAATTATCTCATCTTAATTTATTGATCATTGTAGCTTAATATGTAATTAACCACGTGAACTTGCAATATTTTATCATTCCACCCGTTAAAATTATAAATATTTTAATTTGACACTTACAGTTATCAAAATTAAATAAATCTAACATCTTTTGCGGTCTGGATGTCCTAAATGGCAAAAAAAGGTGCTGATGTCACGTTTAAGAAGCGTGAGGTCTCATGTTCACTCTTCTTCAACAATAAAATCCCTAATTCCAGTTGAACTCCCTCCTCCTCCGCTGATTTTCTCATCTCTCTCTATCTGCCGACATTATTTCTTTCTTTTCTCTTTTCATTCCTAAAAATCAATTTAGGTAAATCATGGACAATTATCCACCATTAACTCATCAAGTAATCAAAAACAAGGAACTAATTCTAAATCACAATATACCAGTAAATGATCCAAATATGCAACTGAAACCCAAATCTGTTGGGAACTATTAAGGTGAAAGAAAAAGGAGATTAATTGAAGTAGCAGAAATGGGTAAGGTGGAGCAGGTAATTGAGGCAAAAATCAATGGAAAGAACACGGATTAGAGGCCGGACTGCCCTCCTTAATTAAGCAAGTAAGTGCCCAAATGATTGAATATTTAATTAGTCTCTAACTGCTGAATTTATATTTTTTAAGGATGATCATGATTGAAAAAGAGGTTAGGGAACATTAAGTTTGTGTGTAGACTAGAATTAAACTTAAAAAACTCTGTTGTTGGAATTTAAACCCCGTTTAAAATTAATCAAGCAATCTATTGGATTGCCCCTTTTATGTTAGAAAGAGAAATGATTTAAGATCTAAATCCATTTTTTAAGGCCTCAAATGTAGGAATTGCAGGGAGAGTGATGCCAGATACCATGGAAAGTTTAATAGAAATTTCAGAAATGTGTTGGTACTGAATTATTTTGCAACTTTTTATGGAGTAAAGTGGTTTAACAATGTTCATTAAATGAGAGAAATGTTAAGTAAATTCCCTCAGTGTATGGTTAGAAGAGTAGAGTAAGTTTGGCTGTAGGTTTTGTATCTTGCGATTCCTACAGTATTAAAAATTCTGATATCAACCCACTGAGAAAAATTATATCCCCGTCGAGCATAGCATTATGTTTCTTTAGATGGTATCTGACCCAACGGGACTGAATGGTGTCCCAGTCGGATCTCATCCCCTATTATGCTACTTGTGTATATATTTTAAGTACTCTAATGACATCCAACCTGGGTTAATTAGATTTAATGTCTTTAAATGCTTATAGATGATTATCAATGAGCTCAAGTGTAGCTTTTTATATATGTAGGTGAACATGAGTTTAAATATGAGAAATTACAACTATATCTTGAACTGTATTTAGAGAACTACTTGAGTATGGATGCTTTTGGCGCTATTTAATGTTTCTCATAAGATATTTATGAATGGTAAGTTATTTTTACTCTATTGAGTATGTATCCATTAATACTCCAGTCTGAGTCCAAGCAATTATATTGTAAGTGTTCCGTTGAATTCTATTCTCTAATGATTATGTAAGCTAATATTTATAAATATATAAATATATCTTGCCTGTCTGGAATCCGATAGTCTGTAAATAAGTTACTGAGGTGGGGTTTATATCTATAAGTTCTGTTGTCAATAGTAGGGTGTGCTTGAGAAATTCTGCAGCTGCTTCTCTGACACATTAGTATCTTCTGAATTTAATGTGTAACACCTACTGAATTATGAATATTGAGGTTAAAAATCCCTTCTGTTTAGCACTCGTTAGAGGTGTCTTCTGCTCTGTAATTGTTTCTCAAGTATATAAATAATGACAGGTTGTTTATGTTTATATCTGAACAATATTTGAATAGGGATGGGTTAGATTGAGTGCATAACCACTCAAATTACTAGCATGTGGGTACTGTTTTAACACTGGTAATATCTTTGTTTTAGAATTTTTTTATCCACCACCTCTGACAATAATAGGAGGCTTGGTAGTATTCTCACGTGATCTTCTTTTCTTATAGCCTGTTCACATTTTATTCAAGTTACATTAATGTTTATCTAAACCCAAAGAATCACTATCTTTCGGGTTAGATCTCTATACTTACTGCATTAGATGTTTCGAGCTTTTAATACCCCTAAGTTATTTCGTAATATACTTCTTTATACATATTTACGTATGTCGTTTACCAGTATTCTAGTTTTGTACACGCTAAGTTTTATGTTTAGCACATTAGTTTTCTTTCTGTGCAGGTGTACTTTTGTTTACAGCATAAGCTAGAGTTGAGATAGCAGCGGTCGGCCCACCTTTGAAGTCTACGATTTAAGTTTGAATTATGCCTTCTTGTATTTACCAATCATATTTTATAAAGGCTCATTTTATAGATATCTATATAAATATAGACATATTGGTAGCTTGTGTATTCTTGATTTAGTCTTTATGCCCCTGTACCCTCATGAAAGGTATTAGGGCATGTCAGGAAATGTAAGAAAGCTATAGAACAATCAGTGGAGTTGTCGCCTTACAATCCTCTGTGACTCATCTTCTTCACAATCGCAATTGGCTTAAAGGGCAATTTGGCAACGACATTCCCTTCAAATAGCGAATTGAGAAGGCCAAAAATGATGAAGAGAGCCAAGACAACAATGATGCTGGATCTGAACTTGAAGAGGGAGAGGTTGCGACTGGACTCTTTCAAAGAGTTCCTCAACACGATCAATTTTCTTAGACTTGGATTTCTTCCTAGTGATTTTGATGATTTTGATATTCATAGTCTCTAGCTTCTTGGAGGCTTTGTCAATGGAGGATTTGAGGGATTTGTAGGAGTTGGTACAGTAAATCAATATCTAAGAGATGGCTTTGCAGACGACGACGGTGCAGATAGAGATTCCGACCACTATGGGGCTATCGCAGTATTTGAAAGAGGAAAGGAATTGGAGGAGAGTAGCCATGTTTGGAAGCTGAGGAAGTGCTTTTTGACCTGAGTCTTGACCGTGGAAGCGAGGGGAAGAAACTGAGTTATTGAACTCGATGTTGAGTTGGTATAAAGGTTTATTGGGCCAATGGACCTCCCTCTCGATCCACTGATGCTTCCCACTTGCGTACACGAATTTATGTTTATAAATCATGTCTGTATTTTAACAAGAGAAAATTTAAAGGTGCGTTTGAAGATGATTTTATTGTTGGTTTTTGGTTTTTTTTTTCTTAAAAATAAAACAAAAACATGTTCAGCAAATTTGTTTACGTTTTTATTTCTGCAAAAATTTAAGAAGTGATTTTGACAACAAAAACAAAAATTAAAAATCTTTAAAATGTAGTTTTTATGGTTTTGTTTTTATCAATAATTTTATTACTTCATCTTTATTATCACCACTGCTACCATCATCACACCACCGCTACTACTACATCACCATCATTACTACTGTCGCCATCGTCACACCGCCGTCACCAACACAACCACCATACCACCGCTGCTATTGCCATTACATTGTCGCCGCCACCACCATATCGTCACACCGTCGCCGCCACTGCCACACCGCCGTCGCCGCCACCATTGCTGCCACCATTGCCACCGCCATCGCCATCACTGTTGCTGCCACCACTACCACCACCATCACCACCACTGCAGCTACCATCTTTGCCATCACCATTGCTACCACACTACTACTGTCACCACCATCACCACACCATCACTGTCGTTGCCACCACTGTCGTCACTGTTGCAATCCTAGCAAGTGCACTAGATCGATAAGTAATAAAGTGGGATATATTTAAGACCTGCAAATATCGAATCCAAGGGATAAGGGCTGTTTTAAGCTAGATATCTAGAGTTGAGCGAGTTAATCTGAGATAAATTTTCAAGTTTTTGATTGAGAGAGCGTCCTAAATCTAATTAACAAAATAAAGAAATAAATAAAGAAGATAAAGCTAATTAAACTAGAGATTAAAACATTAATTAAAACATTGCTCGGGTTCACTCATCCACTTCATACCCAATGTGAATTAATTTTACCTAAAAGCATACATGAACAAATTCGGGATAACCCTCTTAACCCAAGCGTTCCATTCCGGAGCCAGCTATTCTAGTTGCTAAACTTCCCATTCAGGAGCCAATCCAACAACTAGCTTATGCACAGGTCTAACATCCTAAGTTTGGTTTGCTTTCCCATTCCGGAGCCAAACAACCCAAATCTCATCTATTTTACTCCATACTCTAGTCCTAAAATCACAATTACTACACATTTAGAATTTCATTCCGGAGCCGTCTAAAATAATACAACATTCATGATAGAAAAACTGAGCAAAATCATTCATAGAATCCAATCCACCAAGCTCAATACCCATCCAAGACATATGATAAAAACATTCATCCATACATGAAAAATAATTTAATAGATTGAAAAACCATGAGATACAAATAAGTAACTATGAAATAGACCATTCATTCATGTAAAAATCAAACTAAGTTCAAGATCCACGTTGTGGGTTTGAATCCCCAAGCAACAAAACTATAAATTAAACATAAATAAAGTAAAAAGAGAAAGGAAAGAGGAAACCCATGAAGCCATTTGTAGCTTGTGAAGCTCCAATCCGAATTCAAGTCTCCTCCTTCAAAGCTCCAAGCAAAATGAAAAACACAACTTAAAGTAAATGCAGAAAATTGAATCTAACCCTAACTTACATTGGAAAATAAATCTAATCTAAGGTTTACATTAAATTAAATCTAACCTACAACATAAAATGAAGGGAAAACATAAGAAAAATGGAGGAAAAAACCCTAAATGTGTGGCGGCTCTCCCCCATCGTCCCTCTTCATTTTCTGCCAAAGAAAACACAGTTTTTATAGATCTGCAGATGGCCACGGCTGAGACAAAAGTGTCCCAACCGTAGCCAGTCAGGTTAGGCACGGATGGGACATTTTTGTCTCAGTCGTGGCCACCTTCTGGACTAAAACAGCTCAAATTCTGCATTGGCCACGGTCGGGACAAAATGTCTCGACCGCGGCCCCTGAGAAAAGAAAAACTAGTCCCATTAATTTATCAGTTTCTAAATATTTCACCATTGGATCGAGCTGAAATTTTAACCATAGATTTGTAACAACTTGATCTACATTTTTAACGGTGGAGATTGGATTCTGATGTCTGTAGATCATTCCAAAAAATGACATGGTGCGAATTGGGGATTCTTCAATGGGCACAACTAGGACCATTTTGTCTCAACCGTGCTCTTGCCTATTTTTCTGCACAAGAGTCAAATTTATCCCATTAAACACACCAAAATATTGTAAATATCAATATAATTTCATTTGGCATAAAAAGAGAAAGTTATTACACAAAATACTGAAAATCATGCAAAATAAAGCATAGACACAAACAAAAATATACCGAAATTAAACAATAAAATTGGAGTTATCAGCCACCACCATTGTCGCTGCCATTTTTGCCACCACTACCACCACCACACTGCTACTAGCACCACCACCACCACCATCATCGCTACCGCCATCGCCACCATTGCTACTGCTATTGCTATCACCATCATCGCTACTACCGTCATTGTACTGCCATCTCTACTACTGTCACCGCCACCACCATCAGACTATCGTTGCTGCCGCCACCACCATACTGCTACTGCCATCGCCTCTACCGTCGCTACCACCACTACCACCATATTATGATTTTTTAATATAATATATTTTAAATTTTGAATTTTATTAAATATTTATTATTTAATATTAATAATTAGATTATATATATGTATAATATGTATTAATGGATATTAGAATATTTTTAAAAAAATAAATAGAAAAATAGTTTTTAAATAATTTTTGAAAAAAAAATAACAAAAACTAAAAATAATTTATTGATTTTAAAAAATAAAAAATAAAAAATATTACCAAATACATCATAAGTGTCACGTTTTTTATTTTTATTCGTGCAAAATGACACATATGCCACGTTAAGGGCGTAAATTGCACTCATTTACAAAAGGTTAGAAAAGATGTTAAATTTGTTTAATTTTAATAACTATAAGTGTTAAATTGAAAAATTTATAATTTTAAAAGAAGGAATGACAAAACGTCACAAGTTCTATAGCTAACTACATATTAAACATATTAATTATGAACAGAAATTAATAAAATAAATGGATCCAATGCGGGACAGTTGGGCAAAATTTGACAAGTGAAGGTTAATTGGAGTTTTCTGATGTCTAATACATGACCTTTTAAAAAATCTTAAAATCATGTTATATATAATTGCATGTTATTTATGCATTAGGAAAAGATTGAGATTCTTTCTTGATTTGATATTTTAGCCACCTCTTGTTTCTCATGTCATTATTATACCCACCTTTCAAATCATTTTGCGGCCTTTAAGATCACTTTCATCCATCTAATATGTATTATTGCCAATCGCAAATTAACCATATAAGATAAATTGTGACTCCTCTTTTATGTTGCCGTAAGTAACCGACTTTATCATTCGATTGAATATTTACTCAATTATTTAGTTTCTTATGTTCCTTCACTTAGAAATTAGATTGATTTAATTTTTTCTTGTTATAATTGGAAGAAACAACTGAACTAAACTAAGAATATCGATCATATAAACTGTTTGTGTTTATAGTAAATACTCTCGTAGTTTAATGAGAATTTTTTATGAGAATTTTATTAGTATGCTCTAGTTTTTAATGATAATTTTTTAATAATTATTCTAAACCCCTCTCGTAGACTAATCCTGGCTCCACCCTTGGCATACACTGCTACTCACAAGAGTATCTCACTTGAAGCTATTCAAACATGTATCAGAACACAAACCTATAAATGACTCCAATGTTTGGTGTCAATGTCTGAATTTTTTGAACCTACCATAAAGAATGTTCCAACAATAAAAAGATGAGAAACTAGTGGTGAAATAACAAATAGAGAAACAACGAGTATAAAATAAGAAAAAAATAACTCATAGATGACTCATCCACTAAAATTGATGGTAGTTTCTTCTTTATTGCTAAGACAACACCATTAGCAGCTACAAACCATTGACAAACTATTTGTCACTAACAATACAAAGAAGAAAACTAAACAATTGCAATAGCCAATTTGGAATGGAATGTACTGAGCCATTAAGAATTACATGCCTATAATCATGCAAGACTCATTTTTTAATCGAGCAACCCATATTTTATTCGTTTTATATCAACTTACAAAAACAACCAACTCATACAAACCAAATGAAAATTCCAACTCCATTGACATGCTAATTAAAACATTTGCTTCAACATAAAAAGAGAAACAAAATCAAATTCAACAAGATAATAGTTCGTACACATTGCATTATCATACTTTGCATGAAAAGAGAATTACAGACCTAATTACTAAGAAAATAAGATTTGAGAGCAAATAGTGAAAAATACAGAAACGCCTAAAATTACCTTAGATTCCTAGAGATGTTTGGATGGGTCACCGGAGCTTCGTCGAAGATTTATCGGCATGAATATGAAAGCACTTGGAGGCAGCTAACATTGAGGGGATTCCAACGACAATGGTCACGCATCCCAACGCCCCGTTGTATGGTCAAATTTTTTTAAGAACAATCGACTGTCCTTTTCTCTGATCTGTTTGTTGTCGGCTAACAGGGAGGAATGGAGGAAACCAAAGTGAGTGCCTCATCCTTGGGGACTCGTCGGTGCTGCTCGTGTCACCAGTTGTCATCGTAAGTCACTGGAAAAAGAAGAAGAAGCTTCGGCCAAGGGAAAAAAATCGCGGATGGAGGAGACTCCAAGGATGATGGATTGATAATGCAGAGAAAGAATGCCAACTTAAAAAAAATGCTGTATTTCTTAAAAATATAAGTTGTATTTTTATTATTAAAAATAAAAAAAAATTGTATTATTGAAAAATTATAAAAATTTTGTATTTTTTGTTATTTTTATTTTTTTTCGTATGTTTTTGTAAAAATTCCAACGCTAATTCTGTTTGTGTTCTTTTCTTAATCCAAACTTCAATATGGAGCCCATCTTAGTCCAGGCTTACAAAAAACAAGATTTTCTCTCTCCTTAGAAATTTGAATCCACATACACTCATCTTCCGCCGTTAGATGGCCACATGAATCTACTCAGGACCGTTCATTATAGATCAGGAAGATTAAAAAGAATCCCAAGTTAGTTTTGCTTAAAACAGGAAGAGGAGCGAGCGTGATATTCGTAGGCTTGAAGAGGGAAAAACGACTAGGGATTTCAAGTTTACACTTTACAGCCACAGCAATACTTATCAGCTCACACAATTCTGCTCTCTATCTTCTCCACTCTTCTCGCAGTTTTTTCTTTCTTTTCTCTATTGAGGTATGCTCTTTTCTCATTTTCAACTTTCTTCTAATATAGTGTTGAAGTCAAAGTAGGTGGGCTGGTAGGCAGCCACCACAAAGAAAAAGAAAAGAAAAAAATAAGAAAAAAAAAAAAAACAACAAAACTTTAGAATCCCACATCGGTTAACAAAGAAAGGGGAATAGTTTTTGTAACTATAAATATAACCCCTTAGCTTTAGTTTTACTAATCCCAAGCAATTTCAATTTGCTTTCTTCTCTCTTGTATTATTTAACTTCTGTGTTAAATAATATTTAGTAGCATCCGAGGACGTAGGCATAATTGGCCGAACCTCGTTAAATTCTTTTGTTTCTTATTATCTTTATTTTAGCTGTGTTTATTATAGTTGTAGTAATATATTGTGCTCATAAATTATTGTAGTTAAATTCTGTCTAAGGAGATTGGGTTTTAAGTGGGACCGCTGTGATCCCTCCAGTCTGTCCTGGGAATTAAACTCGTATGATTTTGTAGTACAATAATTTACTCTTCTATTCATTTTAGCTGCGGTCTTGCTCTATCCGGTGCCTATTTTCCGCAACAAGTGGTATCAGAGCCGAGGTTCTATCTTAGTATGCTCTGTGGTTGCAGTATAGACTGATCTTCCACATCAGAAAAGATTTTTCCTTGGGTTGTTCACGTATACGGTCACTGTTCACGTATACGATCACTGTTCATCATGTACGGTTACTATTCACGTGAAATAGTGGAAGCTGAATTTTGAGCAGAGAAGTTCGTGATAGAAGCAATGGCGGCAAAATATGAGATCGAAAAATTCAACGGGAGAAATTTCTCACTGTGGAAATTGAAGATCAAAGCAGTTATGACGAAGGATAATTGTCTAGCGGCAATTAGTCAAAGGCCCGCAGAAATTACAGATGATAAATGGAACGAGATGGATCGGAATGCTATTGCTAATCTTCATCTAGCACTAGCTGATGGAGTGTTGTCCAGTATAGAAGAGAAGAAGACAGCAAAGGAGATATGGGATCATCTCACCAGATTGTACGAGGCAAAATCACTCCACAACAAGATTTTTCTTAAGAGAAAACTATACACTTTACGTATGGCAGAATCCACTTCAGTGACGGAGCACTTAAATACCTTGAATACTCTATTTTCCCAACTCACATCATTGGGATACAAAATAGGGTTAGAAGAACGTGCTGAGATTCTACTCCAAAGCTTACCAGATTCATATGATCAACTCATCATCAATTTAACAAATAATACGGATTCTCTAGTCTTCGATGATGTTGCAGCATCTATTCTAGAAGAAGAGAGTCGGCGCAAAAATAAAGAAGATAGGCTTGCAAGCTCACAGCATGCAGAAGTCTTGACGGTGATGAGAGGAAGATCAACGGAACGTGGCCCAAGTGGGAGCCACAATCAGGGAAGGTCCAAATCAAGGAGTAAGAAGAACATTAAATGCTACAATTGTGGCAAGAAGGGTCATTTGAAGAAGGATTGTTGGAATCTAAACAAAAAGGATTCCAATCCTCAAGGAAATATGGCAAGTAGTTCCGATGGTGGAGATGCTCTATGTTGTGAAGCAGCAACAACTTATGAAGGCAGAAAAAGGTTTGCAGAAGTATGGCTTCTTGATTCAGGAGCAACATTTCACATGACCTCTCGAAGAGAATGGTTCCATCAATATGAACCTATCTCTGGAGGATCTGTATACAGCTGTAATGATCATGCCTTGAAGATTGTTGGTATTGGAACTATTAAGCTGAAGATGTATGATGGTACAATTTGTACTATTCAAGATGTACGGCATGTGGAGGGCCTAAAGAAGAACCTGTTGTCTTTAGGACAATTGGATGACTTGGGGTGCAAGTTCAGTGGTGAGAAAGGGATCTTGAAGATATCAAGAGGAGCGCTTGTCCTTATGAAGGGAGAAAAGATAGCTGCAAATTTATACATGATAAAGGGAGAGACTTTGCAAGAAGGAGATGCATTTGTTGCCACAAGCAGTCCAAGTGAAAAGTGTGCAATGTCTTGGCACAAGAAACTTGGGCATATGTCCGAACAAGGAATGAAGATTCTTGCAGAGAGAAATCTACTTCCAGGTCTCACAAAAGTCTCACTATCCTTTTGTGAGCATTGTATTGTAAGCAAGCAGCATCGATTGAAGTTCAACACATCAAATTTTAGAAGCAAAGTCATTCTAGAATTGATTCATTCTGATGTATGGCAAGCACCAATATCATCCCTAGGAGGAGCAAATTACTTTGTGTCGTTTATCGATGATTACTCCAGGAGATGTTGGGTGTTTACTATCAAGAAGAAAGCAGATGTGTTTTCAGTCTTTAAAGTTTACAAAGCGCGAGTGGAACTTGAATCTGGCCAAAAGATCAAGTGTTTGAGGACAGATAATGGAGGAGAATACACCAGTAAAGAATTTGATGAATTCTGTAAACAAGAAGGCATCAAAAGACAATTCACCACGGCATACACTCCTCAACAAAATGGAGTGGCAGAGCGGATGAACAGAACTCTGTTGGAAAGAACAAGAGCAATGATGAGAACTGCAGGCTTAGATAAGAAGTTCTGGGCGGAAGCGGTCAACACTGCCTGCTATGTGGTGAATCGAGCTCCATCAACTGCAATTGAGTGTAAGACACCAATGGAGATGTGGGCTGGAAAACCGGTGGATTATTCAAACCTCCATGTATTTGGAAGTCCTGCTTATGTGATGTACAATGCCCAAGAAATTACAAAACTGGATCCAAAATCCAGAAAATGCATATTCTTGGGATATGCTGAAGGAGTCAAGGGGTATCGCCTGTGGGATCCCACTACCCACAAGGTTATTATCAGCAGGGATGTTATCTTTATAGAAGATAAAGATCAAGAGCAAGAGCAAGCAGAAAGTGAAGAAAAGTCAGAGACTACAAAAGTATATGTAGAAGGAGAATCAGAAACCAATGATTCTTCTGAAGCTATACCAGAACAAGAGCCAGTCGAATCTGAAGTTCCAACTAATTGGCGATCAACTCGCACAAGAAGGTTACCCAATTGGCACTCAGATTACATTATGGAGGGTAATATTGCATATTGTCTTCTAACTGAGGATGGAGAGCCATCAACTCTCCAAGAAGCAATGACTAGTTCAGATGTATCTCAGTGGATGGCAGCAATGCAAGAGGAAGTTGAAGCTCTTCATAAGAATAAGACATGGGATTTGGTGTCACTACCGCAAGGGAGAAAACCTATAGGCAATAAATGGGTTTACAAAATCAAGCGGAATGGTGATAATCAAGTTGAGAGATATCGTGCTAGATTGGTGGTCAAAGGGTATGCTCAGAAAGAAGGGGTTGACTTTAATGAAATATTTTCACCTGTGGTTCGTCTCACTACTATTCGAGTAGTCCTTGCAATGAGTGCAACTTATGACTTGCATCTTGAGCAGTTAGATGTAAAAACTGCATTTCTTCATGGAGATCTTGAAGAAGAAATTTATATGCTCCAACCAGAAGGATTTGAAGAAAAAGGAAAGGAGAACTTGGTTTGCAGATTGAACAAATCTCTGTACGGTTTAAAACAGGCGCCAAGGTGTTGGTACAAGAGATTTGATTCCTTTATCATGAGCCTTGGATACAGCAGACTAAATGCAGACCCTTGTGCATATTTCAAGCGGTTTGGTGTAGATGATTTCATTATCTTGCTGCTGTATGTGGATGACATGTTGGTAGCAGGCCCCAACAAAGATCGCATCAAGGAGTTAAAGGCTCAATTGGCTAGGGAATTTGATATGAAGGACTTGGGATCAGCAAACAAGATTCTAGGGATGCAAATTCACCGAGACAGAAATAATAGGAAGATGTGGCTTTCTCAAAAGAATTATTTGAAGAAAATCTTGCGACGTTTCAACATGCAGGATTGTAAGCCAATTTCTACCCCACTTTCTGTGAATTTCAAGTTATCCTCAAAGATGAGTCCTAGCAATGAAGAAGAGAGGATGGAGATGTCTCGAGTACCGTATGCATCAGCAGTGGGAAGTTTAATGTTCGCTATGATATGTACAAGACCAGATATTGCACATGCAGTGGGAGTGGTTAGTCGATACATGGCGAATCCTGGTAGAGAGCATTGGAATGCTGTAAAAAGGATTCTCAGATACATAAAGGGAACCTTGGATGTTGCATTATGTTATGGAGGATCAGACTTTATTGTCAGTGGATACGTTGATTCAGATTATGCTGGTGATCTTGATAAAAGCAAATCTACTACAGGTTATGTGTTTAAACTTGCTGGCGGAACTGTAAGCTGGGTTTCAAAACTGCAATCAGTTGTGGCCACGTCAACAACAGAAGCAGAATATGTAGCAGCTACACAAGCTAGTAAAGAAGCAGTATGGTTACAAATGCTATTGGAGGAACTCGGGCACAAACAAGAGAAACTTTCTTTGTTTTGTGACAGTCAGAGTGCTTTGCATCTTGCAAGGAATCCGGCATTTCATTCGAAGACCAAACACATAAGGGTTCAGTACCACTTCGTTCGTGAGAAAGTGGAAGAAGGAACAGTAGATGTGCAGAAAATTCATACCAAAGACAACCTAGCAGATTTCATGACAAAGGCAATCAATACTGACAAGTTTTTATGGTGTCGATCTTCTTGCGGCCTGATGGAGACGTAAGCAACATGAAGAGAGAAAGAATGATGTGAAGATCTGATTAATGCTCAATCAAATCTTCAAGTGGGAGATTGTTGAAGTCAAAGTAGGTGGGCTGGTAGGCAGCCACCACAAAGAAAAAGAAAAGAAAAAATAAGAAAAAAAAAAAACAACAAAACTTTAGAATCCCACATCGGTTAACAAAGAGAGGGGAATAGTTTTTGTAACTATAAATATAACCCCTTAGCTTTAGTTTTACTAATCCCAAGCAATTTCAATTTGCTTTCTTCTCTCTTGTATTATTTAACTTCTGTGTTAAATAATATTTAGTAGCATCCGAGGACGTAGGCATAATTGGCCGAACCTCGTTAAATTCTTTTGTTTCTTATTATCTTTATTTTAGCTGTGTTTTATTATAGTTGTAGTAATATATTGTGCTCATAAATTATTGTAGTTAAATTCTGTCTAAGGAGATTGGGTTTTAAGTGGGACCGCTGTGATCCCTCCAGTCTGTCCTGGGAATTAAACTCGTATGATTTTGTAGTACAATAATTTACTCTTCTATTCATTTTAGCTGCGGTCTTGCTCTATCCGGTGCCTATTTTCCGCAACAAGCCACTTGGCGGTCCTAACAAGTGGTATCAGAGCCTGGTTCGGAGATGGAGCCAACGGTGGACTGCGTTGTGTGGGATGTCCTCGATTTGTTCATGCGATTGGAGATTCGTGTTTGGTGCCTTGCGTCGAAAGTCTTCCTGGTATTGTGGTGGCCAGGCGGCGTGTCCCGTTGGTTGAGAACGGCGGTGCAAGATGATTTGACGAATCAGTGGATTATCGCTGGAGGAGAGGCCACGTGTTGTGTGGTCCTTGGTTTGAGGGGAGGATTGTTGGGATACAATCCAAGTCCCATATCCCACATTGGAAAATTAAGGGAGAAACACCTTGAATATAAGTGTGTCCACCTAACTCCATTAGTATGAGGCCTTTTGGGAGGAGCCCAAAAATAAATCCGTGAGGGCTTGGCCCAAAGCGGACAATATCATACTAATGTGGAGTTAAGGGGATGCTTGGCGGTCCTAACATATAGATCCTTAATCTCTTGTACTGTTTTATTTTTGAGCTTGGGCTCTGCGGAAGGAATTCTTAGTTTGTGTGTATTTTGTTCTGTTTGGCTGCTTGGAATGTGGAGTAAAAGTGCGGAGGACCTAATGTTTGAATTTGATAGTATCGAATGATTTATCTATTTTTTTTCCTTCTGTTCTTTTCTCTTATTTACCTATTTACACTGTAGTTTTGACAATTTTTGAACTATAGAGCTTGAGGAAATTATTACCTGCAATTCGAGTATGCGTTTTTGCTGAAATTAGTATCCGTTATGCAAAGGCTTCTAAATAAGGAATCCTGCCAACACAAATGATTTTTGATTATATCTCGATTTAGAGAAGGCGAAGGTGCTTATAGGTAGAACTCAAGCATAGGATAGAAGATTCTGATATTGTTACTAAGCGTATTTAATAATTGCAGAAAATGGTTATTGTTACGATGTTTTTTTCGATTCTCTTAACCTGGAGAAGACAATATTTATGTGAGAAAATGTTTAAGATTTCTTTTTCAATTTTTCCTACTTATTCTTGTCCCTGAATTGCCTTCTTGCACTATTGGTGGTTGAAGGTTGGAGAAATAGCAAAAGTCACTGTTAGGTGTTAGGATATAATTTTGATCTTCTTAGCAAAGTAGAATGAATTTGTTTGTCGGACAATTTTAGGTGCTTAGCATGGTATGTTCAGTCCTTCAAGGTATTGGGAGAGAGAATGAAGAAAAACTTTGAAGGAACTTCTTCCTTTCTTTTTTCCTTTTTTTTTTTTAACTGTTCCATGTTGCTTTTCAATTAGTGTAGTTGAGTTGGAATACGAATTGATAATCACATTTGTGCTTATACATTATGACATTAGAAACTTTAATTTGTGCATGAGTCAGCACTAGTATTGTCTCATCATTTAATAATCTGATATTTTGCTGGAAAAGAAAGATTTCAACTGCCACAAAGTTGTTCTTACAGTTATCTCACACACCAAATGTATTATGCAAATGTGCACCTACATTCACCCGCATTCTAAAAGCACGCTTATTTTATGCTATATTTTGCACGTGCCTTTAGTATTGCTATTTGCTTTTAGAGATTTCTGTTTACACCTACAAGTTTCATTGCAATGCTTGTTAGTTTTTTTGTAGAGATCTTGTATGATATTTTTTCTTGGTCTACTTTTTCTGTTGTCCTTGTGTAACTCACACCAGCAATCTGATGTAGGAGGTTTTTAAGGATATGTCTTCTGATACTGCAAGAGAAAATGCATCTGTAGTTGACTCTTCAGTAACTGAAGGGAAACATGACCTTGGAACTTTTGATGATCCAGGTAATATATTGATATAATTTGTAATAAATTTGTTTGTTCAAGAGATCATGTGTTTTTTGCAATAGTTAAACAAAAACTAGTTGTGCAAACTACCTTGAGGCTTTCTTGTATGGGTGGATATTTCCTTTCTTGCTTTATTCAATACATCAGTAAAGGTGCCTTCAGTGATTTTGGATGCTTTGGAATGAACTGATGGTCATTAACAATAACAGGAATAAGGCATCTGCTAAAGTTCTTGATTTTAAGTGTGATAATCAATGGTAGATCCTGGATGTAATGGCTGTAGATGGTGCTGCAAGGGTTCCTGAAGATAGATGTTACATATCTTTTTTGTTGGTGTTATGTCTGCAATAATTTTCTCCTTTTCTGAGTTTGTTATATGTTTGTAGTTGGCGAAACAAAAGATTGCAAGCTCTGAACATTGGCAGGGATCTCTGAATTTCTAGATAGTTGAGAAGGGGTGAGATTATGGAATATTAACCATGGGAGCATAACATATGGTGGGAGTTTCTTAGCTTTAGTGTGGAAGAAGTCCACATTTGTTCTTACATTCTCCTAATTGCACCAAACATTACTGTCTATTTATACCTGCTAGAATATCATGCGTACCACTTGTTTGTGGAAAATTTGGTGGCCAGCATTAGGTCTTTCCTGCATTTATAGATTTCAGTCTTCTACATTTTAATTTTAATTTTTTGATTTTTAGACATAAGCTTGGTTTTGAAAAGTTTGTAGGCTATCATTTAATTTTTGCGGTCATTGGAGAACTAGACTACCATTTCTTCTGGAGTCATCCTAAAGTGTTTAGCAGACATTTTTGAGTTTTTATTTCCATGGTATGATTTGCATATATTAGGTTTTCGTTTGATTTATGCTCTGAAAACAAATGGCATGTGATTGTTGACTGAATTTTTTTAATCTCTCTCTCTTCATATGTATGCATGTATGTGTGTTTTCCTTTTGTTATAGGTTTTGGGTTTCAAAAGAGCTTGTTTCTCTTAATGATCTAAGAAATGATTTCGTTATTGTTTTATTTATTTAATGGGGAAGCCTATGGAGCTGTAGAACAAAGCTTAAACTGATCTGAGTAGCTTTTTTCTTTTTAGAATGCTAGCTCCTTATGAAATGTGAACCTAATTTTGGTAATAAAATACCAAGTATCACATCTGATAAATGTCTACTCATTCAATTAAATTTCATAAATGGAAACAAATTCTAAGTACTATAGCACCAATTTCTCTATGTGATATAACTCCGTTATTTTAATTAACTGTAGGATGACTTCTTAGATGACAGTATATATCAAGTCAGTTACAGGAACCGGAGTGTAGTATTTCTTTTCTTTATTTTGGACAAACCAATATTCTATTGAGAATGTGTATCCTTTTGTTATCGCCACTTCAACAATGTTTATAAGAGGCCTCTCTCAGCTTTACACTTCTCTTCTTGTTTTTGCATAACTTTCTCCACTATTCTCCAGAAATTTTACTGTGCACTTAAACTTGATGTGTCAGTGTTTAGATTTAAATAGAATCTTTGTACTTTGCCAGAGAGCCCAATCTACAGAGGTGATGAGGACGGTTATTCTCTCAGGGCTGGCAAAGTTGGTCATGATGGTGTCGGAAATTCATCTTTAAATAATAAGGGTAAATTGTATGATACGAGATATTTTATCATTAAGAGTTTGAACCATGATAATATTCAACTATCAATTGAGAAAGGAATTTGGGCCACTCAAGCCATGAATGAACCAATTCTCGAAGATGCCTTTCATGTAAGATTTCTGTTATTTTAATATAATATATTGCTTTCTCAATCTTGTTGCTTTATAGAGAAGCATATGTCTTGCAGAATTCTGGTAAAGTCATTCTAATATTTAGTGTGAACATGAGTGGTTTCTTCCAAGGATATGCCCAAATGATGTCGTCTGTTGGGTGGAGGCGTGACAATATCTGGAGCCAAGGATGTGGTAAAAGTAATCCTTGGGGGCGCAGTTTTAAGATTAAATGGCTGAGCTTAAATGACTTGCCTTTCCAAAAGACGCTTCATCTCAAGAATCCACTGAATGACTATAAACCCGTCAAAATTAGTAGAGACTGCCAGGTATCTCTGCTTGCCAGTGTGCTTTTTTACCCTTCCAGCATTTTGAGATTGTTATATGATTGATTCATATATTGAAGGAGTTACCCCAAGATGTAGGAGAGGCTCTGTGTGAGCTTATTGATGGTGAGAGTGATGTTAATGGCATACTGAAAAGGTATATTTTTATTGCAAATTGAAAGTAATGCATTCTAGTAAAAGAGTTGATGATTTAGTTCATTTATCTTTTTCCTAGGGATGATATTCCTCTGAAAAGGCCCTGTATAGATCTTCCATGTTCACTTGGGGATGGAGAATATAATGTCCCTCCTCTACATATGCCATGGTTTAGGATGTCCATGCCTTCTCCTTCCTTTCTCTACCAACATCATGCTGAAGCAGGTAGATTTCATTTGGCACACCAGGCATCTAGCAATTCACCTCTTGCTTCTGGTGCTTCGAAAGCACCTAGGATGAAGCATTCTCGAACTGGTGGAAGTCCTGGAAATTCGCAAGAGCATTGTGACATGCCTCCTCAAATTGATGCTTGGAGCTTGACAGCAGAAAGTCCTCTTGCTAGCACTCTGACTGAGGAAGATTTTCTTCAAATGGTATATTAGGATCCTATCTTCGTTTCTGCATTCTTTCCAAGTGTAATTAATATCTGCCGTGCAGCTTTTGTAGTTACTGGACAGTTGTCTCTTAAATGGATTTTCCTTGTAATTATTCAAAACTGGCATAAAGATAATGTAAGATTTACTTATTTATTCTTGGACTTAGTATGATTGGATCATTGAAAGGAATGGTGTACTATAGTCATAAAGATTTGGAAAACATGATGAATAATTTTCGGCGCTGTGTTCTTGAATTACTGAAGCATCGAATTCGTATCATTAGCTGCTCAGTGTTCTGTATCTGATCTTCAATTTCGAAGTTACCTCTTGCTAATATTACTATTATTTTTTAATTTAATAGTTGTAATGCTCATTAGAAAGAGGATATTCAATTGTTCATTACAGCAGATGATTTGGTTACAAGTTACAGTTTATTCTTAATTTTTCCAAGTGGGCATGTTGATCCAAAATCTCCATCTCAACAAGGACATGAGCATGTAGCAGACTGCAGGACTACCGATAAGCCTGCCAGAGCTCTCTAGTTGACTAGATATTGGATGTTTTACAACATTTATATTTTTGCATGGTTTATATGTGTGTGTGTACACAAAACTTGGCTTGTGCATGAAAATAATGCTTATTTAGTGTGCCTGCTATAATGGTTTTCTTATCGTTGACACTCAGACTATAAATTTTCGAATGTTTATTATTATGCTTATCTTTTGGGAACAGATAATCGTTTTTTATGCGTAGAATAGGATGATATATGCTGTGATATTGTTGTAATATCTTGAGCTTGTATCCTCTTACTCTGTTAAATGGCATTTGCTCCTGGTTTATTTTTGCAGACTTATGAAGAGTATCTGGAAGTGCATAGCAGAAATGCCAGACAATTAAGTTTACCAGTTAGTATACTTACCTGATAATATTTTACCATGTTAGTTTAATAGAATTGTTCTTTATTGATAGGCACATGATGATTTGATTGTATTGCAGATTCTTGTGCACGTTACTGTCTCTAGATGCTTGTTAATATATTTTATCACTGTGGAGCGGTAGATATGCTGCTTTTTGAAAGTTTTTGCTGCCTTGCATTTCATTCTCCAGTTTTTCTACTTTTGGAATTGTTATTCACATTAGTGGCCCACCATGTTGTTTGTATCTAACTACCAACGACTGGGTGCATAAATTTGTGCCCTTCACTGTTTAATGATGCGATGAGCATTCATTCTACTGCCTCAGCTCTTATTTCATTTTTATGTTCAATGTTAAGAGTGAAGGTGTGGGTGAATATAGACTGCAGGGTTTGCTTTTGCCAGTGGAATCTTGATTTGCTTATGCCAGTGGAATCTTGATTTGCTTATGCCAGCGTTATAAGTGCAGCAGTTGAAATTTTGTCGTTGTTTTGCCCCCTACACAACCTGCTAATGACTGATTATTCAATGCGCAAAAACCATGCAGTTGTGCACTTTTTTTTTTTTTTTTTTTCAGATTTTCCTAGCATGGCTGCAAGCTTAATCTCGTGCTGCTTTTTGCAATATAATAATTGTACTCATACATTAAACTCTTTACAGGTAGCTGTATGGTCACATCGAACAAAACAGGAGCAATCGAGATGTAAAAGACTTGAGGATGATTTGTAAGTTTGTCTACAGTTTTGCTTTCTAAATCTGAATTATATTCCTTATGTTTCATTGATTTAGTAAATACTCTACAGAAACTCAAGTTTCGGGACTGAACAGGGGCACTTACGTAAGAGGACACAGCATTCAGGTTGATTCTGTACCTGACATCATGAGCTATTGTTCTTTTTTTCCTGATGAAAGTAGTGTTATAAGGAGAAGATGTTCCAATTTGCCGTAAGGCAATGACTCGGTCTGTCCTAATCCTGGAAACTGGGAGATTGTGTTGTTATGTTGTATACTTTATGTACTAACTCTAAAGGATCCAATTGCCGCATAGGTTTTTACTAGGGGTTGTTACCAATATGTACAGATATTAAAATAGGCAACATTCCCCTTTCTGCCTGCACTTGGCTTTCGTCATTTCCCCGCCTTTTTCGGGTGCTTGGGGCTACTGAGCTAGATTTAGATGATTATTTGCCTTGATTTTTGTTGGGCATGATTCAAGGATAGTAGAGGTCTCTCTTATGTCATAAATTAGAGCTAACTGTTGTAAATAAATATAATAGTACATGCAATTAAATCTAGAAGATAAAGGATGATTTATAATTGTTGATTACCATTTACAAATTTTATTTTTCTTCAATCCTTGTTGGGGTTGCCCCTCAGGTGGGTTAAAATTTGACCGAATCAAATGTCATTAAATGAAAAACTATATATTTGCCGTTCCAACAAATTTACATTAAAGGAAGCAAATAAATAGCAATTATCAATTCTTTCGGATCGATGATTATAAATCTTTAGGGTCCTTCGGTTTTTATCACTAGAGAAACAATAAAGCAAATATTAGTGCCATTCTTAAAACTGCACAACCCAAGGTGGTCTTGGTCTGTTGAAGATTTTAGGTTTAGAAGGCAGTAATAAAGTTATTGAAGACCTTCCTCAACTGTCCGAATACAGAAACATGCAAACACTATAATCTAGAATATACCTCTAATATGTAATATCTTTCAGATGCATTCTGTTCCTCGCAATAACAAGTTCTAAGCAAACTGACAAAAAAGGATCAAAGGAAAATCATGGAGCTGTTTTGATAGGCATCTAATCTAATATCCAAAACTGTCCATCACAATTCATCTGTAAAATGGAGTTTCAGTGAGGGAAAAAATGGTCCAAAAGAAAATTATAAAAGCTAAATGGCAAAGAATGCAGTGGTGCAACTTGGGCATTACTTTGTAGTTTGTTTTGGACAGAAGCCGCTTAGATATTCCATTTCTTGATGTTGTTTTTGAAGCTTTTACGAACATACTAATTATGCAAAACATGAAATTGCAAACCGAGCCATTAGAATAAAACTTGTATTTTTATAAAGGAATGGCTAAGAACAAGTTAAAAATAAAAATACATGTGGGTCGGACCAATAATAATGCTCAAAGCTTGATGGTAAAAATATGTATGTGCCGGCCTAGCTACTTTTTCTCAACTTCCTTACTATATATAACGGTCTTGAAACAAAGTAAATAGCAACATTGTTCTTCTGCTTCTTGAAGAAGAATAATTTATCACCAACCATGGCTGCCATTCCTTTTCTTTTTCTTCTTTTCCTATTCAGGTTAAATCCTGCTATTGCTCAGACAATAACTGAAAGCAACAACTTACAGACATACATTGTCCATGTCAGCCAACCCTTATCCATGTCAGAAGATGTTGAGACCTGGCACAAGTCATTTTTACCGTTTAGCACACCAACCTCCGATGATAAGCCTCAACATATGCTTTATTCATACAAGAATACAATCAGTGGCTTTGCTGCAAGACTGACACAAGAAGAAGTTAAAGCCATGGAAAAGATGAATGGCTTTGTCTCGGCACACCCAGAGAGAAAATTCCGTAAGCAAACAACTCATAGTCCTGACTTCTTGGGGCTGCACCAGCAATTTGGAGTATGGAAAGACTCAAACTTTGGCAAAGGGATGATCATAGGAGTGCTAGATGGTGGTGTTTTGCCGACACATCCTTCATTTAGCGACAAAGGAATGCTGCCACCACCAGCCAAATGGAAAGGAAGATGTGACTTTAAACCATCAGAGTGTAACAAAAAAATAATTGGTGCAAGGACTTTCAATCTAGGAGCTAAGGCCATTAAGGGAGCAATGCCTGATCCGCCTATTGATGTAGATGGACATGGGACTCACACCGCTAGCACAGCAGCTGGTAGCTTCGTTTACAATGCTGATGTGTTTGGAAATGCTAATGGAACAGCTGCTGGCATGGCACCATATGCTCACTTAGCTATATACAAAGTCTGCTTTGGAGATCCTAATGATGATTGTCCTGAAAGTGATGTATTGGCTGGGATTGATCAAGCTATCCAAGATGGTGTTGATGTGCTCTCGCTCTCTCTCGGAGAGGAATCGAAGCCATTCTTTCAAGACAACTTAGCCATCGGTGCCTTTGCAGCAATTCAGAAAGGGATAGTTGTAAGCTGTGCTGCTGGAAATGGTGGCCCTTTTAATGCTACATTGTCTAATGAAGCCCCATGGATTCTCACAGTTGGAGCAAGCACCATTGACAGAAGAATTGTTGCCACTGCCAAGCTTGGAAATGGAGCAGAATTTCTAGGCGAATCGGTTTCTCAACGAAGCAATTTCCCCACAACTCTTTTTCCTCTTGTTTATGCTGGTGCAAATACTAAAGCAGACGCAAAATTGTGCGGTGAGGGAGCATTAACTGGCATGGATGTGAAGGGCAAAGTAGTATTGTGTGAGCGAGGAGGCGGAATTGGCAGAATTGCTAAGGGAGAGGAGGTGAAAAATGCTGGTGGTGCTGCTATGATACTAGCCAACGACGAGACTAGTGGCTCTAGTACCATAGTTGATGCTCATGTTCTTCCTGCAACTCATGTCAGCTTTGCTGCAGGACAGAAGATCAAAGCATACATTAGCTCTACGAAAACACCAACAGCAACGATTTTATTCAAAGGAACTGTAATAGGGGATGCATCAGCTCCAGCTGTTACTTCATTTTCATCAAGAGGTCCCAATTTGGCAAGCCCAGGAATTCTGAAACCAGACATTATTGGACCTGGTGTAAGCATTCTAGCTGCCTGGCCCTTTCCTCTTGACAACAAAACATACACAAAATCTATCTTCAACATAATGTCTGGAACATCAATGGCTTGTCCCCATCTCAGTGGAATCGCAGCCTTGCTCAAGAGTGCTCATCCTTACTGGTCACCAGCTGCCATTAAATCTGCCATTTTGACAACAGCTGATACTCTAAACTTGCAGGGCAAACCTATTGTTGATCAAACAGGCAAACCGGCAGATCTATTTGCTACTGGTTCAGGTCATGTGAATCCATCAGGAGCAAACGATCCTGGATTGATTTACGACATCCAACCAGATGATTACATTCCTTATTTGTGTGGATTAGGCTACACAGACAACCAAGTTAGCATAATTGCTCGTAGAACGGTTTCATGCTCAGGAAAACCAAAGATACCTGAAGGACAACTGAACTATCCTTCATTTTCTGTCAATTTAGGACAGTCACAAACATTCACAAGGACAGTAACAAATGTTGGTGCTGCAAGATCAGTATATGTGGCTACCATTGTTGCCCTTTCAGGAGTTTCTGTGAGTGTTAAGCCTGCTGCACTCTATTTTTCAAGCGTAAACCAGAAAGCAACATACTCGGTAACATTTAGTCGTGCAGCTTATGGAGGCACAGGCAGTGAATTTGCTCAGGGATATTTAAAATGGGTTTCTGGTAAGCACACTGTTAGGAGTCCATTCTCTGTGAAGTTCAAGTGAGAAAGTATGCTCACTTTCTCCAATTCTTAGACAAGCTATGGTTTATGTATGATTCGAGATACGACGCGCTGATGCTAATTAAGTTTGATTGCAAGGTAATGGTATCTCGTTTTTAAGATACTAAATTAAAATACTAAAAAATTTACAATCTACTTAGCCTTGCATGCAACCAACCGATTATTTTTTTTTTTCAGAAAAAGAAAAAGAAAGTATTTTTTTTTACCGATATTATCCGGATGGAACATGATGAGATCAAATAAAACTTTGACAGTATTGATTTTGTGACGCGACCTCAAACTTGTTAAATAATAATAATAATAATAATAATATGTGCAATGCCGGGGATATCAACTAAATATTATTATCTCCATTCATAAACTATTACTTTTCAAAAATTTCGAGCTGCTGATTAAAATGACTAATGTAAAATATAAAATGTCAGACGGACCGATAGTTAAATCAGAAAATACAAAAGAGAAATGAGTAAAATGGTAAAAGTATTTGAAAGAGCATATGTTAAATTCCTAGCTCCTTTTAATGGCAAATAGCAGAGTTTGACCAGAGTTGTGAATACCAATATTATTAAAATCGGATCCAATAAAAAATTGGTGAGATTGGAGGTTCATGGTTTGATCGAATTTAACCGAATTTTTTTTATTTTTTAAAATACTATTAATTAGTATAATTTTTATAAATACTACTATATACACACTCAAATAAAAAAAAATTATCTATCAAAACATTTAACATATGTCACAGATATTCTAATAACAAGTTACAAAATATATTAAATATTCATTGAATATAAGTTTTAATCATTCAAACAAATTCATTTTACATTATGCATATTTTTTTAAAAAAAAGGTCATCTTCATCACTCATCAACATCGTCATTCTCATCATCATCGCTGTCATCTCCATCACTATTACCAATACCACTCCCTTGATATTCTTTTGCGCTAAACTCATGCTGCTCAAGATCTAAAAAAAAAAAAGAGAACATACAATTTGATTAAATTTCATACATTCATTCAACATTTTAAACTAAAAGCATATACTAAAATATAACTAACTTTAACAAATTACATAAAAAAAAACAAACCAATCATAGTTGATTCTTCAGCATCATTTGGAAATTCTACTAGCATATTCTCAATCTTATAATAATCAAGTTCTCCTTCCTTTTTCATGATCCAAAATTCAGTTTTATCAATTGAGTTGTAATCAATCGGATCAAAAGATTTCTTGGACGATAATCTAATAATTATGAACGATAACAAATTTACTTTGATGCAAAGAATAAGATTTAAATATAATTAAATATATGAATTAGAAATAACATACCTATTTTTTAATCACAAATTATAATGAATATAAACCACATTATTTAATCGCTCATGCTCCAATCTATTTCTCTTCTTTGTATGGATGCATTCAAATACATTCCAGTCGCGTTCACACCTAAAAGAAGAAGCGGTTTGACTAAGAATTCTGACTGTCAATTTTTGTAACTTTAGAATATCATAACCAAACAATCTCCACCATTCATCTTTTATTGAATATGAAAAGCAAAATAATATAATTTAAATTAGATATAAACAATTTAAAGTAAAAATAATAATTGTACTAATAAGAGAATGATTACAATGGCCTGAACGTCGGGTAAGCCGTGAATAGTATTTCCGAATTGAAAAGTATACCCAGCATTTTAAACTAAAAGCATACACTAAAATATAACTAACGTTAACAAATTACATAAAAAAAACAAACCAATCATAGTTGATTCTGCAGCATCATTTGGAAATTCTATTAGCATATTCTCAATCTGATCATCATAATCAAGTTCTTCTTCCTTTTTCATGATCTAAAATTCAGTTTTATCAATTGAATTGTGATCAATCGGATCAAAAGATTTTTTGGACGATAATCTAATAAGAATGATAACAAATTTACTTTGATGCAAAGAATAAGATTTAAATATAATTAAATATATGAATTATAGAAATAACATACCTATTTTTTAATCACAAATTATAATGAATATAAACCACGTTATTTAATCGCTCATGCTGCAATCTATTTCTCTTTTTTTGTATAGATGCATTCAAAAATATTCCAGTCGTGTTCACACCTAAAAGAAGAAGCGGTTGGACCAAGAATTCTAACTGTCAACTTTTGTAACTTTAGAATATTATAACCAAATAATCTCCACCATTAATCTTTTATTGAATATGAAAAGCAAAATAATATAATTTAAATTAGATATAAAAAATTTAAAGTAAAAATAATAATAGCAGTAATACGAGAATGATTGTAATGGCCTGAATGTCGGGTCAGTTGTGAATAGTATTTTTCGATAGTGAATAGTACTTTCGGACTGAAAAGTATATCCAGAAGTGAAAAATATTTTATTTGACCATCAAAAAATATTGATCACGGTTAGTCTAAAATTAAAATTTAAAGTGAAATCAAAATTAAATAGGCATTCAAAAGTCAAAAGTATGAAAAATAGAGCGGTTCGATTTATAGGTTAACTAGGTTGATTTAGATTTGACTGACCTTTTAAAAAATAACAATGAAGTCTAAAAATTACTAAAAATTGTAGATATGCTTAAAATGACATGTAAAATATTTTGGCTGTAAAAAATTAATTTTTCAGTAACACTGATAATTATCAAATCAGATCGATCTGATTGAATCGGATCAAAAATGGATTTCGATTGGGCTAAATTTTATGTACAACCTATTTTTTGACATGATACAAATGATGAAATCGATTTGACAGTAATTTGAATTGGAAATGAAGAGAATTACAAGAGAGTGGCATAATGAGCTTGATTTTAGTTTATTGAGCCTATACTAGTGGATTTATGTTGGATCAAAGCCCAAACCACCAAGGTCACTATAAAAGAAAAGGGAAGCAAATATTTTTGAGAGTTAACCTTATCTCCTTCAACTCCTTTACCCTTTCACGGTCGAACGTTGCTTACTCTTTCTCTCTCTCAAGATTTCTTCAATTTTCTCTCTTTTTATTTAAATCCAAGCATCATAAGTGATAATTGATCTTCAAAAAAGATTATTTGTGCCTCTATCCTTTGATTAGAGGAAGTTAAGCAAGAGAAAAATAAGTGAAAACTTAGGGTGCCAAAATGAGTTAAGTAAAAATCATAGCTAGGTTTAAATTGGTTTTAGGGTACCTATAAGTATTTTAGGGTGCCTAAGTTCATTATGTGATTATTTTGAGCATTTGAGATCAAAAAATTAAGGTTTTGATGGATTAAAAATTCGGCCATGGTAGGTTCACAAGGAGAAGGACAAGCTTTCAAGGAAAAAGGGAAAGAAAAGAAAGTCTAGATAAGCTTAAGATAAGGAGAAATGTTAGTGGCTTTTGAATCCTATTATTTTCCTTGATTTAGCATGATTTTCCTTTAGGTAACTTAGGAAAAACTAAGAAAATTGCATAAATAATTGAAATTAAATTTAGAATAATGATTTGGGATCTTAAAAACAGCTATTAGAATGCTTAAATTAATTTAAAAGAATATGTCAGCTGGATGTCTTTTGTAGGCCGAATGGTTACCTTAAAAAACTTAAAGTGTATTTTGTGTAAATGTTGAGTTTTAAGCTATAAAATGATTATAGAAGTGAAATAAAATATCCATGAATTTTTGTAGAATTTATGAAAATTATTTGAATATTTTTGAGAAAATATTTGATTATGTAATGTGTGAAAATAATGAATTATTGAAAAATAATTCATAAAATAAATGAAGAATGGTGAATTATTAAGAAATAATTCACAAACTGTGTAAACGCATTGAAAATTCTGAATGCCTATAATTCTAGACTAAGTAATCGAAACTGTGAAAAACCTGAAAAGTGAAAGGAAATATAAAGGAATATTGCCCTAATTAGTAATAGTCAAACAGTCAAAATCTAATTCAGGATATAATTGGCTAGTTATAGGGATACTTATACCGTAATACAAGTCTTGACAACTTGCTTTGTTATGGTAGGATTATTGATTTCTCATAGTATCTGTTCTGTTATGTACTCTGATATGTGAGAAATGATCATCTGAGATCATTTTTCAGTCTGTATTGTGATCCTGTGGGATTCACATCCCGTATATCTGGTTTAAAAATTTATGCCAAAATTGTACTAGGGGCATAATGCTAAAAATAAGCTAAAAATGTAAAAAGAAAGTTAAAAATGAAAGTTAGGATGAAAAATGGCCTAATTGAAAAGAAATAAAAAGTTTAGGGGTAAAACGATAATTTTTTCAAATATTGTATTTAATGAGTAAAAGTAATAAAGAAATGAATAAAAAGGGTAAAATGGTAATTTAATGAATAAACAATCAAAAATGAACTTTTAAGAAGTAAAAGGACTAAAATGTAATTTTGCACAAAAAGTTAAAATAAGGACCGATTAGTTTGTATGCCAAAAAGTGGGTGAAAAGTGAAAATGATTAAACTAATGGTAATTTTGTAATTAAAAGGCAAAAAGGACAATTTCGTAATAAAATAAAAAATAAAGGACTAAATTGAAAAATTTACCAAAGTATTGAATTTAAATTGAAATGATTGGTAAGTATTAATATTAGTAATTGTATTTTTTATTGAAATTTAACGAATTTTTGCATAATTAATGAAGTTATGAATGTATGAAAAGTATTACGATTTTTATTTATCATCGAGCATATTCAATGCTTAGTATATAGTGTTTACTGCGTGTAGGTACCGAAGAGAGTTTGGAGCAATATTACACATAATGAGCAAATTATGAAGAAAAGAGATAATATAATTATTTTTGTTTATCCCTCTGCTCTCAGCATGCAATGATCATCAAAAAGTTAAACATTAGATGTCTTTTTTCACTTCACGCCAAAATTAGCTATCTGACCATGTTTCTCATAAATATTCATATTTATTTCTATTTTTATTACTCTTTTTTTTATGGGTACTTACTTTGATGGAAATAATATAACATTGAGAGCTAAAAATTACATGCATGCACTCAGCTAATTAAAACTTGCTATTTAATAATTATATTTTCAACATTACTTACTATGTTTATTGAAAACTTACTAATTTAAATCTGTAAACATAATAAGAATATAGAGAAAAAGACATTTAATAGTTTTTCAAAAATTATTTCAACTGTGAATAAATGATATCACTTTAGGTTTTGTAAGCACAATTTATTTTGTTTAAATTGGATTTATGAAATACTTGTTGATAAAATAAGAGCATATATAAATTCATAACAACTTATGATGAAATTAATTTACAATTTTTCTTAGATGGTTTCGAAATTCATAATAGTACACTAGACTCAAAATTTCAAATACATACTAAATTAGTTGAATAGGTAAGTATAAAGAAATAATACGTTCATGGGTGTAGAATATATATTTTTTAAAATTGTCATCCTTTGATTATTTCATACATAAGAAGCCATTTCAGCATACGCACCATTGCTTTTTGAATTCATCCAAACGGCAGAAATATTTCAAGTATTTCGAATCAAACTATTTTGAGAAACTAAAAAAATGAAAAAAAAAATAAATGAAATGCATAATGGGAAACATATGTGATCGATAGAGCACTATACAATTCCAGAGATATTGAAGTACAAGTATATATACACCCAACTCACCATAGCTTAAAATAGCGATTAAGGAGGTGCCCAGCATAAGTAGCTAACACTCCATTATCACTTTAAGTGTGGCTTTTGAGTCTTGGCATGCAGATTAAAATACTGATGAAAGTACCTCAATCTTTTTAAAAATATTATTAAATATCTAAATTGTCATTTCATTAATTAATATAAAAAAGTGATAAAAAATATATATATACACACTTAAAATACCAAGACAGGTATAAAATGAAGAAAGTATATTAAATTCTTTTTTAATTCTGAAAAACAAAATTTGAAAAAAAATTCTCAAACGAGGAAGTAATACATTAATAAACCATAAGAACTTCATGAGGTTCAGTATAGGCAACACATTAGCACTAAAACATTGTAAGGGAGAGATGCTAAGGACGCTTGTTTCTCCAAAGAATGAGAATTAGTGACCAAAAGAGTGACGAATAAGGAAAATCAAAATAACATTTATTTCACAACTTATACGAACTAAATAATTTTCACCTTGATCCATCGATTTATTAGTTCCGATTTTTTTTTGCAATTCATTTAATAATTATCTAAATTTGAACAAAAGAAAAAGCTTAAAAAGCCATGTGAGGCTGGCCAAAATCGGAGCCATAGCTAAATTTAAATTTTAACCAACTAAATATGAAAGGCTAACACAATCATTTCCAAGTACTTTTAGATCTGAAACCTTTTACTCATTGGATATAAGATCAAGAATTGACAAGATCTGATACCTTTCACTCAATGGATATAAGATCTGAATCCCAAAATAAAGGGCCATTCTCACACATTATGGACGAAACATAAAAATGAAGTTTGGAAGGCAATCGAAACAATTAAGCAACAACAAGAACAAAGCAAGAACGTAATATTTATTATCATAATAGATAGAGACTCACCGGAATAAGAATGCAGTGGAGGAAGCAGGCGGTCAGATGCGAGTGGCGGCATTGGGATTTTGGAGTTGCAGTTGGTGGCCACTGAAGTAAAATGAGGAGAGGAATTGAAGTGAAAAATGAAAAAGGCAGACCTGCGTAAAATGACCCTAATTGCCCCCGGCAACATTTTGGCAATTTAGGAAAAAATCCGGCTCCCCCGATTGACGATTTTTCGATTTTTTATCAATCTGATTTTCATTAGTTAAACCAATCGGTTAGGCTATCGATTTGCGGTGAAATCAATTCAACCAGCCGATCCGATTTTAATAATATTGGTGAATACAAGGAGAAAGAAACTTATAATTTCTATTTTGAAGGACTTGCCAAACTTATAATTCTGAAAGAATTTTATTGTCGTTTAAAGATAACGAAAGTATTTGAACACGTATTTTTAGACTTCGGACTCTTGAGTTTGGTTGTAGGATGTTAATTGGATCGTTTATCCTGAATGACTAGTTGCGCAGAATAATCCGGTTTAATTGGACTGTTTATTATGATTTTTTATCAACAAATAAATATCCACCTTCACTTTTACTGAAAAGTTAAAAAAAAACTCATTTATTGTCCTAGATTTTTATTAATTTATCATTATTAAAAAGACAATTAATTTATTAATTGTAATTTAAAAATAGAACTAAAATTTATTGCATAAAACATATATTTAAAAAAATTTTAAATATATTATATTTTTTTAATAGTAGTGGATATTTATTTATAATGAATTGACCAAAATATAGCAATAGATATTTATTTGTAAATGAAAATAGTACTTACTATAGTAATTTTAACCCTAATAAATAACTTAATTAACGTGGGATGTATATTTTGCATGGATGAAAAAAATAAAAAATAAAAATATCATTCGGTCTTCTGCATCCCAAAATTTTATCAATATATATATATATATTGAAAATCATTTCGCAAAGTAAGAGTAAAAAGGAAGTAAATATTTTTTTTTATTGTAAATTAATATATCTATTAGTTTGAAAAAAAAACATTTATGCTAATTCAACTGTGCATACCGCTGGGTCAATTAGACCCATGGACAGTAACTATACTCATCTATTTGGTAACTAACTAATAAATAATTAATAATATTAAAAAAAGAAAAATAATAGTCATCCTACAAAGAAATTGAGAGAATACGAATTGTGTTCCTCGCCGGCACGGAGAAGAGGATGCGCAGAGAAGCCAATGGAGAGCAGAATTCAAGAGAATAATAGAACAGTAACAAAAGACGAAGTAATTGCCAAACTAAAGGATGATGGCGACTTCGATAACCTCCGTCTTAACATCATTCGCAAGCTCAAAGACAATGTACGCCTACTTTTCCTTTTCTTATTCTCTTCTAGGGTTTCCTTTTTGCTTTTATTTCCTTCCACTCTTCTAAATTAGTTGCTTCACATCAAAATTTATACTTTTCGATTTTTCAAATCAGACCTGAATCTCACCCAATAAAGATTGTGGTCGTCTAATGCTGTAAATATGTAATTGACTGGAAAAGTAAAGGAGGAGATTTGAAATAAAGAGCTTTTGGTTGATCCATTTAGTTCGCTAATAATTATATCAAGGAGTTGGCTAAGCTTGCTTGTGCAGAATATTTTATCTTTTATGAAACTTGATGTGAAAATAGTTCTGCTGCTAACCTCAGGATCATATTTTATCAGTACTAGAAGATAGGGCGAGACGTTATCCCATAGTTGGCTCATATTAGAAGAAAAAGAAAACTATATTTCTAAATCAAACCACCATAAATGTCGGAAAAATTTCAAAGAAGATGGAGGATCAAAGTTCTGTAAATATGACTTGTTTGCACGAGCCTTTCTGATGTATGAGCAAGATTTCATTGGAAGTCATAATCAATATTATGTTGACTTGTATTGGCAAAATAAGTCAGCCTTGACATGTTCTACGCATAAATGTAAAAGATCTTTTGACACAATCCACTCTTTATGACAGACAATGAGAGCCCATTTCCCCCTAATCTTAGAAACTTTTTTTAACAAATAAAAAAAAAGGAAGCTTCAGCACAGCCTTTATACTCTCGTTGTCCTGAAAAAGTCTAAATGCACTCAGTTCAAGTTGATATCAGATCAAAACTTGAGTTACTTGGTTTGTTCTAGTTCATCTCTCTTAACTAATATTACATAAATGACTCTAGATAAGGTATTATTTTGCAGGAAGAATTGCGGAATAGCATTATATCTATTGTAAGGCAGTCAGCAGCCCTTAATCGTGCAGGAGCTGAAAACATGAAGGCTAGACAACTTTCTGATGCCATACATGAAGAGGTCGGGTAAGAGTTCTTATTTTTTATTTTATTTATTTATTGTTTTCAATATTGAATTTGAAAGTTATAATTTTGATAAATTCTGGAAAGCCTTACCAATCTTAAGAAAAGAGGTCATGTTCATTCTTGATGAAATGTTATCAGGAGCTCCATGGTTTTGGAGGACTGGCTGTCCAAAAATTTTGTGTTGTGAAACAAATATTGGAAAATTCAAGTTTAATTGATAGACTCTTGCTTATCAGATTTGGTTGATCTTTTCAAGAATCTACTTCAAAGCTTGAAGAAGTGTTCCAAATTTTGTGAGATTGACAGTGGTAGATATTTTCTTTTTGTGATTACCAGGAGTGAAATGATGAGCAAGATTTCTGATGGTGTGTGGCAAATAATAAGATCAGGTGATGGCATGAAAAATGAAATAAGAGAGACTGTACAATCAGTCTATAATAAGTTGGTGGAGCCTGAAAAGAAGGAAGTGGGTGAATCTTCTACTTGTGGTGTGGTTCAGGATAAAGCTGACAATAAGGCTACTGTCAAGGCCTCAAATATTCCAGGGTCTGGTAACTTGTCAGAAATTGAGCCACAGCAGCCCCCAGGTTTCTCTCAGTCTAGTAATCATCAGAACCACCATAAACCTAAAGAGGAGTTACGACTGAATCTGCATGATGGAGGGCCTGTGGAAGAACGGAAGCAAGGGCCAAATCGCTTGAAAGGAATTCTGGAATCAGATGAAGTTGATCCTTGTGCACCACCTGGCTTTTCTGCAAATGTTGATTGTGAGCAGCCATGTGATGGCAGTGATGAGGACCCTGAAGTGCCTCCTGGTTTTGGTTGATGAGTCAGCATGTGTTGTGATTTGCTGCCTTAGTTTTTCAACTAGATTTTTGTACAATGATCATAACTAGATTTTTGTACAATGATCATATGAGGAATGGTTTGGCCATGAAATGATGCTAAAGAAATCATTTTCCTTCCTTTGAAGCTTGGGTTGAACCAACCATATTTGAATTCTAGATGCTTCTGATAATTCTGATGCTCTCATGCGAGGGGATTGTTTTGGTAGATGATTTTTGATTCATAGTAATGAGAGTCTAGGCTCAACTGGGTTAAATTTCTTTATCATATTCTGTGCATTGTACAAGAATCTGTAATAGGTTACTGCTGAATTATAGAATGCTTATTACCAGATTTTGGGCTCTTTTCTGCACTGTCATTATCTGATGAAGAAGTTGCTAGCCAAGAAGAGACTCAAGCCCACAGGTCCACGATTTGGAGAGTTTATACTAGAAGATCCAAAAAGAAGGCTGGAGATGCAGGAGAGGTTGAGCTGGCATACGTAGTTAAGGAAAGGGGCAGGATAGAGGACTATATAATTGAGTTTTGTTAGAGAAGAGGGTATGCAGAGATATTTTTGGTGAGTGGTATAGAGTGAGTAAGGGAAAGGAGAGATCAGGTTGTTTAGCTGCTCTTCCTTGGACTGTTGCCCTTGCTGTTACTTTCTTTATCTTTTCATTTCCCTTGATTGTATTGTTACAGAACTACTCTGCTGTAATTGATTCATTATATACCAATATACACAGATCTTCAATATTTTTTTTCAATTGTTGAGTGTGTTTGCTGTGCTTCTTATCATTTACTCTATCATTATCATTGCTGTCCAAATTAAGGGCTTTTATTTCAATGAACAGACTTCAGAGATTGCTGGGTTAAATGGTAAAATTGACCAGTGTCAGTTCTCCAGATCTTCTGACGGGGAAGTAAACTTCTTGTCGGCTGACATGGACAATATATCTGTAAGTTGTGCTTTTCAGTAATTTCAGTCAGCTGCTGAGCTGATTGAACACTCGCAGGATCTAATTTGAATAAGAAAATAAGAAAGGAATGGCAGGCATGTTTAATTACAAATCATTTTTCTTCCTGAAGCACAATGGATTCGAGACAAAGACGGCCCACATATTTATAGTTTTATCAGATTGCTTTAAGCATTATAATTGTACCGCCTCAGACCCACTTTTATATTGATTTTTTAGCTCCTTCCGATCTCGTTTGTAATCAAGCAAACCTGCAAGGATATGTTTTAATTGCCCAGTCGAATCACCTATGCATTTCTTTCTTTCTTTCTTTCTTTCTCTAGGTATTTTTATGACAGGTCTAAGCAATCTCAACTAAGCCTGGGCAGTCTTTTTGACTACAGTAGGCGTGGAAACTTGTCTGGAATAACTCTGAGGTGGTCTTCGATAGCCAACATACAAGGTTTTTCAAGTCTTCTTCTGATGGTTCTGCTTGTTGATTGTCATCTTTTTCGCAATTAGAATGTTCCTATTAAAGCCTTTGGAACAATATCTATAGGTGGAATATTTTAAGCGGCTTCTGTCCAAAACCATGCTTTTAAGTAATGACAAAGTTGGACCAGTGACATTCCATCTTACAAGATATTTTTACGATGGAATCTTCTAAAGTTGGCTAGTGAGGCCATAGCTGCACACCAAAACAACAATAGAATGTGTCTATGAAATATTAAAGGTATACTATTGTTGATAATTTTGCATGGTTTCTTTATTCATACAACTCAGGAAAGTTCGCAATAAACTCTTCAAGAAGACCACCTTGGATAATACAGTTCACTGTTTTTCTTCAGCATATTCTCTGATCTCAAGTATAAGTGGACACTGAAACAGATCATGTTTTAAGTCAAGAATATGTGAGATAAAACAATTAGATTAAAAACAATTCTTTTGGTTATTATTACATTGGATGATACAACCGTGCTTGACAAGCTTTATGCTCCTGTGTTTTATTTGATGATAACTCAACATGTTCAAACAAGTTCATTATTTTCAACAATTGAAGAGAATGTCTAGACATGTAACTTTTGACATCTTTCTTGGTTCCAATGCTGCAGGTGTCTACTCTTCATTGAACATGACTAATATCTGGCTTCTAACTGAATGCTGATCAGAAGCCCAATTGAGATATCCTTGAAGGAATGACGTCTCATTTGCACTGCTTGTCTTTGTAAATGTCACTGTATATGTTGCTGTCCGTTTCTTCTTGGTGAAAGCAATCTTGGCAGGTGAAATCATAATGTCCACTCCTGGGGGTGGAACAGCAGAAACAGTGTAAGTTGAGGTAGCTGGGCCAACATTGGTTACTGTTCTGGTATATGTCTGAGTTTCATTTCCAAACACAATTGAGAATGAAGGATAGTTGAGTTGTGCTTCAGGAATGCTTTTCACTTCTGAGCACTTAACTTTGCGCTGCACAAGGTAAGTCACTTCTCTGTCTGTGAAGCCCAGACCACACAGGTATGGAATATAATCATTGGGTTGGATATCATAAACAAGCCCCGGATTACTGGCTTTTGATGGGTTAACATGGCCTGCCCCAGTGGCCAATACATCAGCAGGAAGAAGCCTTTCATCGACAATTGGCTTGCCGCCGAGGTTTACTAAATCTGCAGTAGTCATAATAGCAGATTTGATCGCACCAGGTGACCAGTCAGGGTGAGCACTTTTCAGCAAGGCAGCAATGCCGCTAAGATGAGGGCAAGACATTGAAGTGCCTGAAATCATGTTAAATGTTGCTTTTGTATTGGTCTTGTTCTCCACAGAAACTGGCCAGGCTGCTAGAATGCTTACACCAGGCCCTATAATATCTGGTTTTAAGATCCCAGGGCTTGCAATGCTTGGTCCCCTAGAGGAGAAGGAAGAAACCATGGGAGCAGTTTGCACGCCAATTACAGTGCCCTCAAAAAAAAACATTGCCGTCGGAGTTGATGTTGAGTTTATGTAGGATTTAATTTTCAACCCATCAGCATAGCTCACATGTGATGCTGGAAGGACATGTGCATCTGCTAAAGTGCTATAACCATCAGGCTCCTCGTTCACTAGAATCATACCAATACCACCTGCATCGCTTACTACTTGCCCTTTCTCTACTCTACCTACAAAACCACCTCTGTCGCATACAACTATCTTTCCTTTCACTTCACTGCTTTCCAATGACCCTGGAGCGCACACAGCTAATGTTTGATTTCCATCTCGCCCTGGATAAACCAGAGGCACAAAGGCTGGAACTGTAATCTCTGGTTGGAAAAGTGATTCCCCAAAGCATTCTTGATTGTTTCCAAGATTTACTGTTGATCTTATGCTTCTGTCGATGGTGCTTGCTCCAACTGTGAGAATCCAAGGAGCCTCATTGGATAAAGAGTAATTATCTGGGCCAGAATTCCCAGCTGAACAACTAACGAAAATTCCACTTTGCATAGCTCCAAATGCACCAACTGCAATTCCATCATCAGCAAAAGGAGCTGAACCACCACCAAGAGAAAGAGAAAGCACATCAACACCGTCCTCTACTGCAGTGTCCATTGCAGCCAATATGTCACTTTCAGAGCAACCAAAGTCGTCACAGACTTTGTACATTGCCACATGAGCCAAAGGTGCCATTCCACTAGCTGTGCCATTGGCATTGCCAAAGACATTGGCACCCTCTACAAAACTACCTGCTGCTGTGCTGGCTGTGTGTGTGCCATGTCCTTCCTCATCAAATGGGCTATCAGATGATATAAAATTTCTTGCACCAATGAGCTTCTTGTTGCATCCAGTTACATTGAATTCACATTTCCCTTTCCATTTGGATGGTGGAGGTGGCATTCCTTCATCGCTGAATGAAGGGTGATTTGGCGTTATTCCTGTATCCAAAAGACCAACTATCACTCCCCTCCCATAACTTGCGTTCCTCCACAGTCCTAGATTCTGGTGCAACCCCAAGAAGTTGGGACTATGAGTTGTATGTGGAGTATAGATTTTTTGAGGTCGGGCTGACACAAACCCATCCTTCTCTTCCATGGCTTTTGCTTCTTCTGGGGTCAGCTTTGCTGCGAACCCACTGGCCACATTTCGGTACGAATATACTATGCGTTGTTGCTTGTTTGAGTCTGAAATACTAGCTGGCAAAAATGACCGATACCAGCTATCTAAATGTTGTTCCGTAACTGCAACTTCTGGCTTTGTTACAAAGACAATGTAAGTTTCTAAATTGCTTTTTTGGCTGCTAATTTCTACTTCTTTGGCTATAATTGCTTGAGATAACAAGGAAGTAAGACTAACAAGAAACATAACAGCCATGGCTGGCAGCTTTGTAGACATCTTGTTCTCCTTGTTGGTAAAGATATTAAGATTTTCGATGCTTGGAATTGCTAATCTAACCCCATATTTATAATAGAATACTGATATGTATATGTCTGGAAAGAGAGGACAAAATTAGGAACGAAGTTGATTTCTTTATCTACCAGAGTTGTTAATGAAGCCTTGTTGAGGTTTAACTTTGTGTTACACTGATGATGTATACAAGAGCTTAAAATTTGGAGTTTATGAATTCTAACATGGTTAAGCCAGCTTGGCCGTCTGGTTAAAAACAATGTGATGATGAAACTTATGGAATGTGGATTTCTTTCTTTTTTCTTCGTTTCTTCTGTTTTTCCTTTTTTTTTTTTCAGGTTTCTGGTGCTGCTTCCAATGTCTACTCTTCACTGTTTTGGTTGTCAATTCCTGGTTTATATATATCCTTATTTGCATTGATTGGTTTGTGGAGAGTATGATGAGCTGTTGACTTTAATCGTTTGCTTACATTCTCATTAGAAAAAAAAAAAAAAAAAGAAGTCATGTTGATTCAAGTCTAGGGATTCTCATATAATTGGTACATAAATTTATCTTTTAGCAGAGTAATTGGTTGGTCTTGTTCTTATCAAAAGCAAGATATTGACTAAAGTTGAATGATAAATTAAATATTTTTGTTGGTTTTTATATTGAGAACGGGCTTATTCTCATTTCTACGCAGCAAAATTTTGTATCAGCATTTGGTTGCGTCATGAATATTTTTCATGACAAACCATATTGCTTTTGTTTGACCCCTATAATTAATCAGACATCATTTTTTTTTTTTTTGGAAGAAGGAAAGCAGTAATCAAAAACTGGCTAGAAACTAATGTAGGAAACCTGCAACTCATGGCATAACTAGTTAAGATACTTTCAATAACAGCTGATTTGGAAGAGTGCCAAACATAGCGGAGATCTAGATATCATTCTTTTTAAGCAATTTATTTATTTATTTTGACTGGAGCTTAATTATATTAAGACGAAGAAAGGTTATATAAGACGTTAACAGGACACTGCTCCTGCAACATAAATAAATGATGTCATTTATTTTATAGCATTTCTTTTATGCACACCATCTACTAAACTCGTACAAGTCCCAAGTCTGCTTCACTGTATCTTCAATATGTTATAGAGATTTGGAGAGGAAAGATAAATATACATAAAATATTTTGTGGAAAATGAAAGGAAAGAAGAAGAAAATGTATTGTTTCTCCATACAAAAATGCTGTTATTTCATGTTTGAATGCTCTGTTTTCTGAAATTTTCTTCTTCTTCTTCTTCTTCTTCTTCTTCATGTCCCTTTTTAAAGATTTTTGTTGTTTTTGCTTCCGCTGTGCCTTACCACTCTAATCTCCTCTCCAAATCTCCAACATAATAAGAATGTATATACCTTGGACAAATGAGATTAACCTGTCTGAAAATCATGAATAGATGCTTTCTCTTTACAAATATTTTTCAGATGATAAATTAATATGAACCCTTCTACTGGAGACCATGAATGATTCACTACTAATTCAAATGTTGAGTTTTTAAGCTTTACTTCTTTCCACTTTGATATTGTACATTAATTAGAGATAAAATGATTATCTTAAATTTTGGCAATCCGAATTATGACCAAATTCAAAAAGCTTGCAGTGAGATTTTTAGGCCCATTTAGCCTAGTATAAATTTTGGGAGTGTAAGGGATTTTATGTGGCAACTTGACAAATTTCATTGTGAAAATCTATATCTCTGTTCTTGCTCAAGAAAGTAATCTTTAGATTGACCAGAACTTTTTTAATTATTTATGTGCAATTGTGTGTGCAAATTGCAATTCTTCATAACAAGGAACTTGTCTCATCACTTTGGTTTACAGCCCGAAAAAATTTTCAGTTTAATAAAAACATAGAAGTAGAAATTTCCTCCAAAAACCAACAACAAAGAAGTATATAATTCATTGCAGAAAAGGAGTGGAAAGAACAAAAGACAATAAAAATCTTCAGCCGTACAGTTTGTTATTTAGCAACAGTGAATGGAGGTGCCTGCTTATTCAAATATTACAGCAATTGGGCTACGAACAAAATATCCATCAGCAACCCAATTTAGAGATCCCTGAGCAAAGTATCCATGGGGTAGATTTGATCTTTTGCTGAAAGTTATGGAGAAAGTAGCCTTTTGGTTCGCACTTGAGAAAGAAATTTTATCAGGGACAACCTTAACATCAACACCGACTGGTAACGTGATGTCAGCAGTGTACGCTGAGTTAGCTTGGCCGACATTGGTTACAGTTCTAGTGTATGTTTGCGAAGCAGATCCTAATTTGATAGAAAAAGAAGGGTAATTTAGCTGAGCTTCTGTTATGCTTGAATCATTCGAGCACTTCACTGTACCATGCACAATGAGTCCCACCTGTTTGTCAGAATAGCCCAAACCACACAAGTAAGGAATGTAATCTTCAGATTGGATATCGTAAATAAGTCCGGGATCATTTGCTGCTGGTGGATACACATGACCGGCGCCCATGTCAAAAGAAGTAGCTAGAGTGAACTCTTGATCGGAAATAGGCTTGTTTCCAACATTATAAACATTGGCAGTGGTCATTATCGCAGATTTTATGGCAGCAGGTGACCAGTCAGGGTGGACACTTTTGAGCAGAGCTGCAATGCCGCTAAGATGGGGGCAAGACATTGAAGTGCCTGAAATCATTGCAAATCGGTTTAAGCTATTATTGTCTCCGGAAACTGGCCAAGCTCCTAATATTCTCACCCCAGGGCCTATAACGTCAGGTTTTAGGATCCCTGGACTTGCTATGCTAGGACCTCTTGAGGAAAAAACAGCAACTTGAGGAGCTTCCGGCACTCCAGTTACAGTTCCTTTAAACAAGATAGTGGCGGTTGGAGAAGAAGTTGAGTTTAAGTAGGCTTTGATCGCTAATCCTGCCTTGTAACTCACCTATGATGCAGGGAGAACATGATATTGGGGTTCAATATCATAGCCATCATATGGGTCGTTCATTACAATCATGGCAGCTCCACCATTGTCTTTCACATCTTGGCCTATGGTAACTGTGTCGTAGCGATCTTGTGTTTCACAGAAAACTGCCTTGCCTTTGATATCAGAATTTTTCAATGAGTCCGGATCACAGAATCTGGCTGGTTGATGACCATTTGCTCCGGGATAAACAAGAGGCAACAATGTTGAAGGAAAATCCGTTGGCTGGAAAAGGGATTCGCCATTTAGTTTGTGTTATTCCCCAGTAAAACCGTTGCTCTGAATGATCTATCTACTGTGCTTGCTCCGACGGTTAGAATCCATGGAGCCTCATTTGATAACGACCCAGAATCAGGTCCAGAATTTCCAGCTGAGCAACTCACAAAGATCCCCTTCTGAATAGCTGCATACGCGCCTAATGCAATCACATCGTCATAGAAAGGAAGAGTACCGAGTCCAAGCGAAAGGGAAAGGATATCAACACCATCTTCAATTGCAGCATCCATAGCAGCCAATATCTCACTCTCACTAGCTTCTCTGCCAGAAACTTTGTACATTGCCAAGTGAGCCAACGGTGCCATGCCAACTGCCGTGCCATTTGCCTGGCCAAAATAGTTAGCTCCTAGGACAGGACTTCCGGCTGCTGTGCTAGCTGTGCGAGTCCCATGCATGACCTGATCCGATGTGTTATTACTGTTATAAGCAAAATTTCTTGCACCAATAAGCTTATTGTTGCATATAGTAGCATTGTCACATTTCCCTTTCCATTTAGCAGGTGGAGAAGGCATTCCATCCCCGTTAAATGAAGGCTGATCGGCCGCTATCCCACTGTCAATAAGTCCGATGATCATTCCCTTTCCATAATTTGTCGAGTTCCAAAGACCATTATTTTGTTGCAGACCCAAGAAGCTAGGTGTATGGGTTGTGTGCAAGGGCACCATCCTTCTTGGTCTCGCCAAAACATATCCCTCCTCCTTTTCCATTGCCTTTACTTCGTCTGCTGTAAGTTTTGCAGCAAAGCCTGTGACCACATGATGATAGGAATGCACCATACGTGGTTGGCTTGAGCTAAACTTATTATCTGCAAGAAGGATTGGTACCGACTATCTAAATCTTCTGACTTTGTGAAGATTTTACTTTCAGGTTTTTGTAAGAGAACAATGTAAGTATCGAAGTTTGTTTCCTCTTTCGAGTTTTCTTTGGGGGTCGATGAACGGATTGCTTGGGAGGAGCAAATGATGGAAGCTAAAATGAAAAAGATTACAAGTGCCATGGATTGAAGCTTTTTGCAGCTTTTGTTTTTCATTTTGATGGAAGAAGTAGATGTATTATGTACTGAAACATTCTTCACTCATATATTGCCTCTTCATATGAAAATAGACGATGGCCGGCATTCAAGTAACTGAATATATATATATATATATATATTCTCTGTCTCACAAACTTAAGCTTTTACAAATGGACTAATCAGAAAATCAAGAATAATTTGTCTGGCATAAATTACTTTTTCTCCTTAGCTACGATGCCCCTTATGTAAAACAGATATATGTTACAATATTTGATTCGAACATTAGTCTGATGGCAAATGACTTATTCTTGTAAGCCCTGCGGAGAAGAAAGAAATTTGACAGAGAAAGTTTTCCAATCAATTTTAGTTCGACTTTTCTACTATGAATACCATTTTTTTTCTCTGTTTTCTAGGAGTTGTCGCTCGGTTTTTTTATATTAAGCCATTTATGTTTGATACAAAACGGATATGGTAATGGTTCACAATTTTAGACCCACAAAACCGAAACCTTGATCCTTTTTTATTTTAGTTCGGTTTTTTCCTATTTTCAATTATCTATTTTGAATACTGCAACAGAATTATAATATAAAAAAGCTTTTTCATGGCCCTTTTTAGTTAGAGGACTTCTTGATTTGTAGAAAGGTCATTAAATTAAAGTATTTGATGGAGCTTATAAAATAATGTCGTTAAATTAAAAAATTTCTTGATGTTTTGAACCGAATGTGGATCAATAATTTGATTTTAGTTTAACCAAAAAAAAAATTCTAAACAAATCATTTCTCTACAATAAAATTTAATTTTTTCCTTATAAGACGTGTAAGTCTTTATCTAAAGAGAGAGAGAGCCGACTGTTGTTCCCGATCGGATGCTGAGTTCCTGCAAGGAAGGGAGCCCGGTCGGACCAGGCGTAAACACTCCGAAACTTAAGTTAATAGCTTTTTGGAGAGAGAATTCTTAGAGAGAGAGTCTAAAAAATCTAGTACCTGGAGCCACTATTTATTGAGCTATTTATAGAAGACAAGAGGGGTGCACTTGAGTGCTTTGGACGTGATAATTGGCTGTCAGAGCAAGTGAGCGGCGAAGTGACAAAGAGCAATCAAAAGACATGGGCTCTGTCTTGTGTTAGTGTACTGAATGACACTTGATGTCTTATCAGTCCGATCGGATATCAAGTAATCCCTTTCTTGTTTTGTGACTCACACTTAGTGCTCTTTTGTTGATGGGCTTTAGGTCCTATCAGGTGTGATAGGCCGACCTATTAAAATCTAATAAAAAAATAATAAAGAGATTTAATATACAAGATTTTTGAAATTTATGAAATCTGAAAATAAATTTTGTCTGAATATTATAATGAGGGTGGACAAAATGGTTACAAAATGAATATTAATTATATATTCAACGGTTTGATCTTGAATAGTTCGCGTTAATGGCAATACGAGTAACAGTGGCCTAGCATGCGGGCTGATTGTCACACGTTGTAGAATTTATTTTTGGTAAATTACAAAATGTGCTATTTTCAATTTTAGATCCAATATATAAAATCTCGAAAATAAATGCAATGGCAATCGAGGGATTTCGTCCGATTTCCCAATAAAAAAAAAATTAACATAATTGCTATTCATTGGTGGACCCGTGTATGCCTTATGCAAAATTAGTGAATTTCATTTTAAAAAATTATTATTTAAAACAAAATATATGCACCAATCTAATGGTACATTGATGTTTATATATATTAATTATTATTTTATTTTTTTCAACCAATTTTATATAAATATCAATATACATATATCATTAGGTTGGTTCATAACTTTTGTCTAAATCGGATTTAGATAAAATTTTTCCATTTCGTAGCATTAATCTGCAAAATTAAAGGCCTATAAAAAAAGAAAATAAATTAAAAAAAAAAAAAGCTGAGATTTTTATCAAGAAATTGGGAACCCAAAATGGGAATTTTCCAGTGAAAATACTAGGGATTATTTATACATATATAGCCTTTTCAACTTAACACGAATAATATTAGTTTAGCATTCAAACTTCAATTTCGTCCTGTTAGTTACTCAAATTTGGTTATTCGGTATATAATAAGCAAGAAGTTCAACCTGGCAACACGCCTGTAACGAACGTAACAATAGGCGCGTTAATCCACCGATTATTATTTCAGGAGCCCTAACATTGTCTTTTTACCCGTGATCTTAGAGCTGCTAGGGTTCAACAATCACTCTCCATCTCTGTAATGGCGACAGCAGAGAAGAGAAAGCCTGTTTTCGTGAAGGTAGAAGAACTTAAGCCAGGCACCACCGGCCATAATCTCGTCGTCAAGGTCAACTCTGAGGCTGTTCCTGTTCTAAGCCCCGTCACGCTTCCATATCTCTGTCTCAATGTCGTCTGGTATATGATAACTGATGCGTGTCTGGGTGTTTCGATATCTCTTTTATTTTTCTCTTTGCTGTTTATGAGAGATTTATCCTAATAATTCGTGCCTTTCATTTTGAGTTTTTAATGTGTTCCTAAGCTTTGTATTTGTGCGATTGTGCACTCCCTGAATGTTAATACCGACTTTGTGCGCCTGGTTTATGGAAAATTTTGAATAATTATTCTCGAAATTCTCTGTTTTCGTTTTGGAAGGCATGTTTAGCTGATGGATTACTTGGGATTTTGGTCAGAGTTTTTACAGGATTTTGTTTTTAAATTATTTTCAACTAAAAAATTTTAAGTTGCTAGTGGATTTACCTCATTTAAATTGATTCTGAAAGCTTGGATGCTCCATTTGATGTGTGCAATTTGATACTCTCCCTCCTCGGGCCTCAATTTTCTCTTCCTTTTCCTGATAGTTTATTGATTTTATCAATGGATAGGTGACCTCGCTGAAAGAGATGGCAATGCCATATTCTTTGAATTGCTTTACGTTGGATGGCTCATCTAGTGATGATGCCTTGAAGAAAAAAATTTATCTTAGGGTGATGTTGGAGGGACTATTTTGTATCTTGTTTCTAACAGCAAGCTTGATACTTATAACCATCTAAGAAATTTGGGTTTGATCATCGTAGTTCTGTGTGAGTTCTCTTCAGCTTATCAACTCCTATATATGGGCATAATGATGGTTTGTAGTTCTTATCTGTCTGCTTATGGATCTTGTTTGTCGTAGCCTCCTGACTCATGCCATGCTTTCTGGTTCGGGAAGAACAATTTTATGAGGTCTCATAATCAATTTGGTGCTGAACTTTTCAGATGCTGAAGGTGCTGCTTCATGTGATCATCCTAGCACGATTTATATCAATAAAGTAGAAGAATTACTTTTGACCATATGCCAATTAAATAAAAAGGTTGGTAGCTGTGATTCTTATTGAAGCAGTAGTATGCTGCAGTAATTGTTCAGTGGCTGTTCTTGTTCTTCTTCTTTTTTTTTTTTTGTTTTTTTGAAGACTTGAAAAATGAAGTTGTTGCAGAGCTTTGCTATTTGAAAACAGATTAAAATGAATACTTGTTTTTGGAGGAAATAAAAAACTATCATTAATCTGCTTGTAGAATCCTAAATCCTATGTCTTTCCTAGGCAAAGCTTAACACTTTAGATGGTAATATAGTTGGAACGGGACCCACTTACTTTGGTAATAAGTCACTTAGAAGATCTCTAATGCATACTCAACTAAACATCTTTTGTTTGTTCAATCAGTAAGTGTAATAGATGAAATGGATCTTTGATTATGTTCCAGCTGATAAAATTCAATTATGTACTCTTTTTTCTTTTGTTTTTTTTCCCTTCATGTAGGAAACTTTATGGTTTTCTTGTTTCTTGTTCTTATTGATTTTCTCGTTTTTTGTTCATAATTTGGCTTTCTGGTTTTGGTGGTGAGGTATTGGTTCACCCTGTGGCAAAAAAAGGAATTGGAGTGCAAAGTAGCAGCAGAGCAAGGGGCTGCTATTTAAATACGGATTGAATGCCTCATGCTTGAGTAAAAAAATCATTAAAAATATTTACCGACGGATATTTCCGTCGCTAAATTTAAAAATAACTTATCTCACAACATGACACATGTTATCATATCATTCGTTCATTTGCCACGTCATCGTGTCTGCAAAACACACGCTTTACTTACCGGGAGAAATATATATTTTTTTCTTATTATATATCAAATTATCAATTTCAAGTGTCCATCTGATCAAAATTGAAATTTAGGATTTTAACTGATTTTTAGTGTCAAGTTGAAGGCAAGCTTCATGTATATTATCCCAAAATACTAACTGGGTGTACAGAGAAAGATGGAGGGAGAGTCTGTAAAGGCCTGAGATCAGGGATGGAGAGAGTCATCCAAGAAGACGAGGTGATGTGGGTTTTTCCCATTAATTTGATGTTACAATTCGGAGTTGCAGCAAAGAATTTATAACAGAAAAGAATAGAAGAGAGAGAGAAGGGAGAAAACAGAACTGAAGAAGAAGGAGAAGAGAGGAAGGATAAGAGAATTTTAGTGAGAAAAAAAAAATTGTATTCCTTTCATGGCTGTCCTATGTATCTCTAACAAAGTTTATATCTAAATATTCTCTCCCTTTGCACAAAATGGAATAACAAACTTTTGCTGCTACTAACACAGCCTAAACAGAAAAAATGCATACGAAAGGGAAATTGCAAATTGTAACTGATAGAAAATCTCTTAACAGTTGGCTAACTAACATTTAACCAACTTATGCCGGCTCAGATTTCCCATTTGCATTTAATCAAACACCTGGTGTGCCATTTTTGCAACAGATTCCTCAACTGCTTCTTTACCTCCTTGAGCAACCTTCTCTGCTTCTGCCATTTGATCCTATCTTGAATCATTACATTTAAGGCATATGTGGGAGCTCACTATGGACCTAACTTAGCTATACCGTTAGTTTTTAAAGAAAAATTGAACCAAATCTCTCAATTGCAATTACATTTAACTACAATTGCATAAGCTATGCTGGAATTATCTAAAACATTAAAGAACCAACTTTTAAAGGTCCAATGTTTAAAATTAATCAAGAACATAAACATCATTCATACAACAATTAATATTATTCTTTGGACCGTTGTAAATCTATAAATGTGTTGCTTATTCAAATATAACAGCAATTGGGCTTCTCACGCTATATCCATAAGCCACCCAATTTAGATAACCCTGAGCAAATGAGCTACCAGTACTAGCGTTTCCAGTTTTACTGAAGGTTACTGAGTATGCAGCTTTCCTGTTTGTCTCATTGAAACTAATCTTATTAGGTGTTACCATTATATCTACTCCCTGTGGTGCAACAATCTCAAGATTGTAAATAGCATTTGGCTGGCCATAGTTTGTAACTGTTCTTGCGTAAGTCTGTGGAGTAGAAGCCAATTTGATAGAAAATGATGGGTAATTCAGTTGAGCTTCAGGAATGCTCGAGTCATTTGAGCATTTCACCTTCCGTTGGATGATTGTTCCCACATGTTTGTCTGAATAACCCAGACCACATAAATATGGAATGTAATCTTCGGGTTGGATATCATAAACAAGCCCCGGATCATTTGCTCTTGATGGGTTCACATGGCCTGCACCAATATCAAATATAGTAGCTGGAACAAACTGTTGATCGGAAATGGACTTGCCTCCAAGATTATACAAATTAGCAGTGGTCATGATTGCAGATTTTATAGCAGCAGGTGACCATTCAGGATGGGCACTTTTAAGTAGCGCTGCAATGCCACTCAGATGAGGGCAAGACATTGAGGTGCCTGACAACAAAGCAAACCCGTTAGTAGTATTATCGACTGAAGTTGGATAAGCAGCTAAAATGTTCACACCGGGGCCTATAATGTCAGGTTTTAAAATCCCCAGACTTGCCCTGCTTGGACCTCTTGAAGAAAAATAAGCAACTTGTGGAGCATCTGTCAAGCCGACTATTGTCCCTTTAAAAAGGATTGTAGCCATTGGCGATGTTGTGGAGTTTATATAGTCTTTGATTGCAGATCCAGCAATGTAACTCACATGTGAAGCAGGAAGGACATGAAGACTGGGTCTTGTGATAAAGCCATGGAGTTCATCATTCATTACAATCATAGCAACACCTCCATTGTCTTTCACTTCTTGTCCTTTGGAAATTGTTCCAGACGCTCCCTCGCATAACACTATCTTGCCTTCAATATTGACATTTCTTAATGATCCTCGCTTACAGAATTTTGACGATGTATTACCATTTGCACCTGCATAAATAAGAGGCAGCGATGCTGAAGAAAAGTTTGTGGGCTGGTAGAGCGATTCACCATTTAGCTCTACATTATTTCCAAGCAAAACTGTTGCTCTTATAGCTCTGTCTAAAGTGCTTGCTCCCACAGTCAGAATCCATGGTGCCTCATTTTCTACAGAGGTTGAGTTCGGACCCGAATTTCCTGCAGAGCAACTGACAGATATCCCCTTCTGAGTAGCTGCAAATGCACCAATAGCAATTACATCGTCATAGAAAGGATGCGAACCCATGCCAATGGAAAGAGAAAGCACATCAACACCATCTTCAATAGCAGCATCCATTGCAGCCAATATCTCACTCTCACCTGCCTTATTGTCTCTGCCAGAAACTTTATACATTGCTAAGTGGGCTAGTGGGGCAATACCAAATGCAGTGCCATTAGCTTGACCAAAGAAGTTAGCACCTTGGACTGGACTTCCAGCTGCAGTGGCAGCTACATGTGTCCCATGCCCAATCGGGTCCAATATGTTGTTAGTTCGTCTATCAAAGTTTCTTCCACCAATGAGCTTGTTATTGCATAATGTTTGATTGAATTCGCATTTCCCTTTCCATTTTTCCGGTGGTGGAGGCATTCCTTTATCGGAAAACGAAGGATGATCAGGCGTTATTCCACTGTCTACAAGTCCAATAATCACTCCTCGGCCATAATTTGAACTTCCCCAAAACCCTGTATTATGTTGGAGACCCATAAAAGTAGGAGTATGGGTCGTGTGCAGAGTCAGCATCCTCTGTGGACGAGCTAAAACCACTTCTTCGCTCGTTTTCATTGCGACTACTTGCTCTGCTGTAAGTTTTGCAGAAAACCCAGTGACCACATGGCGGTAGGAGTGGATTAGGCGTGGATTTTCTGACGAACTGAAGGTGTTTTGAGGCAAGAACGATTGGTACCAGCTATCTAAATCTCTCAATTCTGTGACGTCTAAGGCTTGTGGTTTTTGCAGGAGAATAATATAAGTATCTAAATTACTCTCCTCTTTCTCCAAAGTTGTCTGAGAAATGGCCAGAGAGGAGCTAAAGACAAGAACAAGGAGGAAGATCCATGTTCTGTTTTCCATTTTAATGGTTAGACGAACTAGAAATTGCTGAGTGAGATGTCTGGTTTTGGATAGAGCACTGATGTTTGATTAAGGTACTACAGAACTCACCATAGATGGAAGACAGCTAAAAAATTACTGTTTTTTTTGGGTGGGGTGGGGGGTGCAAACAAAATCATGGCCACTGATGAAGTGATAAATCTTTTATTATATTGTTCTAGAAATGTCGTTGGATGCATATTATTATATTGTCTAACTCAATTCGTGGAAGTTTCTCTTCAAGTTACCGTGACTTCTTTCGTGCGATGTTATTAAAATTGAATCGAATAAAGAATCGATAAAATTAAAGATTCGTGATTTGATTGATTTAATCGAATTTTTTTATTTTTTAAAATATTATTAATTAATATAATTTTATAAATACTATTGTATATTATTATCAATTATACTAAGATCACATTAACAAATTATCAAATATTAATATGAAATGATAAAAAATAATGACATCCTAATATAAAATAAATTTATAAGAAAATATATATTTAAATATTATAAATAGTATTAATTATTGTTTGGCTTTTGTTGTGCATGTAATTTAATTATTTCAAATTAAACGGTAAGAGAACGTAAGTAATTTTTTATTGTTCAATTTAATTTTATTGAAGGAAAGTTAAATTTATCTTTATCAAACTGTCTAACGATTGAAATAAATTAAAAAAAAAGAAAGTAAGAAATAATATAAAGAATAAAGCATGACAATAAAATAAAAAACAATAAAATAAAATTAAAAACAATTAAAAAAAAGTAAAAATAATTTTTAATTTTTTTATTTCAATTTTAAAAAGTTCTATTTTGAATTATCAACAGTAGTGGTGAACTTTGTAAATTTGTTTATTGTACTGAATTTATGGATTTATTAATAAATCAAGTTAATATGATGATGACCCTATAAGTTCTTATTTTATAAATATGAAATTAATTGCAAGGATTACCATTTTTATAGGAATTTAATATTAAATCTATTTATAATGAAAAAATAGATGGATAAGTAAAATTTAAGAAAATAAATGTAAATCTAAAACTTGAACAATAAACATTATGCTGAAAGCCAAAATGGTTACGAGAACAGATTGTCTCCTGAATATTACATTGAGTAATTTAATTAAGCTTAAATAGTTAAGCCATTTCTGTTTTTATTGCTGCAATTGATGTCATAGCATGTGCTAATATTCTCACATATGCTGAAATCGTTTTTCCCCAAGCATCAAATTCAACAACAAAAAAAAAAATCAATTAAAGACAAAGTAACAATGGTCGAGTTATAACAATTTCTTATTGAGACCATTAATTAGGTGGTGTTTGTGCTAATAATCAAGTTATATTAAGTGGTGTTTGTGGTCATAATTTCAGTTAGTGTGAGTGAGACTCAGAATATCATTGGCCCCACACACTATAATTGTTCAGATTCTGTAAGATTTGCCTTTTTTCTGGGCAAATGCTTCGGATATACTTTTACTGCATAAGGTATTTTCTAACCTTGTCAATATTTATTTTTGCATATGTAACCTTGTCAACAAATCTTACTGTTTTCTACAGTTGTAATCATGTCTAGTTGTTGTTGTTTGCCAAAGCTAATTTTGATGCAACTAAACCTTTTTTCTCCAAAGAAAAAGATCATCTAATTAAATTAAACCTTTCATTCTTGATTTAACCCTGGTAGAGATCGTCTAAATCTTGATCCCAATTTGTGAAGATGAGTGCACAGAAAGATCATCTAAGAATATTAATTAAAACTTTTCCTGAATTCACAATACCAATTAACTGCAGCACCATGATTATAGAGTTGGACATATTTCATGCTAAACTCACTACCTCAAGATTTTTCCTACAAAAAGTATTTTTCCATTGGAATTCTTTTCCATTTAAGATAATTTCATAAATTATCAGTTACTAATAACTTTCAATAAAAATGTTACCATATATCAAGTTCTTTCAATTTTTATGATCTTGAAATTTTCAATATTATTTTAGTACTACATATGTAAAGTTGAAATTATTAATTTGTCCTTGAATTGGTAGTTACTTGGAATTTTCTATGATGTGGTCAAACTCAACCAATCCTTGCTCTAATATTGCTCGTCTTTTTTGAATAATGTTTTCAATTTTTCATCAAAAGCATCCATCAATTCCTTAAAAAAAAAAAACGTTTCCAATGGGATAATAAATAAACCGAGACCAAGACTTCCTTAAGTCTTTGCAATAAAAACAAGAAAACCGTCAAATCAATTACATTGTGGTTCTTAAGTTTCATCACATTATTATCAAGTATAAATGCATATACAGGAGTAAATATGAATCGGTTCATTTGATAATTTGTACACTTGAATTTGTCAGGTACCGATTTGGATTAGTGGAATTACAGAGTGGCAGTTTCTAACAATACTTGAATTGAAAGCCCACTTGCATGTGCTAATACTTGGTTTACCATTTTCACTTTAATCATACTGGCTTACCTACTCCTACAAGCTGACCTTCAAAAGGCCAACAATTTTCCTTATCCTTCAATAACAACGGGAACGTGTCCCTTATTACTATTCAATTTTTGTTTGCCTTAATTATAAAGTAGTTGAGCTTGTTAATTTGTATATATCTTGCTTGTACTTAATTAATTTTGGCTTAATTCATTATTTTCTCTTGCCAAAAAATTGTAATGAAGATGGATAAACCACTTGGCACTATCCAAGATCACCTCCAACCATTGGAAAGATCAAGAAATTATACTTGAAGATAGATAAACCACGTGGCTCATCCTTAATCCAAAAAAGGTTGGGTCCCTTTTCCTGATATTTCTTTGTAAATTCGATCATCCCACCAATCTGAGATCTCTATTCTCCACTATAAATATGTTTTTGGCATGAACCGATGACATTACCAATGTCCTAATGCTAACTTTAATATATGGATTTTATGTTTTAAACCAGGTCATTGAGGACCTGGAAATAAGAGAATGAATCCAAGCAATACACTCCAACTTTCACAATTAAAAGCCGGCCCAAGTTAACAATCTCAAACATTCTACTTCATCTCTCTGTTGCTATGAATGCTTCGCATAACATTTTGATACAAGTTCAAAGATTAGCTCTTTCTAGCTCATCTAATAATATGGGAAACAGAACATTAATAGTATTGCCAAACATGTTCTCTCTTTCCTTCCTCATCCTCAATTTCATCATTATCTCCTCTTTCGCAATTGCTGATAAGCCAGTTGCTTTATCAAAAAGTACTTAAAATGAAAACGAAGAAAAGAGCTTAGAGACTTTCATTGTCCTCTTAAAGAAACCCAATGGCTTAAATTTTTCTGAGTCAAGAGATTTAGATAGCTGGTATCAGTCGTTTCTGCCAACTAGGGCGGCCTTCAGCTCGGAGCAACCGCATCTAGCACACTCTTACCACCATGTAGTGACAGGATTTGCTGCAAAACTTACAGCAGACGAAGTGAAGGAAATTGAAAAGAAGGATAAGTTTGTTTCAGCCCTCCCCGAAAGGATGGTGCCTTTTCACACAACGCATACGCCTAGTTTTTTGGGTTTACCCCAAAACAATGGACTATGGAACTACTCAAATTATGGCAAGGGAGTCACTATTGGACTTATCGATACCGGAATAGCAGCTGATCATCCTTCATTTAGTGATGAAGGAATGCCTCCTCCACCTGCTAAATGGAAAGGGAAATGTGACAATGCAACTTTATGCAACAATAAGCTTATTGGTGCAAGAAATTTTGCTACTGACAGTAATAACACATCCGATGAGTACAGACACGGGACTCACACAGCAAGCACAGCAGCTGGAAGTCCTGTTCAAGGTGTTAGTTACTTTGGCCAGGCAAATGGCACGGCAATTGGCATGGCACCATTGGCTCACTTGGCCATGTACAAATTAGTTTCTGGCAGAGACAGTATACCTAGTGAGAGTAAGATATTGGCTGCTATGGATGCTGCAATCGAGGATGGGGTTGATGTGCTTTCGCTTTCGCTTGGAATTGGTTCTCATCCATTCTATGATGATGTCATTGCATTAGGTGCATATGCAGCTATTCAAAGAGGAATCTTTGTCAGTTGCTCTGCAGGAAATTCTGGACCTGAAAATAGCTCGTTATCAAACGAAGCACCATGGATTCTAACTGTAGGAGCAAGCACTATCGACAGAGCTATAAGAGCTACGGTAGTACTTGGAAATAACACAGAGCTAAATGGCGAATCACTTTTCCAACCCAATGAGTTTCCTTCAATGCTGTTCCCACTTGTTTATGCAGGGGCAATAGCTAACCCATACTGCTACCCAGGAACACTGCGAAATGTTGATATTAAGGGCAAGATAGTGCTATGTGAGGGAAGTGGATCCGATGATGATACAAAAGGCCAAGAAGTGAAAGATAATGGTGGGGCTGGCATGATTGTCATGAATGATGAGATTGACGGGTCATTTATAAGACCTTGGCCTAATGTGATCCCAACATCGCAGGTAAGCTATTCTGCAGGATCAACGATTATTGCCTATATAAACTCTTCATCATCTCCAACAGCTACAATAAAATTTAAAGGAACTGTTTTAGGTTTTGCTGTGCCAGAAGCTCCTCAAGTTGCTACATTTTCCTCAAGAGGTCCTAGCGTTTCGAGTCCCGGGATCCTGAAGCCTGACATAGTTGGCCCCGGTGTGAACATTTTAGCTGCTTGGCCAGTTTCAGTTGAAAATACTACCAATAAGTTTACTTTCGACTCAGGCACCTCAATGTCCTGTCCTCATCTCAGTGGCATCGCAGCTCTACTTAAAAGTGACCACCCTGATTGGTCACCTGCTGCCATAAAATCCGCCATCATGACCACCGCCAATTTGTATAATCTTGGAGGCAAGCCCATTGATGACCAATATTCTGTTCTGGCCACTGCTTTTGACATGGGTGCAGGCCAATTGAACCCATCAGCAGCAAATAACCCAGGACTTATTTATGATATCCAACCTGAAGATTATATTCCTTACTTATGTGGTCTGGGTTATTCTGACAGAGAGGTAGAACTTATTGTGCAAAGCAGAGTGAAATGCTCGAATGATTCAAGCATACCAGAAGCTCAGCTAAATTACCCTTCATTTTCTATCAAATTGGGATCTACTCCACAAACATACACAAGAATTGTAACCAATGTTGGGCAAGCTAACTCAGTTTACACCCTTGAGATCTTGGCACCACAAGGTGTTGATGTTCAGGTAACACCTGATAAAATTGCTTTCAATGGAGTGAATAAAAAAGCCACGTACTCGATAACATTTAGCAAAACTCTGAAAGCCAGTGGTTATTTTTCTCAAGGATACCTGAATTGGGTTGCTGATGGATATAGTGTTCGTAGCCGAATTGCTGTCCTATTTGATAAATAGATATATAGTTTTAGGTTTGACTTCTTTAAATTCTTATTATTTCACTGATTTATGCATTATACTATCTACTGCTCTTAGAAGAAGAAAGTTTTAGGGTTATTGTTATTTTTTTTTGTCACTAAACTTTTAAACAGGTTCAAACATGACATGATTTGTTTTTTCTGCCATTTTTGCCGTTAAAGTTTCACAAAGGAGAGAAAGGAGATAAATTGTCATTGTATCTTACAAGAACCAATCATATAATACTATACATATACCATATTTTAGAGATAAATAATATCAATTTTGATAAATTTAGTAACAAAAATTACATATTTTATAAAAGTATAACGGTAATATCTTTTTTTTTTTTGAAATTTTAATGGAAAAACAACTCAAAATAAAATTTAGTATCATTTTTTAACCAATTCAAAATAATATGCTGCAAAAAATGGCGTTAACTAGAAATTTTAATATTGATTATCTCAATAATATGACTGTAGTAATAATTTGAAAAACTTTTCAGTTTTGTCTTTAAAGTAGAAAATTTTTGAGATCAAATCTAGTAATTGTATTGGAAAAAAGGTTCGGTATTGTATTGTTCTAAGAAGGTATTGTATTGTTCTAAGAAATAGAACAATAATGAATGATTTTTTTTTTCTTTCAATTAAAAAAAAAAGAAAAGAAAAACCATTTGAAATTGGATAATTCAATTCTTTATCAAAAAAGAGAACATATAAAAGTTCAATATGATTTCTAATAGTGCAAAACTCTATTTTTTAAGTCAACTTAAACAATATTATCTACCTTTTAAATGCTTGTTTCAATCATGATACACCGGATTCTTGGCAAGTGCTGGGGCAGACTTATTGTCAATATAAATATCCGTTGGTTCTTGAATCAAGTGAAGTTCCTTTAATAGTCGCCTTAGCCAAATCACATGATAAGAACATAAAAGTTGCCACCACATACTCGGACACAAATGTTGATAGCGTAACAAGTGGCTGCCTGTTTGAACTGCATGAAATTTTTCTTTCCTTAAAAATGCCAATTATTGTAGGTTTTTTTTTTTTTACTTTTATTTAGTTAAGGTGAGCCGATTAATTACTCATTTAGGTGTATTTATTCTGGAGAGAATTCAGAGTTTAAAATGGAGATAAATAGCTATTTTGGAGGAAAAGAAGCAAAGAAAAATAAAATTCATGACATCAAAATATAAATGGAAGAAAGTTAAATCATTGAAATACAATTGAGGATAATTGTTCACTTGAAGAGAAAGCCGTCACAATAAGAGTAATTAGAGCTCATTAAAAAAGAAAAAAGACGATAACTGTAGAAAAACTATTGTCGCAAACCTGGGCAATCGAGATATATTGTTAAAATTGTAGGAAAAAAAGTTTATTCTGACATATATTATTGACGTTATTAGCATGAAACATTTTTAATCTTTAAAAGGACATAATAAAATGCCTAAAATCAATTACCATTAGAGAGGATTCCACTCTCCAAATGTTGTTCTATCAAGCCTCAAGCTACGTATCCTCATTCAAATAGCACAGCAATTGGAGAACAAACAATATATCCATTATCAGCCACCCAGTTTAAGTATCCTTGCGAGAAGTATCCACTTGCATTCGCATTTTTGGTAAAGGTTACCGAGTATGTAGCTTTCTCTTTCAGCCCAGAGAAACAAATTTTATTAGGTGTTACCTGCACATCTACACCTTGTGGTTTCAAGATCTCAAGTCCGTAAGCTGAATTAGTCTGCCCGACATTTGTCACTGTTCTAGTGTAAGTTTTTGATGTCGATCCCAATTTGATAGAGAATGAAGGGTAATTCAGCTGAGCTTCAGGTATGCTTGAATCATTGGAACACTTCACTGTACCCTGCACGATAAGTCCTACCTCTTTATCAGAATAGCCCAGACCACACAAGTAAGGGATATAATCTTCAGGTTCGATATCATAAATAAGCCCTGGATTATTTGCTCTTGGTGGATTGACAAAGCCTGCACCCATGTCAAATACTGTAGCTGGGACAGACATTTGATCAGACATAGGCTTGCCTCCAATATTATACAAATGAGCAGTGGTCATGATGGCCGATTTAATTGCAGCAGGGGACCAATCAGGATGGGAATTTTTAAGTAGAGCTGCAATGCCACTCAGATGAGGGCAAGACATTGAGGTGCCTGAGATCATGGCAAACTTGTTGGTGGTATTGTCAACTGAAACTGGCCAAGCAGCTAAAACTCTCACACCAGGGCCTACAATGTCTGGTTTCAAGATACCAGGACTTGCAACGCTGGGACCTCTTGAAGAAAATTCAGCTACCTGAGGAGCATTTGGCACAGCCGCGAATACCACGGTTCCTTTGAATAAGATCGTAGCTGTTGGAGACGATGTTGAATTTATATAGGCTTTTATCGCTAATCCATCACTGTAGCCCACTTGTGATGCAGGAAGCACATGAAGCCTTGGGGTTGTGATGGGCCCATCTATCTCATCATTCATGACAATCATGCCAGCGCCTCCATTATCTTTTACTTCTTGGCCTTTGGAAATATCTCCAAAACCTCCTCCATCGCACAACACTATCTTGCCTTTAACATCAATGTTTCTCAATGTTCCTTGGTCACAATATGCAGCAGAGCTATCATTTGCACCTGCATAAACGAGGGGAAGAAATGTTGAAGGGAAATCATGCGGTTGGAACAAAGATTCACCATTTAGCTCCGCAGTATTTCCTAGCAATACTGTTGCTCTTATATCTCTATCAACAGTGCTTGCTCCAACAGTTAAAATCCATGGTGCCTCGTTTGATAACGAACTATTATAAGGTCCAGAATTTCCTGCCGAGCAGCTCACAAAGATTCCTCTTTGAACAGCTGCATATGCACCTAATGCAATGACATCATCATAGAATGGATGAGATCCGATTCCAAGAGAAAGCGAAAGCACATCAACGCCATCCTCAATTGCAGCATCCATTGCAGCCAATATTTCCGCATCACCAGCCTCGCCAATTCTTCCAGAAACCTTATACATTGCCAAGTGAGCTTGAGGTGCCATGCCAATTGCAGTGCCATTGGCCTGCCCAAAGTAACTAACACCTTGAACTGGACTTCCAGCTGCAGTGCTTGCTGTGTGAGTCCCGTGCCTAAACTCATCTGATGTATTATTGCTGTCAGTAGCAAAATTTCTTGCACCAATAAGTTTGTTGTTGCATAGTGTTGCATTGTCGCATTTCCCTTTCCATTTTGCAGGTGGAGGCGGCATTCCGTCACCACTAAATGATGGATGATCTGCTGTTATTCCACTATCAATTAGTCCAACAATTATTCCCCTGCCATAATTTGAGGAGTTCCACAGTCCTAGGTTCTGCTGCAAACCTAGTAAAATAGGTGTATGTGTTGTATGCAGAGGAACCATCCTTCTAGGACGGGCTGAAACGAACCCATCCTTGTTTTGCATCTGCTTTACATCCTCAGCAGTAAGTTTTGCAGCAAACCCTGTCGCCACGTGGCGATACGAATGTACTAAACGTGATGGTTCTGAGCCAAAGGTGTCGACGGGTAAAAATGACCGGTACCATTTATCTAAATCTTCGGACTGTGAAAACACTAGACCTTCTGGTTTCCTTAAAAGGACAATGTATGTCTCTATGTTTGTCTCTTTTTCTTCAGTAGTAGCTAGACAGGAGCTGATAATGAAATTAAAAGTAAGGAGGAATACAAAAAACACGGTTGGCAATTTTCTTTCCATGCTATTTGAAAAACTAGAAAGATGGTTTTTGGTTTTGAGGTTCTACAATCTCATGCACGTATTTGTAGTATCTCTTTGCAGACAGCTGTAGGAGAATGTTTCAAAACATATCAATAAACGGCATTTATCAAACAGCCCACTCATAAAAGTTAACGTTCAGACTTGATTAAATTGAAATTGTCGTCCAGAACGGTTGTTTCGATTGAACTTATGCTTTGAATTTTAAATTTTGAGATGAATTTCTTGTTTATCTTTACTCCTTAAGAATCAAAATCATGTTAGAAGCAGCGCTCCAAGCGATATCTTTTACTTGGCTTTTTCTTCATAGGAAATTACTATATTTTCCTTTTTTATTTTCTGCTATTGTTTTAAAGAGTTGACATTGATCTGGATCATATTATTTTTGTTTTCTGCTAGAATAATTCGGTAGTTACTAGTTTTCTTTAGTTTGACTCTACGAAAAAGTGTCAAACGAAGTTAAAAAAATTCTTGTAAATGTCGAGTTGATAAAAGGGGGGGGGGGGGATCTACTGGATCTGGACTAGGCAATTTTTCTAGATCAGTCCTTGATTTGCTGCCTTGCTGAGATTGTGTATTCAGCTGATTAAAGAGAAGATATAAGCAACCAAATTGAGATGTGTTTCCTAAATTGTATCTATCATTTTATTATTGCCTTGAACCGTGTATCATTTTTTCAAACACACTCCACCTTTTAGAATGAAGAATGTATTAGATCTGGTGCATTCAGATCTCTGTGGACCAATGCCAAAGTCACTAGGTGGTGCTCAATACTTTGTGACTTTCATTGATAATCATTCAAGGAAGACGTGGGTGTACACTTTAAAATCCAAAGATCAAGTGCTAGACGTTTTCAAGCAGCTCTATGCCTCAGTTGAAAGACAGACTGGGAAGAAGCTGAAATGCATACGAACGGATAATGGTGGGGAATACACTGGACCATTTGACACCTACTACAAGGAGCATGGGATTCGTCATCAAACAACTCCTCCAAAGATGCCACAGTTAAATGTCTTGGCTCAGAGGATGAACAAAACTTTGATGGAGAGAGTGAGATGTTTACTCTCACATGCAAAATTGCCCAAGTTATTTTGGGGTGAGGCTTTATTTACAGCGGTACATGTATTAAACCGCTCACCCTGTAGCCCTCTACAGTTCGATACTCCGGAGAAAGCTTGGTCTAGAAAAGATGTCTCCTATGATCATTTAAAGGTATTTGGCTGTAAAGCTTTTATCCATATACCTAAGTATGAGAGATCCAAACTTGATGCAAAGACTCGCCAGTGTATATTCATTGGTTATGGTGAAGATCAGTTTGGATATCGATTTTATGATCTAGTTCAGAAGAAGCTGATAAGGAGTCGTGATGCTGTATTTATTGAAGATTAAACCATTGAAGGTATTGGAAAAGTAGAAAAGAATGTTCCAAAATCCAATGGTGACTCTGTGGAATTTATTCCTTCAAAGGTGGTGCCAAGATAGACTGAAGATGAAGTCAAAAATCGCCAGCCAAACATGGCTGATGATGAAGCTCCCGCCCAAAATCAATCAGATGATGATTCAGATGAAGATGATCAACCACCAATAAGGAGATCTACTAGAATGAGACAAGCTTCTACTAGATACTCCAGTAGTCAGTACGTGTTACTCACTGACGGGGGAGAACTTGAAAACTTTAAAGAAGCTATGATTGATAAACACAAGCAGAAATGGGTTGAAGCCATGTAAGATGAGATGGAGTCCTTGTATGAAAATAACACTTTTGAACTGGTGAAGCTGCCAAAAGGCAAGAGAGCTTTGAAAAACAAGTGGGTGTTCAGGATCAAGCATGAAGAATATGATCCTGACCCAAGATTCAAAGCTAGACTGGTTGTTAAGGGATTTAACCAAACAAAAGGCATTGATTTTAATGAAATTTTTTCACCGGTTGTGAAAATGACATCCATTCGCACAGTGCTTGGTTTAGCTGCAAGTCTAAACTTGGAAATCGAGCAATTGGATGTAAAAACAACTTTCCTGCATGGAGATTTGGAAGAGGAGATATACATGGAACAGCTAAAGGGTTTTGAAGTAAAAAGAAAAGATGATTATATGTGCAAATTGAAGAAAAGTCTTTATGGTTTAAAGCAGGCACCGAGACAGTGGTATAAGAAGTTTGAGTCGGTTATGGGGCAGCAAGGCTACAAGAAGACTACTTCAGATCATTGTGTCTTTGTACAAAAATTCTCTGATGATGATTTCATTATTTTGTTGCTCTATGTTGATGACATGTTGATTGTTGGCCAGAATATCAACAGAATTAACAACTTGAAGAAATAGTTGAACAAGTCTTTTGCAATGAAAGATTTAGGGCCAGCAAAACAGATTCTTAGTATGACGATCACGAGAGATAGAAGTAACAAGAAACTATGGTTATCACAAAAGAAGTACATTGAGAAAGTACTTCATAGGTTCAACATGGAGAAAGTTAAAGCGGTTAGCTGTCCTCTTGCTAATCATTTTAAGCTAAGTATTAAACAATGTCCTTCTACAGATGGAGAGAAGGAAGAAATGAAGAAAGTTTTGTATGCTTCAGCGGTTGGAAGTTTGATGTATGCCATGGTATGTACACGACCAGACATTTCTCATGTTGTTGGAGTTGTGAGCAGATTTCTATCAAATTTCGGAAAGAAACATTGGGATGCAGTGAAGTGGATTCTCATATATCTTTGTGGTACTTCCAAAATATGCTTATGTTTTGGAACTACAAATCCTGTGTTAGTTGGTTACACAGATGCAGACATGGCCGGTGATGTTGACTCGAGAAAGTCTACTTCAGGTTATCTAATTACCTTTGCAGAAGGAGTTGTATCATGGCAGTCTAAGCTACAAAAAAGTGTTGTTTTATCCACAACTGAAGCTGAATTTATTGCTGCAACTGAAGCTTGCAAAGAGCTCCTGTGGATGAAAAAGTTCTTAGAAGAACTTGGTTTCCACCAGGAGAAATATGAGTTGTTTTGTGATAGTCAGAGTGCAATTCACCTTGGGAAAAATTTCTCCTTTCATTCTAGATCAAAGCATATTGATGTGAGATATCACTGGATAAGGGATGTATTGGAAAAGAAGTTACTACAACTTGAAAAGATTCATACCGATGAGAATGGGTCAGACATGCTAACTAAGACTCTTCCTAGAGAAAAGCTAGAGTACCGTCGACAAGCAGTAGGGCTAGTGGATCCCTCCATGTGATCGAGACGGGGAGATTTTGCGGTGGTATCCCTTCACATGGTGGGACCCACATGTTTTTGAAAAGAAAAAAAAAATGGAAGAAGAGAATTTTGAATTTTCAACAGCTTTTGGTGGCTTTAATTATGGTAGGCCACCGATTTCAATAATAGAGGCTGCCTACAATTTTTTCTTTGATTTTACATTGCAAATTGCTTTGCAATTCTTACTATAAATAGGTGGCCTTTGGCCATTTTTTTATATATCCAATCTTGAGATAAAAGGATTGAGAGAAAGAGAGTGAGAAGTATTTTAGAAAAATATTTGGGATATTTTTCTAAAAGGAGAGTGACAAAATAGTGAGTTTGGGTAACACTTGTGTGTTACTATTTTGGGTTTATCTCAAATTGTTGTATTACCTCTCTCTCTTGTACCCATTAATTTTATGAGTGGAAGAAATTTCAGAGTTTGTCCCGTGGAGGTAGCCCAAAAACTTAAGGGTGAACCACGTTAAATTTTGGTGTCATTTATTTTATTTATTTTGCTCGTATTTAATTTATTCTGTTGCACCAGAGGAAATACTAGCCAGTGCTATTTATTCCCAACATATTATTCATTACAACCTTCATTAAATATATATACAACCTATCAAAAATCATAGCGTAATATAAATTAAGGTAAAATCAAAGAGGTAAGTAACATTGCTGAAAGCTAAATTGTGAGCAGTTGATCTATTTGCTAATTTTGTATAGAGAAATTAGTTTTAATGTATTGCCTTCACCATCATTAGAACATGCTAAGAATAAACATACACTTTGGTTATATGCTACTATATGAACGATTGTAATTATCAAATATAATAACATGCAATTAGAGACATTAGTACAAATTGGTTAACATATATGACATATCAATTAGATCATCTATCGGATAAACATGGGAGTTTGACCGGTGTCTAGCAAGTGTACTAGATTGGCTAGTAATATAGGAAAATATATATTAAGACCCCAAATATTGTACCCTAGGGAACATGGATTACTAAGTATAATATCTATGTATGAATTAAATTAATTCGAGATTGTTTCCCAATTGATTTAAAAGCAAAAATTAAACAAAATAAACAATTAAACAAAACAAAAACTAAAACATGAATTAAAAAAAACAATAACTGAAATTCTCTTGCTAAAAGAACTATCCACCTCAATTTTTATTGTAATGACTTAAATTCAATATAAACACCAGTGATTATGGAAAAACTAGTAATAAAGCAAGATATATTTATTCAAGTATATCATTCTTAGTATTAAACTCATAGACAAATCTAATACTTAGCATGCAAATCTAGTTTTAACTTCCTAAATATTCATTGAAGCCTTTCTCAAGTGATTCAACTCCAATTCATTCTTAGTTCCTCCTCTCTTAGTATTAACAAATAAAATTCACACATAATTATTTCATATTTCGGATAATAATCATGCATAAACATTAAAGAGTTAACCTAAGAACATGCAAATTATTAACTATATCAAAACCAATCTTTAGTTATTTATTCAATAAACAAACAGTCAATCTCAACATAATCAAAGATAAGAATATGCTTAAAACCAAGAAATAATCAACTGATATTGAAATTAAGCTCAAAATAAAGTCATAACAATGAAAATATAAGATTTCAAGAATCCATTAGCAAAAGAAGAAAAACTACTTACTAAACATAATTATAAACTAAAGACAAAGTTGAAAAGAAAAATAAAACAACGTAAAATAAACTAAGATTAATTCTAAGATTAATTCCTAATTCCTAATTCATCCCCTTTCTTTGGTGTTAGAGTTATCTATTTATAGGCAAAAGATGTTGTAGAAGCCTTTTAAACTTCCCAAATTGGAGTAGGAAAAGAATCCTTCTTGAATTGGAGAAGATCACAAATCCTTCATTGCATGGGAGAACTTACACGTGGCCACATCCTTCCCTTTGCAATTGAACACGTGGTCACGTGTGGACTTGCCTTGCTTCATACGTGGTCACGTGTCCTCATAGATTTCTTCACTTGTTCCTTCACGTGGCCATGTATTCAATCTTCACTCCTTCACGTGGCCACGTGTTTGTCTTCTAGACATCACGATAATATCTTAACATGAATTTTTTAATTTTACAATTTTGACCCAAATCTTCTTGCCTGTTTATAATTAAGTTTTTTTTCTTATAAATTAACCCTGAAAAACACCAAAATTTACAATTAATTCCAAAAACATAAAATTAACCAATTAAACTCAAATCTAATCCTAATTAACACAAAATTAACCTAATTAAACACCTAAAAACATACTAAAAATACTATATAAATGACCATTATCAAAAACCCTACACTTAGACTTTGCTCGCCCTCGAGCAAATTAGAACAATCCAACTTCTCAAAATAATCAAACTCAAATAAAGAATCATGCATTTCAAAACCAAGCTTAGTAATTAACAAGAGCACTTAATAAAAATTCAACTAGAATAAATTCAACCAAGACAATATAAGTTAGTTTCTTTGTGTGTGTGCAAGACCAAAATATTTTAAGTATTTTCAAAATCCAAAACACCAATGCAAATTTATAGTCAAGTTTAGAATGAATGTATACATGAGTATACACATGGTTTCGCACTTGAAACTCTAGAAACACCATAAGCCTCTCCTTTAGCACCAGAAACCGGAGGTCATCTCCGCTAAATAACTCAAAAACAAAACTTAGAATTATTTAGGTCTTTTAAAGGTTGTAATGGGGCTAAGGTATTGGTTATCAAAGAATGAATAAAGATTAACAATAAGAATAGCCACTCTAAGATAAAATAGACTAACAATTCTAACTTTTCATCCCATTAATTTAATCAATAAAGAACTTTAGCCAAAATTTCCCAACCCTTCACAATTCAAAGTACAATCTTAAAATTCTCTCAATTTCACCATTTATACACTTTTAGAAGTCATATCTATTTTTTCTTGTAACTACCCCACACTTAAGATTTTGCCATAAATACTAGCTTTATTTCAATATTTCTTTCTTCTTTTTTTTTCATTTTTCATTTTTTTTCACTTTTCTTTCTCTTTTTTTTCACTAGCTTTGATGTTGACAATACAATAATAACATGGGTAATCACAAAGTCATAATTCACTATTTACTTGACTTCAACAATAGCTCTTGATAATAAAATTCAAAATTATCTTACCACTCATCAAGATACTCAATTTCCATTAATCCATCCAATCCTAGAGTGGCCAATTCTAGAAGGGAAGATAAAAGCTTTTTAGGTTATATGGTAAAATAAATGAGTGTAATAAGAAAAATAAATATGACACGCATTAAGCATACCTCATTAGGCTTAAAATTGGCTAACAACGGATAACTATGCATAAAGGGTAGGAAAATAAGTTAAGATATAGCTCAACAAGAAAAACATTGCCTAGATCACTTTCCAAGTTGAATTGAGTTGCTTATATGCTTTAAAGGGTGATGAAGAAGGTTCTAGTGTTCTAAAATTCATCACTTAACTATTTCATGCATTGATTTTCTTTAAGTTCAAAAACTGGTCTTAAGTGCTCAAAGAATAAAAAATAACAAATATAAGTCAAATTGAATATTAAACTAGCCAAAAATTTATTAAACAACATGCTTGTTCTAATGCTAAACAAGAATTTTAAATATTGCATATTCTAAATTCAAGTTCAAAATGTTGAATTTTTTAGAATAACTAGGACGAATTAAGCTAAATGTACAATAAATGATAAATGAATTAACTAAACTAACATACAAAATAAAAACTAAACATACAAACTAAAAACCAAACTAAACAACTAAAGCAAAAACAAAAATGACTAAAACAAAATAATTCGTATAATTTTTAGCTCAGCTGAGCTTTATCCCCCTCTTTAAAATCTTGCTGTCATCAGCAAAGTATGAAAAATTTCAGCACACTTCATCACTTTTAAGAAACAAGTTAGTGCCCAAGAGAAATTGTAAGCTCACCATACTTAGAACCATAATCAAGTCAAAAGAAGGCATGAGATCAATGGAATTGAGTTAACAAACATACATACCTCTAAAACCAATAAAGTGCAATGAACAAGACTTAATAAACATGATAACTAAGTGAACAAATGTAACTATGCCAAACTTGCTTAAGTGCTCAATGCATACTATCCATAGGTGACAAGGTGGACAGTGTATGAATGTAAAATCTCAAGTGTAAAGATAATTGGTGATGGTTAGGCTTAAATAAAAGGAAGAGAAAGATTTTAATTGGTCATGGTAAGCACAAAAGAAAATAAGCCAATTCAAATACAAACTCAACCTATATGAAGCCACAATGAAGCTCAATGTCAAACAATAAGTAGCTAAGAGTAAATGCAATGCATAACTGAAAATCAATCTTCAAGCAAACTTATATTCAACACTGATGAAACATACACCAATTTATTTGAATTAAACTTATCAAGTAAATCATGCAAATGCGCCTTAGTAAGGATGTGTGTTTGGATAAGAAATGAAGTGTAACATGTTTTATCACAAAAGTCCCAATTAGCCATGTATCATAAAGATAGTAATGAAAATCAAGTCATCCATAATATGTTCAACTGAATGTATATAACAATTGATGTATCAAAATTGCAAATAATGACTTGAATAAAATTTAAGGCGCTAGGATTAGATAACACAGCGGTCCGCTAACCGGTTAGCGGGCGAGGTTAAGGGGCGACGCCCCTTACAGGGTTCTTGAGGGACAGCGCCCCTGGGCAGGATCGAGGGGCAGCGCCCCTCGAAGCTTTAAAGCAACGAGGAACTCTATAAAAATTTTCTGCACAAAACCTTATTTTGAATCCCTGAAACAAATCAAATTCTGAGCAATCATATCAGCACTTGGTTGTTCAATAACAATGCAAGAAATAAATATGTGTTAAGTGCAATATTGAATAAGTGATAGTGTGCTTACTTGAATAAATGAAGATAGAAATAATGAAAAAAAAATGGAGTTAAACTTTGAGGTGTGTGCTTGAGTGAGTATGTGGATGTGAATGAATTGATGGAGTGTAAGAGAGTAAGTGAAAGGAATGAAAATGAACATGTGAAGATGAAATGAAAGAAGAAAAATCGTGGGTTTTAATGAGGTAGTGGCTTTCACGTGGTCACGCAAGGATATAGGCATACCAACACGTGGCCACGCATGGGAGAAATGCAAGGAGATATGACAACGTGCGTGAAGGCAGAAGCTTCATGCATGGCACGGGTGGATATACCTGCATTAACACGTGGGCACGCGATTTTTATGGGGCAAGCAGTAGGCTTATACGTGGGTGTGCATGTGCTAGTAAAGAAAAACACGTGGGCACATAAATTGGTAACCCCAGGCAGATTTTCCATGCGTGGCCACGTGATGTATAAGGAGAAATCCTCACGTGGGCGTGGGTGAAAGTTTACCTTGAAACAACTTGTTGTTTGTTTGTGTTTCAGCAGAAATCCAGCTTACTTTTTGCCAAGAAAAAACCTCACGCGTGGGCACGCAAATGGTAGAGGGAAAAGAAGACGTGGGCATGCGAGAAGCTACTGCCTGGCAAAACTCCAACACATGGCCACGCATGAAGAACAAAGAGGACCACACGTGACCACGTGTGAAGAACAAAAGGCTGGACACATGACCACGTGTATATTTGTACTGAGAGAGGCGTGGCCACGCATTGGTCTTTTTACTGCATTCTCAGGCTTCATTTTTCTGCACGCACAAAAATTAAATTTCATTCACCATATGAATAAAACATTCCTCATACTCACTTAATCACTTAATTATGCCTTTTCTTTTCTCTTTAAGCTCTAATTTAGTTATGCCAAACAATATGTAAATCTTCAAACTAGTTGAATTACAAATCAAGTCCATTATTTTAGCAAACTGAATAATTCTCTCTTAAGTTCATGAAGCATCAAGCAACTAGGATCAAATTCTCGTTCAGACAATGAAAATAACTCAAGACTCATAAATCCATATTAAGTTCAACTAATTTGTAATTCACTTTAAAAATTATTGTAGCTCTTAGAAACCCTTACTTAAATATGACAATTAAGCACAAAATCACTATGAGTAGCTTATTTCCAACCCCTAATCTTAAACTCATGAATTAAAAGCCACAAATCAATAACAAACATGCATTAAAATTTAAACTAAAAATAATGGCAAACAAATTATGGAAAATAACCTGCAAAACATAAATCATAAAAAAAATGATAAAAATTTAAAGAGAAAAGTTAGAGAAGAAGTTCTGGTTTATTGAGTCCCAGCTCGACTCATGTTACTCTTGGGAGGTCGAGCTTGTGATCCAAACATAGGTCTTTCCGGACTTTGCTCCTCATTTTCTCCCATTAGTAGAAGAAATTTGTCATAGTTTATCAAAGTTGGAAACTCCATATCTTCAATAAAATATGACTCCTCCTTTGGCTCATTTATAACGAACTCTACCGGCTCCTCTAGCCTAAACAAATCCTTCAAGCGGACTGAATTCAATATCTCCACTTGAGAATCTTTTCGTTCTTGCTCCTTTGGTGAAAAATTCTCTATAAAAGATCTTACACCTTTTAAATAAACACATGACATATCCTCAAATATGAATTGTTCCTCTTGTTCCTTATTCTCCATAAATGAATAATTTGGTTCCTTTTCCTTACCACCATCACCTTAAGTGCTCAAAAGTTTTAGCTTAGATTCCAACTTTTCAATTCCATGCTCTTTATCCCTTAATAAATTTTCTTGACTTTTAATTATCTACTCTTGAGTCCTTATTTTCTCTTCTTGCATTCTAAACTTTTCCTCTTGAGCCCTTAATGTAGCCTCCAACTCCTCTTTTTCATCATAAAATTCCATTTCCTTTCTTATAAGCAAGTCACAAATATTTTCAGTTTCGAAGATAATAGCCTCTTACGTGGCCTTCCATCTTTCTTTTTCAGCTTTAAATTGCTAGTCCTTACCTATAAGCTGGTTATGAAGACGTTGATTCTCGGAGATACAGGCCTCTTTTGAGTATCGCAGTTCTTGATTCTCTATTTTCAATTCTTCCATTTGTGCTCTTAAAGTCCAAAGAGAATAAGACTCTTCAGCAATGGATGGTGATGAATAAGGATTTTGTGATTGTGCACGCAATCGTTCTATCTCCTCTCTTTCTCTTAGTAGATCATTCATTCATTGTTTTAAAAGAAACAATTCATACTCTTGGACCTCATCTTGCATCATCTTGAAAGATGTTTAGAATTGTTCTTGCAAAGAACAATCACCAAATTAAAAATAAAATCTCAAACTAACTTAATCAAAGATATTAAATAAACAACACCGCTGTTCCCCGGCAACGGCGCTAAAAGCTTGATCGGTGTCTAGCAAGTGTACTAGATCGACTAGTAATATAGGGAAATATAGATTAAGACCCCAAATATCGTACCTTAGGGAATATGGATTGCTAAATATAATATCTATGTATGAATTAAATTAATCCGATATTGTTTCCCAATTGATTTAAAAGCAAAAATTAAATAAAATAAATAATTAAACAAAACAAAAGCTAAAACATGAATTAAAAACAAAACAATAACTGAAATTCTCTTGCTAAAGGAATTATCCACCTTAACTTTCATTATAATGACTTAAATTCAATATAAACACCAGTGATTATGGAAAAGCTAGTAATAAAGCAAGATATCTTTATTCAAGTATATCATTCTTAGTATTAAACTCATAGAAAAATCTAATACTTAGCATACAAATCTAGTTTTAACTTCCTAAATATTCATTGAAACCTTTCTCAAGTGATTCAACTCCAATTCATTCTTAGTTCCTCCGCTCTTAGTATTAACCAATAAAATTCACACATAATTATTTCATATTTCGGATAATAATCATGCATAAACATTAAAGAGTTAACCCAAGAACATGCAAATCATTAACTATATCAAAACCAATCTTTAGTTATTTATTCAATAAACCAACAGTCAATCTCAACACAATCAAAGATAAGAATATGCTTAAAACCAAGAAATAATCAACTGATATTGAAATTAAGCTCAAAATAAAGTCATAACAATGAAAATATAAGATTTCAAGAATCCATTAGCAAAAGAAGAAAAATTACTTACTAAATATAATTGTAAACTAAAGACAAAGTTGAAAAGAAAAATAAAAACAACGTAAAATAAACTAAACTTAATTCTAAGATTAATTCCTAATTCCTAATTCATCCCCTTTTTTTGGTGTTAGAGTTGTCTATTTATAGGCAAAAAATGTTGTAAAAGCCTTCCAAACTTCCCAAATTGGAGTAGAAAAAGAATCCTTCTTGAATTGGAGAAGATCGCAAATCCTTCATTGCATGGGAGAACTTGCACATGGCCACGTCCTTCCCTTTGCAATTGAACACGTGGTCACGTGTTACACAAGGCTTCCTTCACACTGGTCACGTGTGGACTTGCCTTACTTCACACGTGGTCACGTGTCCTCATAGATTTCTTCACTTGTTCCTTCACGTGGCCATGTCTTCAATCTTCACTCCTTCACGTGGCCAGGTGTTTGTCTTCTGGACATCACGATAATATCTTAACATGAATTTGCCAATTTTATAATTTTGGCCCAAATCTTCTTGCCTTTTTACAATTAAGTCCTTTTTCTTGCAAATTAACCCTGAAAAACACCAAAATTTACAATTAACTGCAAAAACATAAAATTAACCAATTAAACTCAAATCTAATCCTAATTAACACTAAATTAACCTAATTAAATACCTAAAAACATACTAAAAATACTATATAAATGACCATTATCAGAGTTCAAACCATATGTCTTCACAAGCTATGAATGTCACTTATAAGGTTTGAAAATATCTTTATGAAATTTTGTTTTTAGAACTTTATTGTTAATAGTAATCTTGTGTGAAATTAACCTTGTACTTGACAACATTTAGCTAAAATGTGAATGCCATTGGATGTTTTTTTCAATGATATTAGAATTGGATGGCTGATGAAAAATGAAAATATAAAAAGAAGTGCCAACAATATAAACGAGACATAAGACATTAAAATTCAAGACATGCATGAAAAAGATAATGGAAAGAAAATTGAAGCGAAGTAATGAAAAAAAAATCAAGCATTGAGTATCATGATCAAGTAAGGTCCAGATATTAAAAGTTCCGAATCATATAAAACGAGATGAAAGCACACTAAAGTTCAAGACATGAAAATGTAATTGAAAGAATGAAGAAGGGAAAATTTTCAACCATACTCATGATCAAGCAAGATCCCAAAATTAAATACTCATGGACACTAAAATTCAAGACATCAACAAAATAAACGGAAGAAAGTTAAATCGTTGAAATAAAATTGAGAAAATAATTGTTCACTTGAAGAGAAAGGCATCACAATATGATATAAAAATTTTATTATGCATATATAATAGACTTTATTAGTATGAAACATTTTTAATCTTTAAAAAGACATAATAAGATGCCTAAAATCAATGATATTGGAAAGGATCCCCCCTCCAAATGTTATTCTATCAAGCCTCAAGCTACGTATCCTCATTCAAATAGCACAGCAATTGGAGAACGAACGCTATATCCATCAGCCACCCAGTTTAAGTATCATTGCGAGAACTGTCCACTTACATACGCATTTTTGGTAAAGGTTACCAAGTATATAGCTTTTTCTTTCAACCCAGAGAAAGAAATTTTATTAGGTGTTACTTGCACATCTACACCTTATGGTTTCAAGATCTCAAGTCCGTAAGCTAAATTAGCCTGCTCGACATTTGTCACTGTTCTAGTGTAAGTTTTTGATGTCGATCCCAATTTGATAGAGAATGAAGGGTAATTCAGCTGAGCTTCAGGTATGCTTGAATCATTGGAACACTTCACTATACCCTGCACAATAAGTCCTACCTCTTTATCAGAATAACCCAGACCACACAAGTAAGGGATATAATCTTCAGGCTCGATATCATAAATAAGCCCCGGATTATTTGCTCTTGGTGTATTAACAAAGCCTGCACCCATGTCAAATATTATAGCTAGGACAAACATTTGATCAGAAATAGGCTTGCCTCCAATATTATACAAATGAGCAGTGGTCATGATGGCCGATTTAATTGCAGCAGGGGACCAATCAGGATGGGAATTTTTAAGTAGAGTTATAATGCCACTCAGATGAGGGTAAGACATTGAAGTGCCTAAGATCATGGCAAACTTATTGGTGGTATTGTCAACTGAAACTGGCTAAGCAACTAAAACTCTCACACCAGGGCCTACAATGTTTGGTTTCAAGATATCAGGACTTGCAACGCTGTTGGAAATATTAGTTTAATTAGAAGCAAACAACACACAGTACTCACACACACAATTATGAGATGAATGTAATTTTAAGCTAAAGAAAGATGGCTTTCTATTATTTTTAACTAATAAAAAAAACGAATACAGAGCAATTCTTTAAATAGACAAAAATACAAGCTCGTTAGCTGCATAATCGGCAATCGTTATTTTTGCTGAAGAATAGGACTTCTAAAAACAAACTACTTACTTCCTAATAACTCGATCACTGAGATTGAATCAATCTTCAACATCCTCCCTTGATTCAAACTCGGTTAGACCCAACTTCTTTCTCAGACACACAAACTTCCTATAAGGTAGTGCTTTAGTTAAAATATCAGCAACCTGTTCTTCAGTGTCACAATACTTCAGCCTCACTTCTTGCTTGGTTACTAACTCTCTCAGAAAATGACGTTTGATTTCAATGTGCTTGGTCCTGCTATGAAACATAGGATTCTTGCTAAGTTTTATAGCTGAGATGCTATCACACTTGATTATTGTTGCTTCGGTTTGTTCATGTCCTAGCTCAGCCATTAATTTTCTCAACCATATTGCTTCACACACTGCTTCTGTCCCTGCTATATATTCGGCTTCACATGTTGACAAAGCCACTATAGTCTATTTCTTTGAGTTCCAGGTCACAGCTCCTGAACCAAAAGAAAAACAGTAACCAGATGTGCTTCTTTTATCATCAATGCACTCTGCTGTTTCTTCATATGTTATGGGTTCAGCAGTGAATAACGTAAAAGTGCAAAATTCATATATATCACTGAGTAACCTTGTTTTCCTTATTGAGGTTTCTTTTGTTCTTTCCTTTTCATCGTTGTTAACTGGGCCTTTTGGAACTTCTAGGCTTTTTGATGATGCAACTCCTCTGCTGCTTGGGCTTTCAGTTGGGCTTCCTGTTTGATACCCAGCTACTGATTCTTCCTCCTCAGGCTGGAATGCGTGTTGTTTCTGCTTTTCTTTCCAATTCCATCCTTCATCTTTATTGAACTTCACATTTCTGCTAATGAAAATTTTCTTAGTAACTGGATTATATAGCCTATAGGCTTTGCTCTCAGTACTGTACCCGATGAACACGTATTTTTCTGACTTGTCATCAAGCTTCTTCCTATCGTGAGAATTTTTAAATGCATATGCTACGCATCCAAAAATTCTCAGATGCTCCATAGATGGTTTATGCCCATGCCAAACTTCGAAAGGTGTGTTTCCAGGTAATGACTTGGTAGGTGACAGGTTTAATATATACACTGCCACGGTCATAGCTTCTGCCCAATAGAAATTTGGCACTCTGGTTTTCAGCAGCCCTCTTGCCATTTCTACCATCGTTCTGTTCTTTCTCTCCACAATGCCGTTCTGTTCTAGTGTGTAGGGGGCTGTTAGTTCTCTCCTAATGCCTTCTTTCTCACAGAACTGATTAAATTCTGTTGACAGAAACTCTCCACCTCTATCTGACCTTATTACCTTAATCACCTTGCCGTTTTGCTTTTCAAATTGCGCCTTATATATTTTAAATGTCTCAAAAGCTTCTGACTTCAGTTTAAGACATCTAATCCAACACATCCGACTAAAATCATCGATGAGTAGTATGAAATACTTACTTCCACCGAGTGAAGTTGTGTTCATCAATCCACAAAGGTCCATATGCACCAGCTCTAGGAATTCGGATGCTTCCCATGCGCCTTCTTTGAGAAATAGCTTTCTGCTATGCTTTGCATAGATGCATTCCTCACACTCCTTTTGTACTTCATTAATTCGAGGAAGTCTTTGAACCATGCTTGAGTCTGATGGCTCCTTCAAACTCCTATAATTCAGGTGGCCAAGGCGTTTGTGCCATAGCGTTGCATTATTTCTTGTTGCTGCACTGCTTTGCTTTATTTTAGTAACCTCAAATGGGAACATAAAGTTCTCTTTCATGGGTACCCGTACCACTTCTTCCCTACTACTTTTGTCATAAATGACACAAGTATTATGATCAAATTGAACACTAAAACCAGATTATAACAACTGACCTACACTTAGTAGATTATGTGCCAGTTGGGGTGCATATAGCACATCTCGAATCAGTTTGGTCGTGCCTCCATTGGTTTGAATCTGAATAGTACCCTTGCCTTCCACTTGAATTTTGTAATTATTGTTGAGACCGATCATCCTTTTATGCTCCTCATCCAAGTCTTTGAATATGCTTCTTATACCTGTCATGTGATTGGAGCAGCCACTGTCGATGTACCAAGTGGATTTCTTGCGTTGATTATCATCTGTAATTGCCATGAACAGGTAGCTTTCCTGCTCTTCGTCATCCTCCATCTGCTCAGCGTATTCTGTTTGATTCACTCTCAGTTTGCAATCCCTTGCCAAATGTCCAGCTTTGTTGAAATTATATATAACACTTTCTCGTCTCTAGTATTCCTCTCCCTCTTCCTCGGCTTCCACTTCTTCCAAATCCTCTGCCTGATCCACGACCTCCTTGTCTAGCATTGTAGCTGACTTAGAAAGCTTTTTCTTCACCTTTGTCACCACTTCTATTTATTCTATCTTCATGAGCAAGTAGCGACCCCATTAGTGCATCAATTGTCAGGACAGATAAGTCCTTTGATTCCTCAATGACTGCAACAATGTGGTCAAATCTGGATGGCATACTTCAGAAAAGCTTACACACAATTGTTTCATCCGAGATTTTTTCTCCAAGCATTCACATTTGGTTCACAACTATCATGGCTCTTGACATATAATCTTGTATTGTTTCATCATGAGCCATTAATAGCGTCTCAAAGTTCCTTTTTAAGGTCTGCAATTTGACTGCCCTGACTTTGCTTGTGCCTTGGTATTCATTTTGTAGACTTTCCCATGCTTCTTGGGCTATTTGAGCAGCTGCAACTCTGCTGAAAACCGTGTCATGTAGCCCTTTTGGATGAAGAATAGAGCTTTGGCATCTTTCTTCTTGAGTTCCCTCATTCGATCTACATCTGGAGTGTCCAGCATGCCATCTTCTACGATCTCCCACAACTCTTGTGACCTGAAAAGAGTCTTCATTTTAATGCTCCAGAACTCATAATTTTCTCCTTTGAAAAATGGTATCATGGACTGTTGTTGGCTTGCTCCATTATTGTTCATGTTGAAGAGATCAACAGGAAATTCCAACAAGGCTTTGATACCAAAATGTTGGAAATATTAGTTTAATCAGAAGCAAACAACACACAATACTCACACACATAATTATGAGATGAATGTAATTTTGAGCTGAAGAAAGATGGCTTTCTATTATTTTTAACTCATAAAAAAACGAATACAGAGGAATTCTTTAAATAGACAAAAATACAAGCATGTTAGCTGCATAATCGACAACCGTTATTTTTGCTGAAGAATAAGACTTCTAAAAACCAACTACTTACTTCCTAAAGACTCGGTCACTGAGATTGAATCAATCATCAACAAACGATGGGACCTCTTGAAGAAAATTCAGCTACCTGAGGAGCATTTGGCACAGCCGCGAATACCACGGTTCCTTTGAACAAGATCGTAGCTGTTGGAGACGATGTTGAATTTATATAGGCTTTTATCTCTAATCCATCACTGTAGCCCACTTGTGATGCAGGAAGCACATGAAGCCTTGGGCATGTGATGGGCCATCTATCTCATCATTCATGACAATCATGCCAGTGCCTTCGTTATCTTTTACTTCTTGGCCTTTGGAAATATCTCCAAAACTTGCTCGATCACACAACACTATCTTGCCTTTAACATAAATGTTTCTCAATGTTCCCGAGTCACAATATGCAGCAAAGCTATCATTTGCACCTGCATAAACGAGGGGAAGAAACTTTGAAGGGAAATCATGCTGTTGGAACAAAGATTCACCATTTGGCTCCGCATTATTTCCTAGCAATACTGTTGCTCTTACATCTCTATCAACAGTGCTTGCTCCAACAGTTAAAATCCACGGTGCCTCATTTGATAACGAACTATTATAAGGTCGAGAATTTCCTGCCGAGCAGCTCACAAAGATTCCTCTTTGAACAGCTGCATATGCACCTAATGCAATGACTGTTGGAATTATTGGTTTAATAAGAAACAACCAACACACAATACTCACACACTCAATTAGGGGAAGAAAGGATTGTAAGCTGAAGAAAGATGGCTCTTTATTAATCTGCACTCGCTTGAGTCATAAACGAATACAAAGACATTTATATAAAGAAATTCAAAAACAACTAACTGCATGATTACAGCCTTTATTTTATGCTTGAGAATAGGACTTCAGAAAACAAACTAACTACTTCCTAAAGACTAGGTCACTGAGGTTTGAATCAGTCTTCAACATCCTCCCTTGATTCAAACTCAGTTAAACCCAACTTCTTTCTCAGACATACAAACTTCCCATAGGGCAGTGCTTTGGTTAAAATGTTAGCAACTTGTTCGTTAGTGTCACAATACTCCAACCTCACTTCTTGCTTGGTTACTAACTCTCTCAGAAAATGATGTTTGATTTCGATGTGTTTGGTCCTGCTGTGAAACATAGGATTCTTGCTAAGTGCTATAGCAGAGATGCTGTCACACTGGATTATTATTGCTTCAGTTTGTTCATGTCCAAGCTCAGCCAACACTTTTCTTAACCATACTGCTTCACACGCTGCTCCAGTCCCTGCTATATATTCTGCTTCACATGTTGATAATACTACTGTATTCTGTTTCTTTGAGTTCCATGTTACTGCCCCTGAACCAAAAGAGAAACAGTAACCAGATGTGCTTCTTCTGTCACTAACACACCCTGCCCAGTCGCTATCACTGTATCCCATTAACTTCAACTCATTCCCGTGGTTGTATAGCACTCCAAGATTAACTGTACCTGCAATATATCTCAGAATCCTTTTTACCGTTCCCATATGATGCATGGTGGGATTATGCATAAATCTAGACACTACTCCAACCGAGAAAGCAATATCTGGTCGAGTATATGTCAGATAAATCAGTCCACCTACCACACTTCTGTACATCTTCTTATTCATTTTCTCTGTTCCATCTTCTGCCTGCAACTTTTCATTCACATTCATAGGCGTAGTGATTGGTTTGCATTTCTGCATTCCAGTTCTTTTTAAGAGACTTTCAGCATACCTTTTTTGGGAGATGAAAATTCCTTCCTTCTTTTGCTACACTTCGACTCCAAGAAAATAATGCAAAAGGCCCAAGTCAGTCATTTCGAATTTGCTCTTCATATCCTCTCTGAACCTATGTACAGTGGCATCATTGGAACCGCAATATATCATGTCATCTACATATAAACACACAATCAGTATGTCAGTTCCTTCTTTCTTCACATATAACGTTGGCTCACTGTTGCTTCTTGAAAATCCATACTGTGAGAAGTAATCATGGATTTTCAGCTACCATGCTCTTGGCGCCTGTTTCAGCCCATATAACGCTTTATGCAGCCTGTATACCTTCTCTTCTTCGTTTTCTTTAATATATCCAACTGGTTGTGTAACATACACCTCCTCATTTAGCTCACCGTTAAGAAATGCTGATTTCACGTCAAATTGGTGCACTTTCCATCCCTTGTAAGCTGCTACAGCCAGCACCAATCTGATAGTCTCAAGTCTGGCTACAGGAGAGAAGGTTTCTCCTACATCGATCCCTGGAATCTGTGAGTATCCCTTGGCTACGAGCCTTGCCTTGTGTTTATGAATTGTGCCATCTGCATGATGTTTTGTTTTGAAGATCCACTTCAGCCCAATCGCACGCTTCCCATGAGGTAAGGTTGTTAACTCCCAAGTGTGATTCCTTTCGATGGCATCTATTTCTTCTTTTATGGCCTCCTCCCATTCTTTTTGCCCTGCTGCTTCTTCATATGTTGTAGGTTCAGCAGTGAACAACACAAAGGTGCAGGACTCATATATATCACTGAGTAGCCTTGTTTTCCTACTTGAGGTTTCTTCCGTGTTTTCCTCTTCATCATGGTTAACTGGGCCATTTAGAACTTCTGGGCTTTGAGTTGGGCTTTCTATCTGATACCCAGGTGTTGATTCTTCCTCCTCAGGCTGGAGTGCGTGTTGTTCCTGCTTCTCTTCCCAATTCCATCCTTCATTTTCATTGAACTTCACATCCCTACTAATGAAAATCCTCTTAGTAGCTGGGTTATATAGCCTATAGGCTTTGCTCTCAGCACTGTATCCGATGAGCACGCACTTCTCTGATTTTTCATCAAGTTTCCTTCTTTCGTGAGAATTTTTAAATGCATATGCCACGCATCCAAAAATTCTCAAATGCTCTACAGATGGTTTATGTCCATGCCAAGCTTCGAATGGTGTGCTTCCAGGTAATGACTTGGTAGGTGACAGATTTAATATATACACTGCCACGGTTACAGCTTCTGCCCAACAGAAATTTGGTACTCTTCTGGTTTTCAGCAGCCCTCTCGCCATTTCTACCACCGTTCTGTTCTTTCTCTCCACAACGTCGTTCTGTTCTGGTGTATAGGGGCTGTCAGTTCTCTCCTAATCCCTTCTTTCTCATAGAACTGATTGAATTCTGTTGATAGGAACTCGCCACCTCTGTCTGACCTTATTGCCTTGATCATTTTGCCACTTTGCTTCTCAACTTGAGCTTTATATGTTTTAAATGTCTCAAAAGCTTCTGATTTAAGCTTAAGACATCTGACCCAGCACATCCGACTAAAATCATCAATGATCAGCATGAAATACTTACTTCCACCGAGTGAAGTTGTGTTCATTGGTCCACAAAGGTCCATATGTACCAGCTCTAGGAGTTCGGATGCTCTTCACGCACCTTCTTTGGGAAATGGCTTTCTACTTTGCTTTGCATAGATGCATTCCTCACACTCCTCCTGTACTTTATTGATTCGAGGAAGTCCCTGAACCATGCTTGAGTCTGATAGCTCCTTCAAACTCCTATAGTTCAGGTGGCCAAAGCGTCTGTTCCATAATGTTGCACTATTTTTTGTTGCTGGATTACTTTCCTTTATTTCAGTAACCTCAAATGGGAACATAAGGTTCTGTGTCATAGGTACCCGCACCACTACTTCCTTACTGTGTTTGTCATAGACGACACAAGTATCAATATCAAATTGAACACTAAATCCAGATTGTAACAACTGACCCACACTTAGTAAGTTATGCGCCAGTTGAGGTGCATACAGTACATTGTGGATTAGTTTGGTCGTGCCTCCAATGGTCTGAATCTGAATAGTGCCCTTGCCTTCCACTTGAATTTTGTGATTATTGCCGAGACTGATCATCCTTCTTTGCTCTTCATCTAAGTCTTTGAACAAGCTCCTTATACCTGTCATGTGATTGGAGCAACCACTGTCGATGTACCAAGTGGATTTCTTTCGTTGGGTGTCGTCTGTAGTTGTCATGAACAGGTAACTTTCCTGCTCTTCATCGTCCTCTATTTGCTCAGCGTATTCTGCTTGATTCACTCGCAGTCTGCAATCCCTTGCCAGATGTCCAGCTTTGTTGCAATTATAACACCTTCTTGTCTCTGTGGTTCCTCTCCCTCTTCCTCTTCCTCGGCTTCCACTTTTTCCAACTCCTCTGCCTGATCCACGACTTCCTTGTCCAGCATTGTAGCTGATTTGGAAAGCTCTTTCTTCACCTTTGTCACCACTTCCATTTATTCTATCTTCATGAGCAAGTAGTGACCCCATTAGTGCATCAATTGTCAGGATAGATAGGTCCTTTGATTCCTCAATGGCTGCAACAATGTGATCAAATCTGGATGGCATGCTTCGAAGAAGCTTACACATAACTGTTTCATCCGAGATTTTTTCTCCAAGCGTTCGCATTTGGTTCACAACTATCATGGCTCTTGACATATAGTCTTGTATTGTTTCATCATGAGCCATTAATAGTGTTTCGAAGTTTCTTCTTAAGGTCTGTAATTTGACTGCCCTAACTTTGCTTGTGCCTTGGTATTCATTTTGCAGACCTTCCCATGCTTCTTGGGCTGTTTGAGCAGCTGCAACCCTGCTGAAAATCGTGTCATGCAGCCCTTGCTGGATGAAGAACAGAGCCTTGGCATCTTTCTTCTTGAGTTCCCTCATTCGATCTGCATCTGGAGTGTCAGGGATGCCATCTTCTACGATCTCCCATAACTCTTGTGATCTGAAAAGAGTTTTCATTTTAATGCTCCAGAACTCATAGTTTTCTCCTTTGAAAATCGGTATCATGGACTGTTGTTGGCTTGCTCCATTAGTGTTCATGATGGCTCTGATACCACAATGTTGGAATTATTGGTTTAATAAGAAACAACCAACACACAATACTCACACACTCAATTAGGAGAAGAAAGGATTGTAAGCTGAAGAAAGATGGCTCTTTATTAATCTGCACTCGCTTGAGTCATAAACGAATACAAAGACATTTATATAAAGAAATTCAAAAACAACTAACTGCATGATTACAGCCTTTATTTTATGCTTGAGAATAGGACTTCAGAAAACAAACTAACTACTTCCTAAAGACTAGGTCACTGAGGTTTGAATCAGTCTTCAACAATGACATCATCATAGAATGGATGAGAACCGATTCCAAGAGAAAGCGAAAGCACATCAACACCATCCTCAATTGCAGCATCCATTGCTGCCAATATTTCCGAATCACCAGCCTCGCCGATTCTTCCAGAAACCTTATACATTGCCAAGTGAGCTTGAGGTGCCATGCCAATTGCAGTGCCATTGGCCTGCCCAAAGTAACTAACACCTAGAACTGGACTTCCGGCTGCAGTGCTTGCTGTGTGAGTCCTGGGTTCTGCTGCAAACCTAGTAAAATAGGTGTATGCGTTGTATGCAGAGGAACCATCCTTCTAGGACGGGCTGAAACGAACCCATCCTTGTTTTGCATTTGCTTTACGTCCTCAGCAGTAAGTTTTGCAGCAAACCCTGACGCCACGTGGCGATACGAATGTACTAAACGTGATGGTTCTGAGCTAAAGGTGTTGACGGGTAAAAATGACCGGTACCATTTATCTAAATCTTCGGACTGTGAAAACACTAGACCTTCTGGTTTCCTTGAAAGGACAATGTACGTCTCTATGTTTGTCTCTTTTTCTTCAGTAGTAGCTAGACAGGAGCTGATAATGAAATTAAAAGTAAGGAGAAATACAAAAAACACGGCTGGCAATTTTCTTTCCATGCTATTTGAAAAACTAGAAAGATGGTTTTTGGTTTTGAGCTCCTACAATCTTACGCACGTATTTGTAGTATCTCTGAGCAGAGAGATAGCTGTAGGAGAATGTTTCAAAACATATCAATGGCCGGCATTTATCGAATAGCCCACTCATAAAAGTTAACGTTCAGACTTAATTAAATTGAAATTGTCGTCCAGAATGGTAGTTTCGATAAAACTTATCCTTTGAATTTTAAATTTTGAGATGAAGTTCTCGTTTATCAACCACAATTTCTTTTTAACTTTACTCGTTGAGAATCAAAATCATGTTAGAAGCAGCGCTCCAAGCAACATCTTTTACTTGGCTTTTTCTTCATAGGAAATGACTATATTTTCCTTTCTTTTTTATTTTCTGCTATTGTTTTAAGGAGTTGACATTGATCTGGATCATGTTATTTTTGTTTTCTACTAAAAAAATTCGGTAGTTACTAGTTGTCTTTAGTTTGACTCTACGAAAAGTGTCAAACAAAGTTAAAAACAAACTCTTGTAAATGTTGTGGTGAACCAAGTAGTGGATCTGGACTAGGCAAGTTTTTTAGATCAGTCCTTGGTTTTGCTGCCTTGCTGAGATTATGTATTCGGCTGATTAAAGAGATAATATGAGCAACCAATTAGAGATGTGTTTCCTAAATTGTATCGATCATTTTATTATTGCCTTGATCCATCTTGCCTAAAGAAGGTATAGGCAAGACTTTTCCCTATTATAAATCAATTCAATAATAAATTATTACTTAACTACTAAAGAAAAACACAAAATTAAGCTATTTTTTTTTGGATTCGACAAAGAATTGTAATGTTTATGTTTTTTTTTTTTTGAAATAAATGTTTACGTTTAGTTGGAAGTCAGATTAATTTTAGAGAACTAAATGGCTCACAGAAAGAGGAATTAGCTAATAACAAATGCCAAATGTAGTGGGCCGCCTCTCTATCTATTTACTGCACAAGAATGGTAATAATTTTAATATGTATTGCAATAGTTCTTTAATTCGTTTGCCATATGCCATATGTCTTTTCGTCTAAATAAAATTTATATTACACACTAGCAAAATGCCCATGCTTATGCCTAGGTCATTTAATAAATATATCTTTAATTTTATGTGTTTAATTATTTGTGATTTTGATGGGGCTATTTTTCATTAACCTTCATTAAATATATATACAACCTATCAAAAATCATAGTGTAATATAAATTAAGGTAAAATCAAAGAGGCAAGTAACATTGCGGAAAGTTAAATTGTGAGTAGCTGATCTATTTGCTAATTTTGTATAGAGAAATTAGTTTTAATGTATTGCCTTCACCATCATTAGAACATGTTAAGAATAAGCATACACTTTGGCTAAATGCTACCATATGAACGATTGTAATTATCAAATATAATAACATGCAATTAAAGAAGTTAGTACAAATTGGGTAATATATATGACTTATCAATTATATCATCTGTCGGATAAACTAAACATATATATATATATATATATATATATATATATATATATATATATATATATATATATATATATATATATATATATATATATATATATATATATATATATATATATAATAACCAATGATGTGCAAAAAAAAACTATTGACAGCGCTCAAATTGTACTGTATTCTTATATAAATCCGTGGCAATTTCATAAAAATTATAAAAATCGTCAATTATCCTAGTTTTTTTTTAACCTTTATTTAGTTAATGCGAGCTTGTTGAGATCACTCATTTAGGTGTGTTTATTCTGGATAGTATTTAGAGCTTAAAATAGAGAAAAACAGATATTTTGAAAAAAAAAAAAAAAAAGAAGAAAAGAAAGCTCATGCATGAGAGTTCCCACCATATATGTCTTCACAAGCTGTGAATGTCACTTACAAGGTGTGACAGTATCTTTATGAAATTTTGTTTTTATAACTTTATTATTAACAAACCTCGAATTTGCTAGCATTTAGCAAAAATGTGAATGCCATTGGATATTTTTTTCAATGATACCGGAATTGGGTGGCTGATGCAAAATAAGAATGTAAAAAGAAGAGCCAAAAATATAAACGAGACATAAGACATTAAAATTCAAGACATGCATGAAAAGATAATGAAAAGAAAATCGAAACGAAGTAATTATTAGCTGTACATATCTGTATATATTATTCTTGCAAATATTCTGTTGTATTGTTTGATTTGCTTAGCTTTTCTTTCCTTGTTTATAGCATAATTTCAGGCTATAATTATTTTGAACGTTACCTCATCTTGTATATATACTCCATTTCTTTGAATGAGAAAAACAAGTCTTCTTCACTGTAATATGGTATCAGAGCAAATAATTATTTTTTTTCCATATTCCAAACCATGAACAATTCAGAAAATTCTGCATCCTCTACCATATCCACCATCACCGAACTTGACCCATCTTCACCCTACCACATACACCATTCTGACAATCCAGGAGCTGTTTTGGTTACCCAACAATTGAATGGAGATAATTATCCTACCTGGTGTCGTGCTATCACCATGGCTTTAGAAGCAAAGAATAAACTTGGTTTTGTTAATGGCACAATTAGCAAACCAGCAGCAGACTCCCATCTTTTTTCTTATTGGAACCGCAGCAATAACATGGTGCTTTCATGGATTCTCAATGTTGTGACCAAAGACATAGCCAACAGCGTCATCTACATGAAGACTGCTGATGAAGTTTGGATTGATCTACGTGAAAGATTTTCACAAGAAAATGCTCCAAGAATTTTCGAAATACAGAGAATCATAGCAAACCATGTGCAAAAGAATGATTCCATTGCCACATATTACACTATCCTTAAAGGATTATGGGATGAACTCGCCACTTACAACAATTATCCACCTTGCACTTGCGGCAACTTGCAAGAAATCAATAATCTTCAACAAAGGGATCATTTAATTCAATTTCTTATGGGTCTAAATGAATCTTATAACACTGTTAGGAGTCAAATACTCCTTATGAACCCATTGCCTAACATTTCCAAAGCCTATTCTCTTTTATTGCAGGAAGAAAGACAACGATCTGTCTTCTCAACCACTTCAGTCAATCGTCAAGAGCAATCTGCTTTAGTTGCCTTCCACAATCAACAAAATAAAACACAAGGCAAGACAAAATATCGTTGTGATTATTGTGGACTGGATGGACATTCAGAATCAAGATGCCGAAAGAAGCCTGGTAACTCAAATTATCGTTTTCAATATCATTGTGATTATTGTAATCTACATGGGCACTCTGAATCAAGATGTAGAAAGAAGCCTGGAAATCCAAATTATCAACAAGCTGGACCATCAACTAAACGTGATATTTCTAATAAACCCATTGCTGCCATTGCTGATAATATTGAAAATAATTCAGCAACATTACCTTTTACTCAAAAACAGGTTCAACAACTCCTTGCTCTAATATAGCCAAACAATTCTAATCCTTTAGTCAACTTTACAGGTATGTCTTCAAATATTCCATCTCCAACTATTAGAAATTGGGCTATAGATTCTGGTTGTACTGACCATATGACTCATGATTTAAATTCTTTAAATAACACAAAATCACATTATGGTCCACCAATAAAATTACCAAATGATGATAATGTGTCTATATCTCAAATTGGATCATGCAATCTTACTGAAAACATACCATTGAAAGATATTTTATATGTTCCTTCCTTTAAATTCAACTTGTTATCCATTAGTAAAATTACAAAGGATCTTAATTGTAGTGTCCATTTCTTCCCTAACCATTGCATATTTCAGGACCTACAAACGAAGAAAGTGATTGGCACGAGTAAAGAACATAAAGGGCTTTATCATCTTGACAATGATTCTACTAATTTTGTTGCATTTGCTTCAAATCGCCATAATGTCGATCTATGCCATTGGCGTCTTGGTCATCCAAGTACAAATGTTCTATCCAAATTTATTAATTTAGACTCAAATATTTCCTTTTCAACCAATTGTCCTTGCACTATTTGTCCTTTAGCCAAACATACTCGTTTACCTTTTAATCACAGTAGCACTAAATCTTTAGCTTGTTTTGATTTAATTCATGTTGATATTTGGGGACCATATAATACTGCATCTATTAGTGGTGCACATTATTTCTTAACTATTGTAGATGATTATTCTCGCATTACATGGATATATATGATGCAACAAAAATCTCAAGCTTTCTCTTACATTCAATTTTTTTTTCATGATAAGAATCAATTCAAAGTTTCTATAAAACAAATTCGCACTGATAATGGCTTATAATTTTTTAATAACATGAGTACTAATTTCTTTGCTTCCATTGGTGTCATACATCAGCATAGTTGTGCTTATACACCTCAACAAAATGGTGTAGTTGAACGCAAGCATCGTCATTTACTAAATGTTGCTCGAGCACTTTGTTTCCAAGCAAATTTACCTTTAAAGTTTTGGGGTGAATGTATCCTTACTGCTGCATACTTAATCAATCGAACTCCTTCTACGATACTTAATGGTAAAACTCCTTTCGAACTGCTGTTTAATAAATTGCCCACATACACACATTTGCGCATTTTTGATTGCTTATGTTATGGTCATAATACTCAAATCAAGCATAAATTTGATAAACGTGCTTATCCTGGCATATTTATTGGCTATCCTTTTGCTCAAAAAGGATACAAAATTTTTGATATTCATACTCAACAGATTTATGTTAGCCGTGACGTTACATTCCATGAAAGAGTTTTTCCTTGCAAATCCTTGGATGATAATACTTTATTGCCTACAATACAATCTTTACCTTTACCAAAACCTATTCATGATATTGATATGTCACCTCCTACTAACCAAATAAATGCTTCAACCCCATCAACTCAAGATGATATCTCTGTTGCTCCTACATTTATCCCTGGATCTATTCCTGACACATCCCATATTGGACCTCTTTCACGCCGATCTTCACGAGTCACCCAACCACCAAACAAATTTAAAGACTACCATTGTTATCATGTCCAAAACTCTTCATTCATGGGTACAGTATTTCCTTTACAGCATTTTCTATCTTATACAAAGTTTTCTACTACACATCGCTCTTTTCTTAGTTCTCTATCTTCTGTTGAAGAACCCATCACTTTTTCTCAAGCTATGCATGTTCCTGAATGGCAAAATGCAATGAAAATTGAGCTTGATGCACTCTAGGAAACTAACACTTGGTCTCTTGTCCCTTTACCATCAAACTACAAACCCATTGGTTGCAAGTGGATCTACAAGATAAAACGGCATTCTGATGGAAGCATTGAGCGATATAAAGCGCATTTAGTTGCTAAAGGATACACTCAAACTGAAGGAATTGATTACCATGAAACCTTTGCACCTGTTGCTAAATTAGTCACTGTTCGAACCTTGTTAGCTGTTGCTGCCATCAAGAATTGGCCATTACATCAATTAGATGTACAAAATGCCTTTTTGCATGGTGATTTACATGAGGATGTTTACATGCTTTTACCGCCTGGTCATCCTAGAAAAAGGGAAAAGAATCTTGTTTGCAAACTCAACAAATCCCTCTATGGCTTAAAGCAAGCTTCTCGCAATTGGTTTGCAAAATTCTCTTCTGCCTTACTATCTATTGGTTTTCTTCAATCTCATGCTGATCATTCTCTTTTCATATTACGCAATGATTGTTTATGTGTTTTTATTTTAGTTTATGTTGACGACATTGTGATTACAGGAAATCATTCTGAAGCTATTATTAATATCAAGAAATTTCTTTCTAGTAAGTTTCGTGTCAAAGACTTAGGGCCTCTCAAGTACTTCCTTGGCCTTGAAGTTGCTCGTTCACCTGAAGGAATTTATTTAAGCCAACGAAAATATGTGATTGATCTTCTTCATGACTCTGGACTTACCGGCTCTCGCATTGCTGATACCCCTATGGAGCAACATCTCAAACTTGATGATCACAATGGTGACTTGCTTTCAGACCCTTCCCTTTATCGACGACTTGTTGGTCGACTTATTTATCTCACCATTACCAGACCCGACAATACTTTCACTGTCAATATTCTAAGCCAATTCATGCACCAACCTCGCAAGCCTCATCTTGACGCTGCTCATCGATTATTACGGTATCTGAAGAAAAGTCCAGGACAAGGCATCTTATTATCCTCCCAAAGTTCGTTACAACTTACAGCTTACAGTGACTCGGATTGGGCTAGTTGTCCAATGACAAGACGTTCCACTACAGGTTTTTGCATTTTTCTTGGGTCTAGTCCAATCTCATGGCGAAGTAAAAAGCAATCTACTATTTCTCACTCATCTGCTGAAGCTGAATATCGAGCTATGGCAATGACAACCCGTGAAGTTGTATGGCTTCACACAATACTCAAAGATCTTGGTATCGTTTCATCCACTAATACTACTCTTTATTGTGATAACCAAGCTGCTCGCCATATTGCTGCCAATCCCGTATTTCATGAACGAACAAAACATATTGAAATAGATTGTCACATTGTTCGCGAAAAGGTTCAACAAGGGATTATTCAGCTTCATCCTATCTCTACTCATAATCAAGTTGCCGACATCTTTACAAAAGCCTTAAGCAAAGATCAATTTTACAAGTTACACGGCAAGTTGGGCATTCTCAATTTATATGCTCCAGCTTGAGGGGGAGTATTAGCTGTACATATCTGTATATATTATTCTTGCAAATATTCTGTTGTATTGTTTGATTTGCTTAGCTTTCCTTTCCTTGTTTATAGCATAATTTCAGGCTATAATTATTTTGAACGTTACCTCATCTTGTATATATACTCCATTTCTTTGAATGAGAAAAACAAGTCTTCTTCACTGTAATAGTAATGAAAAAAATCAAGCATCGAGTATGATGATCAAGTAAGGTCCAAATAGTAAAAGTTCCGGATCATATAAAATGAGATGGAAGCACACTAAAGTTGAAGACATGAAAATGAAACTGAAAGAAGGAAGAAAGAAAATTTTTCAACCATATGCTCATGATCAAGCAAGATCCCAAAATTAAATACTCATGGACACTAAAATTCAAGGCATCAAAAAAATAAATGGAAGAAAGTTAAATCATTGAAATAAAATTGAGAGAATAGTTGTTCATTTGAAGAGAAAGGCGTCACAATGTGAAATAAAAAGTTTATTCTGACAAATATTATTGACGTTATTAGTATGAAACATTTTTAATCTTTAAAAAGACCTAAATCAATGACTATTAGATAGGATCCCACCCTCCAAATGTTATTCTATCAAGTATCCTTATTCAAATAGCACAGCAATTGGAGAACGAACGCTATATCCATCAGCCACCCAGTTTAAGTATCCTTGCGAGAACTGTCCACTTGCATTCGCATTTTTGGTAAAGGTTACCGAGTATGTAGCTTTCTCATTCAGCCCAGAGAAAGAAATTTTATTAGGTGTTACCTGCACATCTACACCTTGCGGTTTCAAGAGCTCAAGTCCGTAAGCTGAATTAGCCTGACCAATATTTGTCACTGTTCTAGTGTAAGTTTTTGATGTCGATCCCAATTTGATAGAGAATGAAGGGTAATTCAGCTGAGCTTCAGGTATGCTCGAATCATTGGAACACTTCACTGTAACCTGCACAATAAGTCCTACCTCTTGACCAGAATAGCCCAGGCCACACAAGTAAGGGATATAGTCTTCAGGTTTGATATCATAAATAAGTCCTGGATTATTTGCTCTCGGTGGATTCACATGGCCAGCACCCATGTCAAATACTGTAGCTGGGACAGACATTTGATCAGAAATAGGCTTGCCTCCAATATTATACAAATGAGCAGTGGTCATCATGGCAGATTTAATTGCAGCAGGTGACCAATCAGGATGGGAATTTTTAAGTAGAGCTGCAATGCCACTCAGATGAGGGCAAGACATTGAGGTGCCTGAGATCATAGCAAACTTGTTGGTGGTATTGTCAACTGAAACTGGCCAAGCAGCTAAAGCTCTCACACCAGGGCCTATAACGTCTGGTTTCAAGATACCAGGACTTGCAACGCTGGGACCTCTTGAAGAAAATTCAGCTACCTGAGGAGCATTTGGCACAGCCGCGCCTAGAACAGTTCCTTTGAATAAGATCGTAGCTGTTGGAGACGATGTTGAATTTATATAGGCTTTTATCGCTAATCCATCACTGTAGCCCACTTGTGATGCAGGAAGCACATGAAGCCTTGGTGTTGTGATGGGCCCATCTATCTCATCATTCATGACAATCATGCCAGCGCCTCCATTATCTTTTACTTCTTGGCCTTTGGAAATATCTCCAAAACCTGCTCGATCGCACAACACTATCTTGCCTTTAACATCAATGTTTCTCAATGTTCCCGGGTCACAATATGCAGCAGAGCTATCATTTGCACCTGCATAAACGAGGGGAAGAAATGTTGAAGGGAAATCATGCGTTTGGAACAAAGATTCACCATTTAGCTCCGCATTATTTCCTAGCAATACTGTTGCTCTTATATCTCTATCAACAGTGCTTGCTCCAACAGTTAGAATCCATGGTGCCTCGTTTGATAACGAACTATTTCTAGGTCCAGAATTTCCTGCCGAGCAGCTCACAAAGATTCCTCTTTGAATAGCTGCATATGCACCTAATGCAATGACATCATCATAGAATGGATGAGAACCGATTCCAAGAGAAAGGGAAAGCACATCAACACCATCCTCAATTGCAGCATCCATTGCAGCCAATATTTCGGCGTCACCAGCCTTGCCAATTCTTCCAGAAACCTTATACATTGCCAAGTGAGCTTGAGGTGCCATGCCAATTGCAGTGCCATTGGCCTGCCCAAAGTAACTAACACCTTGAACTGGACTTCCAGCTGCAGTGCTCGCTGTGTGAGTCCCGTGCCTAAACTCATCTGATGTATTATTGCTGTCAGTAGCAAAATTTCTTGCACCAATAAGTTTGTTGTTGCATAGGGTTGCATTGTCGCATTTGCCTTTCCATTTTGCAGGTGGAGAAGGCATTCCTGCATCGCTAAATGATGGATGATCTGCTGTAATTCCACTATCAATTAATCCAACAATCACTCCCTTGCCATAATTTGAGGAGTTCCATAATCCTCCATTTTGATACAAACCTAGCAAACTAGGTGTATGTGTTGTATGCAGAGGAACCATCCTTCTAGGACGGGCTGAAACGAACCCATCCTTCTTCTGCATTTGCTTTACATCCTCAGCAGTAAGTTTTGCGGCAAACCCTGTCGCCACGTGGCGATAAGAATGTACTAAACGTGATGGCTCTGAGCTAAAGGTGTTTACTGGTAGGAATGACTGATACCAAGTTTCAAAATCTTCAGACTGTGTAAACACCACACCTTCTGGTTTCCTCAAAAGGACAATGTATGTGTCCAAGTTTTTCTCTTTTTCTTCATCTACGGGGTTCTTGGATGAACCAACTGGAGTCTCATCAATAGCTAGAGATGAGCTAAAAATAAAATAGAAAGTAAGGAGGAATACAAAAAACATTCTGTTTTCCATATTATTTGAAAATACTTGAAAGATGGGTTTGAATTTGATGTTCTACAATCATATGCACGTATTTGTAGTCTCTTAACAGAGAGATAGCTATGAGAGGATGTTTGACTTATATTTGTTTCTCTTAAGGCTTCCTTTCCAAATAAATGGTCCAGGCATAAAGATTAACGTGCAGACTTGAATTGAAATTGTCGTCGAGAACGGTTCTTCTGATAGAACTTATGCAAGTTTGAAGTTTGCTTTTGTTGAAGTCAAAGTAGGTGGGCTGGTAAACACCGAAAAAGAAAAGAATAAAAAACTAAAACTAAAACTTTAGAATCCCACGTCGTTAAAATTAGAAATGGGAAGGGATTTACATACTTATAAATATATCCCTTTAATTTTAGTTTTAATCATCCCAAAAATTTTCTTTCTTCTCTCTTGTATTATTTTACTTTTATGTGAAATAATATTTAGTAATATTCGAGAACGTAGGCATAATTGACCGAACTTCGTTAAATTTCCTTATTTCTTATTATCTTTATTTTAGCATCTTTTATTATAGTTGTAATAATATATTATGTTCATAAATTATATTTATAGTTAAATTTCATTTAAGAGATTGGATTTTAAATGATATCATTGTGACCTTTTCAATTTTTCCTAAAAATTAAACTCGTATAATTTTATTGTATAATAACTTACTTTTTTATTTATTTTAGCTGCAGTCTTGCTTGCTCTATCCGGTAACTTATTTTTTGGCAACAGCTTTGAATTTTAAATTTTGATATGACTTATTTTTTTTTTTCTTGTTTAGTGCACACAACAGTTCTTGGTAACTGTAGTCCGCAAGAATCAAATATCATCATAGGGAGTAGTGTCGTAAGCAATTATCGTTACTTAATTTTTGTGCATAGGAAATGACAATATTTTCTTTCTTTTATTTTTTTCCTATTTTTTAATAGGTTGACATTGATTTGGACCATGTTATTTAATTTGTTTTCAACTAAAATAATTCGTTGGTTGGGCTCTATGCTAAATGTCTAACAAAGTTAATTAAACATTATTGCACCTGTATCGGGTCGAAAAAGAACTACGACTTGATCGAAGGAGCAGCAAATGTAGCGGCTGCCTCTCCATCAATTAATATGTATTGCAGTGGTTCGTTTGCCATATGTCATATTTTCTCTGTGTATATAAGTACAGAAATACCACGGATTAATTTCATTTGCTATAATTAAAATTTAACGATTATAACGTTATAATTATTATATTATAATTTATAATAAAAAATTAATTAAACTTTTATTTTATAATAAAAAATTATAAAAAAATTAAAAATTAAAAATTCGGCTATCGAAAAAAATAACTCAACTTTTATGTTAGTTGAATTGATATTATACAAATCGAAAAATGGTTGAATTAATATTATATAAACTGTAACATAAAAAAATAAATAGATAAATTAAATAACAAATCAAAATAAAAGTTAGATTATTTTTTTCGGTAATCGAATTCTCAAGTTTTTAGCTTCTATTGCTTTCTTTTATAAAATAAAAGCTAAATTATTTTTTTCATTACAAATCATAATATAATTATAATAATATTATAATTATCAAATTTTAATAATTACAGATGAAATTAATTCGAAATATACAACATATTTAAGATATACATATTATTATCCTATAAAAATATGATAAGATTGCAGTGGATAGTAAATAGATTATGTGTAGGACAAAATTTTTTAATTCTTCACTAGAAACGGACAGTTGGCGAGCATTCATATTTAACATAAGCATTGTACCATGATTATAGGCCTTGAGCTGGATGCTGACGGTTGGACATAGCATCTACACCGTCCATGCAGCAGTGGCTTCACAGGATGAAATGTGGGCTTCAAATCGACTGATGGGCCTGACTGATTTAGAAATCACTATGCATAAAAATTCGGCAGCAGCCTTTTATTACGAAATCATATCTTCGGATTAAGCCTTTTGAACTAGATTGTCACACTGACCCAAAATTGACAAGGCCACAAGCCTGAATGCAAGTTTTTGACCGTCCACATTTTTGTCAATTTAATCCACGAAAAATTGAGAAAATAAAATATATATTTAGATGCATCTAGATGTAATACAAACAATATGAATTGGCTTAGAAATAAAACGGGAATAATAAAATGGCATTTCTAAGGTCAGTGACAACAACTACGAAGACTGTCATAGCAGCCTCTGCTCTGCCTCTCTCTTCTTCTTCTTCTTCTTCTCAATCGTCTCATTCCAATCCCAAATCCAATAGTCTTTCGTTCCTTTCTGTCTCCTCTTCTTTTCTTCGCCATCCACTTCGCTTAGGCCTTTTCAAGAACTTGGCTCAGCCCCATTCTGCTGTCAGCATGGACACACCCACATCAGATCACAAATTCACCTCTCAGGTACCTAATTTAATATTTAGGTATTAACCCTTTTGTTTATATGTCAATATGTTTCGATTTCAGCTCTAAACTTCCAATCTTTTTTACTTTGTTTTGTAGGAGGACGCAGTCTTGCCCGAGCTACTTATAAGCTAAATTCTCCATTTCTTAATGTGTTTCAGCTTGAAATTTTCATCTCAATTTATAAATTTTATAAGCTGGTTATGGATTTCTATTGGCGATAAATTTTGTTTTGTGGGCTCTAATGTTGATTTGATAACAGACGGAATTCATGGTGGATATGAAGTGTGAAGGCTGTGTTAGTGCCGTCAAGAATAAGTTACAAACGGTTAACGGTATGCTGTTATTTGCATAAGCTATTTTTTTTATGATATAAGCATTCGTTAAATTTTTCTTTTTAAATATTAACCAAGGGTTATCTTGTGTGCCATTTTTTGGGGGAAATTAGGAGTGAAGAATGTGGAGGTAGACTTGAGCAATCAAGTGGTAAGAGTTCTTGGCAATTCACCTGTGAAAACGATGACTGAAGCTCTGCATCAGACGGGTCGAAATGCCAGATTGATTGGGCAAGGAGTCCCCGAAGGTTGGTTAACTAAATTTATTTTGCAGATTATTCTAATTTTTAGAATCCCTCTTTTACTTCTGCCCTTTTATTATTTCTAATTGCTAGTGATTTAGTTAGACTTGGTAGATTTCAATACTCAATAAGCTTTGTTACTTGTTGTGCCTGCAATGGACCATAGCTAAAATGAAAACTTCTGTGGTCCGTTAGTTGTTTTTATATTATGCTGTGGTGATGATCAATGATTCCAGGTGATGGAGTGAATGTTTACAGTGATTCCTTTGTATTGTCAATCATTTGGGAACTTAGAAGTCCATTGTAAACCCTTGTTCATCTGCTCTACGTAACTTCAACCCTCTCCTCTCAAGATGTCAGATAAAAATTCACTGATTGAGACCCAGCCTGCTCTTAACACATAATTTGGTTAATTGGCCCCTCTTTCTATAATCAAGCCCTTTCTCTTACCACAGAGTCTTCCAGAAAGGCAAATGCGGGAATATAACTCTAACCCTTATTGTGCTTGCAAATTCCCTGAAACCATAAGTGGCTACAAGTACTAATATTATTTAGCCATTGTTACTTCTCTGTGTTTTTCGATTCTGAAGAAATGAAATCAACTAAAGTCACTTTCAATGTTAGACTAATTCTTTGAATTGTAGATTGTACCTGGTTTATAAACTTCATCTGTTTTCTCTTCTCAAGCTCCTAGTTTTTAATGTAGTCACTTATGCTATTAATTTTTTTCATAACAAACTATGTTCTTAAGAGGAAACAATATTTATCTTATTTGTCAGCTGGACAGAAATGCACAAAGAATTGTCTATTGGATCTATAAACATTTGACAGTTACCATTTTGCTGCTCACTTGTCTCTATTGGCTTTTGGTTGTTGCTGCCTAATTCTAATGAATCATTTGCATTTTTTTCACATTTCCTTGCATATCTAAAGAATGAATCATTTGTATGCCAAAAGTTGCTTTTTGCACAAATGTGCTCACTGTTTTCCTGAAGTTTACCATAAATTTTTCCCTCAGACTTCCTAGTGTCTGCTGCTGTCGCTGAATTCAAGGGTCCCAATATATTTGGTGTGGTTCGCTTCGCGCAAGTGAATATGGAATTGGCAAGGATTGAAGCCAGCTTTAGCGGATTGTCCCCTGGGAGACATGGTTGGTCTATCAATGAGTTTGGTGATCTAACAAGAGGTGCCGCAAGCACTGGGAAAGCATATAACCCTTCCACTAATGGAGCTGAAGAAAAGGTTTGTGTCAGCTTTTTTTTTTTCTTTTCTTTTCTTTTCTTTTTGCACAAATCAAGAATAAAAAATGACTCCTAGAATCATAAGCCAAGGGAAATACAGATATGTTATGAACAGTAGCATCATGTACAACAAATTCTTCTCTATGATGTTGATTGGAGCATTTTTAATGGGGCCATGGTCAATTGATCACTGATCATCTATTAACATGGTAGCAATAGGTCTTGCTACAAATGTTACTTATTCTCTAACAAAGTCAACTGTTTTTTCGAATCATTGGGCTTCATCCTGCGTTTGACACTAATTTTGCAGTTTAAAGTTTTTGACCCCTCTTGTTTTCTTGTGTGCTGTGTTAATGACTAGTACTGTTATTTTACATCTTGAGAGTTCTGTGTTAATAACATTCTCTAACTGTGTTCCTCGATTTATCAGCCATTTGGTGACCTGGGAACACTAGAGGTGGATGAGAAAGGAGAAGCTTTCTTCTCAGGGGTGAAAGAGAAACTAAGAGTTGTAGAACTTATTGGGAGATCTGTAGCAGTTTATGGGACAGAAGATAAATCAGATAGCGGTCAAGCTGCTGCTGTAATTGCTAGAAGTGCTGGAGTTGGTGAGAACTACAAAAAGATTTGCACGTGTGATGGAACTACCATATGGGAATCGAGTGATAAAGACTTTGTTACCAGCAAGGTTTAATAATTAGAGTAGAAGTAATACATGTTTGAGCATCACATTCACCCATTGAAAAGTCTGTTTATTATATGTACCTTACGTTTGGTAGCTCGGTGTAATAAACAATAGTTACATTTTTATGTGATGAAGAGAATGGATATGGGTATTTGATACAATTTACAAACTCACAATCAAGTTCACAAGAATGGCAGAATGCCAATCACGATTTTGTATTGATTAAAAGAAGGAAAACAGAGTTCTTTGGAACAATACAATTCAAAGGAAAAGAAAAGAAATAAACAAGCAAGGATCACAATACAAAGAACAACCTTACAACCAAACAACCAGCTATTCTTTCTCTCCCTTATTCCCTCATACAAGTCACCACTTTTCATACCCTCCGTCTCACAGAAAAATTGATAGATAATACTCCTAACTAGCTCGTGCCATACTCTCTTCTCCAAGTCCACGTCCAGCCTCTTGTTTTGGCCTCCTCGCATATACTCTCCAAATTCTGGGTCTTTAGGCTTCTTCCCTGGTTGCATCTGCATCATTGCCTCCGGGTGGTATAACAATCTTGTCCTCAAGACTGAAATCAGGGAATTGGTTCAAGATAACAAACTCGTCCTCCCATGTGGCATTATCAGTACCTCCTTCACTCCATTGAATTAGCAATTGAGGGATAATCTCCCCATGCTTGCAAATGCTACGTTTGGCCAAAACACAAGAAGGGTGGAGAGTGGTTACCTCATCCGATTCCAGACTTGCAGGTAAGGAAGCAAGGACTGATGCTGTGCCACATGCTTTCTTCAGCAAAGAAACATGAAAGATTGGATGTATTTTGGCCCCAGGAGGTAACTCCAATTTGTAGGCAACGGGTCTAACCCTTTGGCTAATTATGAAAGGTCCATAGAACCGAGGGGGCAACTTGGGCGTAATGTAGGCAGTAACGGACACTTGACAATGAGGGCATAGCTTCACATACACTTGATCTCCCACTGCAAATTCTACATGAGGCCGATGCTTATCTGCGACCTGTTTCATCTTGGATTGAGAACATGCTAAATGAGACTTCAATTGGCGCAGTGCTTCATCTCTGTCCAACAATTCACACCCTACAACAGCCACCTGAATTTTCCCGGGAACAAACTGGAAAACAATAGGTGCCTTGCGGCCATAAACAACTTTGAAAGGAGTCTTGTTGATGGACACGTGGTAGTTGAAATTATACCAAAATTCAGCCCAAGACAACCACAAAGACCATGACTCAGGCTGATCCATAGCAAAACAATGCAGGAAAGTTTCAAAGCACATATTTACAACCTCAGTTTGTCCATCGGTTTGGGGATGATAAGCTGAACTGAAATGCAGCTTGGTCCCTTGCAACTTGAATATCTCCTACCAAAAACTGATGACAAAAAGAGGATCTTGGTCACTGAGTATAGACTTGGGTAACTCATGCAAGCGAACAACCTCCCTGATGAAAACTTCAACCAGCATCTTGGCAGTGAATGGGTGTTTAAGGGGAATGAAGTGTGCATACTTCGATAAACGGTCGACTACCACCCAAATCGTATCCCATCCTTTCGATCTTAGTAAACCTATAATGAAATCCATAGAGACATACTCCCAAACTTGCTCCGAAATTGGCAAGGGCTGAAGTAAACCTCCAGGAACCAAGGTGGATGCCTTATACCTTTGACAAACATCATATGCTTGCACAAAATTTTGGGCTGATTTAGTCATGCCCAACCAATAAAAGAGGGAAGCCAATCAGCGATAGGTACAATAGTAGCCAGAATGTCCTCCAAAAGAACTGGAGTGGAATTCGGCAAGAAGAATAGGGATCCAAAGGGAGGCAGCAGGAAGGACCAACCAGTGCTTGAAAAACAGCTTGCCATTGCGTTCCACAAAACCAGGGTGGGAGAGAGGATTCAATCGAAAGTCAGCAATGATTTTTTGAAGTTGTTGGTCCTGTGCCAACCCATGTGTCAATTCAGGTCCATCCAGCAAACGAGGACTAATTGAAAAAGCTAATAGTTCTCCTGTGAATCTGGTAACTTGTGACAATGCATCCGCTGCCTGGTTCTCCTTTCCTGGTTTATACCTGACTTCAAACCGATACCCCATGAGTTTTGCAATCCAATTTTGCTGGTCGCTGGTGGTGATGCGTTGGTGAAGAAGTTGGCGGATGCTTTGATGGTCGATATGGATAATGAATGGCTCTCCCAACAGATATGGCCGCCAATGGAGGACAGCAAGAACGATTGCCATAATTTTTTTTTCGTATGCTGATTTGGCCAGATTTTGGGGTGATAAACCTTACTAAAGTATGCCATCGGTCTATGATTTTGCATCAACACTGCCCCTATACCATAACCAGAAGCGTCACATTCAATTTCAAACAGCTTGGAGAAATCTGAAAGAGCCGACAATGGAGCAGTCATAAGTTTGTGTTTCAACTTTTCAAAGGCTACTTGAGCTTCTGCATTCCATTTAAAGCCATTTTTTTTTGTTAGCTCGGTCAAAGGTTTAGCTATTTTCCCATAATTTTGGACGAACTTCCGATAATACCCTGTAAGGCCAAGGAAACCTCACACTCCCTTGACATTGGTAGGAGTAGGCCATGCTTGGACAGCACTCACCTTGTTGGCATCCACCATTACTCATTCCTCATTGTTGATGTGCCCAAGATACTCCACTATAGGTTGGCCAAAACTGCACTTTTTGGGGTTCAGTACAAACTGATTGTTTGCTAAAATGCTAAGGACAATTTCCACATGCTGAAGGTGTTCCTCCCAAGTCTGATTGTACACAAGGATGTCGTAAAAAAAATAACACGCAGTGACGGAGCAAGGGCATCACCAAGAATTCATAATGTCCTTCATGTGTCCGAAAAACAGTTTTCTCAATATCCTCTTTACGAACCAAAACCTGATGGTAACCAGATTTAAGGTCCAATTTAGTAAAAAATTTAGCCCCCCCTAATTCATCAAATAACTCCTCAATTACTAGAATGGGGTATTTGTCTGGAACCGTCATCTTGTTTAACGAGCGATAATCAACACACATCCGCCACGACTGGTCCTTCTTCTTAACCAGTATAACCGGACTCAAAAAGGCACTTTGGCTATGTCTGATAATCCCTTTCTCCAACATCTCCGCTACCTGACTTTCAATTTTTGTCTTGTGATGGTATGGATAACGGTAAGGTCGCACACACACTGGTCCCTGACTAGGTTAGAGTGTAATAAAGTGGTCAACTTCTCTCTGGGGGGGTAGGCCCTCTTGGTTCCCAAAAATAGAACGGTACTTGAAGAAATTGCCAGTCATTTGTTGCTGTTGTGTTTGACCTAAATGCTACAATTAACCCCTTGGAACTAAAGAGGGCTGATTATCTTCAGTAAGGAGCTGAGTTAAGTGACCTTCCAACCAATATTACAGAGCCTGAGACTCCCATTATCCCGTTTTCATTCCCCACAGCTCCACCTTCATTCCATTGTCTTCAAATTTCAGACTCCCTAATGCCCAATTAGCAGTGATATCTCTTAGAGTCCTTAGCCATTTAACACCAAAAATTACATCTAACCCCCCAATATCTATCACCAGCGCATCAATGGAGCACTGGTAATCACCCATGGTTATAGGAACACTGGTGTGTTTCTTATTTACCGCAATTTGATTCCCATCCCCAAGCTTAATTCCCAGAGTCTTAATGTGACATACCTGGAAACCAAGAATAAATGCCATCTGAGAGGAAAGAAAGTTGTGTGAGGCCCCACTATCAACCAACATCACCATTGGAATTCTGTTGATGGTTCCTTCAAGTTTGATGGTCTACAATTCTCCCTCCCTCTTCATTGGGGCTATCATATGGGACTAAAGTCGGCCGAGATCAAGGACCCTGCATTCACCATCAGCTAGGTCATCACCCTTATCGTTTTTCACGTCATAAAATTCATCCTCCTCTTCAATGTCTTCTCCCTCTCCTAGAAGCATCGCCCTCAACTGAGCCTTGGGACATTTGTGCTGAGGAGAATAACTCTGGCCATACTAGAAGCAAAGTCCCTTTTTTTGACATTCCTCCCACTCCGTTTTGGTAATGTGCCGAACTCCCGATCGTCGATTGCCCCAGCGGTTAGGTTCCGACGGCGATGAAGTTGGTGAGTGCTGAGTTGTGGCGTACCTACCAGGAATTGGGCCAAGAGGAAATTGGTTTAGTCCTTGGGAAGGCCCATATCTATTGGGCCCGTTGCCTGGATTGTGGCCCACCTGATTCTTTCCTTGCATCTCCTTTATCAAAAACCCATTTGCCTTAGAAGTTCCCGATCCCATTTTCCCCATCGGCAGAGAACCTTCGATGGATCTTGCTAATATCATAGCCTCAACTTGATCATCAGGCTGATAAACCTTGATCCAACCTTTGATCTCATCCCTAAGGCCGCTCACGAAGTATCCGATGTACTGTTCCTCCGGCAACCCAGGAGCGGCAACAGCCACCAATTCAAACATTTCAATGTACTCATCTACACTTCCCAACTGTTAGAGGTCAGCTAGCTCCTCAAATGGACTGGTGGATCGACAACTATTAAACCATCACGTGAGTTCAAGCTTGAATCGCTCCCAAGTCAGCTCTGGTTGGGCGTTAAGAAGCATGAAAAACCAATTAATGGTAGACCCTTCCATACAAATCTCAGCCATATTTATCTTCATATCTGAGGGTATTTGATTGATTCGAAAATAAGTTTCTACCTTAGTAACCCAACCATGAGGATCAGTCCCATTAAAACTCGGAAGTTTCATTTTCTTTAAAAAAAAAACATTTGAAGCAGCAAAATAGTCTGGTTTCATGTTGAATTCCATTGTTTGCATTGGAGTTTGTCCAGATGTATTCCCTGTCCCTAACAGGTTAGTATCTCCTCTTGAGCTGTATTCCTCTCCAATGGAAGGTTGCTTCTCCATCCGTTTCATCCAACCTAGAACCAATGTCCGGAACTCATCGATTTTTTGCTCCATCACACGATCACTCTTTTGCATTTCTGTTACAACATTGGTTAATTCTTGAATGAGAGATGCTAGTTCCCCTATCCGATTCTCATTCTCATCTACACGAGAAGAAAGATTTTGGTATCTCGTCTCCATTGGTGATTATCCAGCAGGTCGGACCAATGATACAATTTACAAACTCACAATCAAGTTCACAAGAATGGCAGAATGCCAATCACGATTTTGTATTGATTAAAAGAAGGAAAACAAAGTTCTCTGGAACAATACAATTCAAAGGAAAATAAAAGAAACAAACAAGCAAGGGCCATAATACAAAGAACAACCTCACAGCCAAACAGCCGGCTATTCTTTCTCTCCCTTACCCCCTCATACAAGTCACCACTTTTCATACCCTCCCTCTCACAGAAAAACTGATATATAATACTCCTAACTAACTCGTGCCATACTCTCTTCTCCAAGTCCACATCCAGCCTTTTGTTTGGGCCTTCTCGCGTATACTCTCCAAACTCTGACTTTGGTCTTCTTCCTTTGTTGCATCTGCATCAATATTGAAGCCACTTGCCATTACCTACAGTGTTTCAGTTGATTAAAATACAATTAGTCCTGAAATAATGGTTTAAATTTTAGAGTGCACCTTTGTTTTCATACAATTATACAAAAGACGTATCATTTCACTATCCAGAAAGATTTATCATCATTTCACCTTCAATCCTCCTCTATCTCAATTGGATTTTTCAGAAACAAAAACTAACATGTTAGATCACCAGTCCAAATTTTTGCTGGAGTTAAAAATTGATGGCATAGAAGTGAATACAACTATACAGCAAAAGTGCCAACGAGCAAGTTGATTGACAAGATAAACCTTCAAAATTGAGTAGGCATTTATCGTAGCAAGAGTACGATTGGACCCTTATTTATAATTTTTTTTTTCCAGAAAGATGAACACCGATTAAGTGTTACAACTTGAGTCTAAAATCAAAAGAACATAAATAACTGTATGTCTGTCAGATAGAAGTATTAAGAGGCAACAGTTCTTCCTTCTTCGCCATCTCATAAAGTGCAATGGCCATCGAAACCTTAGCATCAGCAGTCACGCGCCAAAGCTTCTCATAGGGGACCACACGAACCTTAATCAGCTCCCCATGATCACGAAGGCCAGTCTCTTTACCTTGCAGTTGAGTGATAATTTCTTTATCAACATGCCCTCTGTAAAGGAATATGCTGATTTCTTCATCACATCCTCCCTAACCATGCAAGGGCAAAATAACTAAAGTAAGCCATGGATTGTATCTTTCTAAAAAATGATTCACATTCTTCAAGAAATATTAGAAATAATTATTTGCAAGTACAGACCTTGACAACTGAACATACTTTTTTCTTATATAATCCCTGATTGCAAGCACATAGTTCTTAACATGTGATTTCATTTCTATTATTATTATCGATATCGATAAGACAGGCAGCAGAAGCAAGCGAAATGAAACATCTTAAGCTCTTAGTTGATTAACAGTGAATATTTTGAAGATAAAGCACCCAACATACTCTTCAACTTATTTTGGAAAAAATGCTTCTACAAATTATAACAAAAAATAGATGAAAATTCATGTCAAAGTCAAACTCACAGGAGAGGGAATAACTCTGCGTCCAGTTGATGGGTCCAGGAAGGCTGTGAGGTCGACCACATCTTCCAGATTTATGTGAATTCCCGTCTCTTCTTCAACCTGTTAAAGCCATCTGATAAGCCACACATTTGGAATTATATTAAACTTCTAGGAAGAGGCACTAAAATCTCCATTCCTAAGTTGAATTAACCTTTGAAGCCTCTGGATAGACAGAGTTCTTCCTTCTATTTTAAAAGTTTCCTCTCCCTTAAGAATTACATAACATATTCACCAAAAAGACTACTCATTGTTCGATAAAACAACCTCTCGAACTGCAGTGCCAACAAAATCGCCCTTGTCATCATCCAGCATCCCAGCAGGTAATTCCAAGACAAGCCTTCCAGTCGGAACCCTCACCTTAGGCAGGCATGGAAATTCATCAGTGTATGGATAAAAAGCTGTGTAAGAGGACATAACTTTTTAGTTTTAATTGATATTCATTTCCATTAGATCTTAAAGAACTTTGAGCAATGAAAATACCAAAATACCTGTTCAGTAAGAACAGCATATGTCTCACCCTCAGAGTCCAAAAGAATTAGCACGGCTACAGCTGGTCCTCTTGCAAATACGATACCTGGGACCTAAGCATGCATTAGCACATAAACAATATGGGATAATATGTTCAATACCATTGCTTGTAAGGAAAAAAAATTAAAAAATAAAAACAGTTAAAAAAAAGGTGATATTTCGTATGACTCCTGAAGAAGCACACACAAACTGAAAGGACGAAGGAGAAGATTATATATTGTTATGAATCAGAACAATTTTTCATTTTGAAGCATGCAAGGATATTATGAAATACCTTCATCCCTGTTTCCTGATCAAAAATATCTGCCTTGAATTTTAGAAAGCCAATCCGTTGTCCAAACATATCCACTCCCTATACCAATGCAGCATCAATTACAACATTTATGACTAAATGCCGCTTGAGACACAGTTACAGTAGGAAAAGCAAGACCAGTTAAGACAACATTTCGATTATTCCCTGCCTACATTCAGCTAAGGCACCAGGATTAAATTCACAGAGCATATATTAGGAATGAAAATAATATATTTCTCAACACAACAAAATAAATCCTACTCTTGTTAATCAACTACGTACTAAATTGGCAGCACTAGAAATTGGAAATGAAATTTATATATTTCTTAATGCAACACAATGAATCCTATTCTTCTTAATCAACTAAACATTCAATTCTGTCAGAAATGTATTTTAACAAATTCTTCAACTTTTCATCGCCTAGAATGCATAAGATTCCTATTATCTCATAAGATTATGCATAATCGAATAGACCTATGACAAGTAACGAGACATACCTGGACAAGCACTCGTTTTAAAGCAAAAGAGCCATTAGCTAAAATCCCAGTTTCAGATTGCAAGTTCTTTAACCACTGCTTGAACAATGAGGAATCAATAGCCCGCCTGCACCCCAAAAACAAAACAAACGGTTAAACCTTAGTTCAATTTTCAACAACTGAGAAATAGCATATAAAATGTTAAATAGAAAATAAGAATTCTGATATTAATTATTTAGCACTCGCCTGAAATCAGAGTCGGAGACGCCAGGAGCAGCCACGATCTGGACGGGTTGCCTGGGTTGATTCGGCAAGGAGAGGGAGTGTGTAAGGAGCTGCGATGACTCCGCCGACATTTTGATGCAACATGCTCTTCTACTTTGGCGACTTCGATGCAGGAGAGAATGAGAGCGAGCAGTAATGAACCGTTTCGGGAGTGTGATAAGAGACATCCAGAGAAGACACTAGAAGCTTGACCTTGAGGAAGCAAATGGCTGGCCAAATCCAAATTCTTTGCTTCTCTTTCCGAGCTATACTGCACACGTGCGACGCCCTCGTGTATTCTGCAGCCTGCTTGTGATTTACGGACTGTGATTTTAACCGATATACTATTACAAATTATAACTATCATAAACAATAAATAATTAAACACTACACAAAGAATAAATTGAAATTTAAACGAAAAAAAAAATTCTTATTCAGACTATTATATTTTATAATAAATTATTAATATAATTACTCACACGTCTCTGCAACTAATTATAATTATAAATGTGACTAAAACACATTAAACTCACAATTTTCGGTATTTTTAATGAAGTGCTGCCAGAAAATAAATTTCTAATAATTATTGTATATAACATATAAATTTAATAACCAAAATAAGAAGAAATAATCCCGATTAATATACATGAAAATAATAAATTCGGATTGTGTCAAATGAAAGAATTTAATTTTTATTAAACTAAAAAATAAAAATTTTGACCTAATTTGATGATTAAAAGGCTTAAAACCTAAGATTCTTAGGCAGCAGGAGAAATTCTGGAAGCAGCGAGCCAAATTGTTCTGGCTTAAAGGAGGAGATTCAAATACAAAGTACTTTCATGCTGTAACTTGAAAGTAGAGGAGAAGAATCAAATTACTGCTTTAAGAGATCGGACAGGTGTGCTCAGAGATTGGGCAAATGGGTTAGATAATGTCATTTCTAGGTATTTTAATGATATTTTCACTACCACCAATTGTAGTACTGGTTTGATTTCTAATTGTCTTGATAGAAGAGTGTTTGATGAGCAGAATGATTTCTTATTGGATGATTTTACTCCTGATGAGGTGAAATCTGCATTATTTAATATGCATCCAGATAAGGCTCTTGGGATTGATGGGTTTAATCCTGGTTTTTACAAAAAAAAAAATGTTGGAGCATTGTTGGCCCAAACGTGGTTAAGGTGTGTTTGGAGATCATTAGACTTGGTGCTTTACTGGAGGGGTTGAATGATACCATAATTACTGTTATTCCATAAAAGAAAAATGTGGAGTCTATGGCTGATCTGCATCCAATTGCTCTCTGTAATGTCTTGTACAAGATTGTTGATAAAGTTCTAGCTAATCGGTTGAAACATGTTCTTCCTATAATAGTTTCGGAGTCTCAAAGTGCATTTGTCCCTAACCATTTGATTACTGACAAATGTTGTTATAGCTTTTGAAATTATGCACTACCTTAAAAGGAAATCTCAAGGTGCTGATGGGGTTGCTGCTCTTAAAGTGGATATGAGCAAGGCCTATGATCGGATGGAATGGCACTAACTTATTGATGTCTTGTGTTCTCTTGGGTTCAATGATTGTTGGGTTAAGCTAATGCAAATGTGTGTTTCAATCGGTGAGGTACTTTGTTAACGGTGATAACGGCTTATTGGGTCCTATTACTACCTTCAGAGGCTTGTGCCAAGGTGACTCTCTATCCTCTTATTTGTTTATTTTGGGAGTTGAGGGACTATCTTGTTTTATACAGTGGCACGAATATATGAAGCTTATTACTGGTTGTCGAGTTACACTGAAAGCTCCCTATATCAGCCACCTATTTTTTGCAAATGACAATTACATCTTCTTCAAGGCCTCCATTAATGAAGCTAACATAGTTAAGCATATCTTGAACATCTATGCGGCTTATTTTGGATAACTTATTAATTATGGTAAGTCCATGATTAAGTTTAGCAGTAATACTCCTTTTGATGTGAGGGATATTATTTGCTCTTCTCTTACTGTGCCATCTGGGTTAGAAACTGACTCTTATCTTAGGCTTCCTTCACTGATTGGAAGAAATAAAAAGCAATTCTTTTCCTTTATTGAGCAAAAAATATAGAAAAGATTGCAAGGATGGAACTGTTCTCTGCTCTCGCGGGCTGGGAAGGATATTCTTTTGAAGAATATGCTACAGGAAGTTCCCAATTATGCCATGAGTGTCTTCCTGCTTCCTTTGAGTTTGTACAGAAAACTGGAATCTTTATTCAATAAATTTTGGTGGGGCTTTAACTCAATAAATGGAAAGGGAATCAATTGGATGTCATGGAATCGGATGTGTTCGGCTAAGAAATTTGGTGGGATAGGATTCCGATCCTTGCATGACTTTAATGTTGCACTTATCGGAAAGCAATGCTGGTGGGTCATTGCATATGACTCATCTCTTATGGCCAGAATTCTCAAACCAACGTACTATCCTCACTCATCTTTTCTTAATGCCAATATGGGAGCCAATCCTAGTTTCATTTGGAAGGGATTTCATAAAACTCAGGATGTAATCCATAGAGGCAATAAAATTCGAATTAGGAATGGAAATAATGTGTATGCTTTGAAAGACCTTTGGTTACCATATTCTAATAATCCTTGGGTGACAACTACTCTTGACAGCTGTCACATCTTTCACGGAACAGTCTTTTCCGAAGCAAAGATAGCATTAAACGGTAAATTTTTTTTCATTCACTATCGATCAATTTCGATACACTTTAATACCTTACATTAAAATTTCTATTCATTTGATAACATTTTAAACAATTAAACATACACTAATAAAATTCATACAAAATCTTTCACCGACACTCACCCATCAATAGTTATAATAATAATAATTAAAATACAGTTCAATCTTTTACCTTAATTGTTTACGTATATACATGCCATAATACAACCGATTTAGCACTATTTCTTCTTTTTCGATCTTGCTCCACCGTGTATTATGCTCCTGCATTACTTCATAATCTGCATGCAGTAAACACTACGTGCTGAGTACTAGACATACTCGGTAGTGACTATTAATTCTAGAATTTCCCAAATAAAACATAATTACATAAATTATGTAATTCTTATCCTTATTTCATCCGACATTTACTAGTACGTATCTTCTTTATTTTATCTTTTACTTTTACTTGTCTTTTATCTTATATTCTTAGTTGCATTAATATAATTATCGTTTCATTTAACGATTTATATTAGTACTCGTATCTTTAATGGTACCCCTTTTTATTCACTGTTCCACTTCTCGTTTGGTTATACAGTTATCCATTAAGTGATATAATTATAATTTTAGTTGTTTATTCTTTTATTTACTTTAACCTTTTTACCAATTAACACATACTATTTCCAAGTTTTTTAACCTTTAATGTAAAGTGTTATAGTTATTTTGGAATACTTTGCATACAAATCTTTATTTTCTTTTTTTAACATTCAAACCTGTTCAAGTACTTATTTAGGACTTGATATCTTTTTTGTTTTTTCAAATCGAACAATTGTTTTTCCTTTTTATCTTTTTTTTTTAACTATTCAATTAACTTTTCTTTCATAAACTCATTACTTAGGCATTTTTTTTTTTGCGTAAGGACGTTGTTATTATTTTTTGACTTTAAATAGAAAATTAGTATTATTTTCTAAACTTTTCGTTTTTCAAATTAATAATTGGTACATGAAATACCAACTAATTTTAATTTATCTTTTTATGTAAAAATTTATTTTAAACCATTTTTTCTTTACAAAAGCTTAATTTAATCTTCATTTATCATTTTATTCTTATAAAATATTTCTTTTTCATTTTTTGCTTATTAATTACAATTTTTGGGAAACATTACAGTTTCATCCCAAACTTTTTATTTTCTTTCAAACAAATTATTTTTCATTCAATTCATTTAAATTATATTGATTTATTCATTACGATATACCCCTAGTGCAATATGATAGGACTCTCAAAAAAGATATGCAGGACATGGATCTAGAGGTCCTACTGAGAGAGAAATGATCCCCAAGGGACCATTTCTCGAAAAATATTTCACTTTCACTTTTACTTTCACTTAAAACACTGGAGCTATGGAGATCAGAGATCCTACCCATAGCAAAGCAAGTCACCATGACTTGCACCGTGGTATAGAGTGTCTCTATGACTAGCCAATTATATCCTAAATAAAAATATCATTATCTGGCTATTGCTAAGGACAAAATAATAAATTATATTCGAAATAATTTTTAAACATTTAAAAATCTTTAGTTTCTTTCCTTTATTTCTTGATACAATACATTTTTGTCAATCGCATTTTTTTTAGTGCTTTTGACCATTTAGTAGCTTTTTCTTTCTTTTACTTCTTTTCTTTTTTTTTCACTTTATCTTTTTTAATTACTTTTGTGAATTATTCTTCAATAATTTACTTGGACACTTAAAACATTTCAGTCTTTTATACACTTTATAAATTATAGCATTATAATTCACAATTTCTTTTATTCGTTTTGTGTAATTCTCTGTGAATTATTTTCTAATAATTTAATAATTAACTTTTTGACGATTTTTTTTCTTTTTCTGTCCGAAATTTTAGTCATTTGGGTATGCCAACTTTTATTTAGTTGGTGACTTATTTTAATATAATTCACTCTTTTAATACATGTTTATTGACTAATTTATTTTGATAAATTAGTCAAACATTTATTTTATAATTTTTTAAATAATTATGAATTATATTGATATAATTCATTATTTTATTTTTCGAAAATGCTAAAGTTTTTGGCTTTTTCATTTCTTTTTATACGAAAATAATTTATTTTACATTAATTTTTCATCATGTACTTATTTATTGAATTATTTCTCAATAATTCAATGTTTTTAATTAAACATATTCAATATTTTATTTCAAAAATATTCTAGTAAATCATATAAATTCTACAAAAATTTTTATACACATTATTTTACAATTTTCATCATTTTCACTCATTTTATGAATTATTTACCAATAATTCATTATTCTTATTACTTTCATAGCTTAATAATTATTTCGAAAATATTCTCATATTTCATATAATTTTTTACAAAAATTTATATTGACTTTATTCCGCTATTATTATCGTTTTATGACATAATTAACAAAATTTCATTATTTTTGTTAACTACATCATTTAACAAATATTATAAAAATATTCAAATAATCTCTAAAAATTACATAAAAATCTATGAATACATTATTCCACATTTACTACCATTTTTTTACTTATTTTATGAATTATTTCACAATAATTCATTATATGCACTATATACATACACATTTAATAAACGTTAAAATTCTCAAATTAATTCCAAAAATTCTTGAAAAATCTTTGGGCACTAATTATTTTATCTATAATTAATTTAGGCTATTATTTACTAATTTCATGCATAAATCAACTAATTATCCTTATATAGATTCTCGACCAACATAAAATTTCTATCATAAAAATTTGTTTATGACATTTTAATCATTTAACTCGCATTTTTCATGATCTAATTTCATTTTCCTCACATCAATTACATTTATTAAGCAATTTAACATATTTTTCCTTAATTACATAAAGGAAATTAATTCACACAAATGGAAAATCAAAGAATTTTATAGCCACTTACATTTTTTTCTTGCTAATGGGTGCCTAAGCCTCTCTTTTCCTTGCTTTAATCCATGAAAACTCCTTCCTCTTCACTTATCCTACCATGGCCGGCTAAATAACCTCATACAATCCTATTTTGTTATCCTTAAATGCAAAATTTAAGCTCATAATTAGCTTTTACACCTCAAAAACTATGAAAAAAATACTAAAAAATTAATTAAAATCAAGTAATTTCTTAAATTCTATCTTACCTTTTTTTTAACTTGATTTCTTGCCTTCCTTTACTCAAATCACTTGACTGAGGCCACTAGGGTGATCTAGAGAGCTGGAACTTTAACTCTTATGTGATGAGATAAGTGAAATTTGGAGTGGATGAAGAAGAATCAAAGGGAGAGAGTGGAGAGGCATGGTTCGACCACCATAGAAAGGGGAAGAGAGAGCTGGAAAAATTTGAAGAAATTTTAGATTTTCCAGCCTCTTACACTCTCCTTAATTGTTCCAAAAGTAGGCTTGATTAATGGGCTTAGCCCAATCTAAAATTAAAGCCCATTTTAAGCCATTTAAGGCCCAATTAAAATTTCCCCACTTTCAGCCTTCAAATCAGTCCAAAAATAATTCCATCACTCTTATCACATCAAAAATAGCTACTACATAAATTTTCAGCTCAATCAAAATTTGTTATCGATCTGATTTAAACTTATCGGTCCGATTCGACAACTGCCGGTATCACCGAAAATTTTAATTCTCGTTACTAAAATATTCTACATAAAAATTCATGTAGACAAGAAAAATCTGATAATTTTCAAGTTGATTTGCTATTTTTAAAAATTTATGCAAAATCAAGTCTTCTTTTCTATCAGGAAAATTGACTCACTACCTTTTTTCGTATTTTTGACTTTTGGAGGTCTATTTGACTCCAGTTTTACTTCAAATTTCAACCTCGGACTCACCATGATCAATACTTTTCGACGGTCAAATAGAATATTTTTGACTTTCAGGTGTCCTTTCGGGCTCAAAAAGCACTATTTACCATCGAAAAGTACCGTTCACGGCTGATCTAGTGTTGAAGCCATTACATTTCTCCCCTACTTAAAGAAATTTCGTCCTCAAAATTTACTTATATCGAAAAGTAGATGATACAATACTGTTATTTTATCGAACCTTCATTCACATTCGATGGTTCCAAAGCATCTTTGCCAATGGAACCCACTTACTTTTAAAGCTAACCAATCTCGATATCAAAAATCTTTATCAGTTTCTTTTCACAGGTTAACTCATCCCTGTGTGTAGTTTTTCTCCATATTTCAATTCAAATTAAGTCCAATATAGAGGACTTATCATTTCTTTTCTGACATTGTCTCTATAAGAGTTAATTTCTACTATAGATAAACACTTTTCACAACCATTATCACATTCACATACACTTTACTATAACCGTTCTTTCAATATCTGAATTATTCACTTCAACTGACCATCAGTTTTGGGGTGGATCATCATGTTAATATTGAGTTTATTACTAATCTCCTATATAACATCTTTCCTCTTTGACACTCAGACAATCCGATAACAGAATCTCTAATCACATTGTCCCATTTCCAGTCGGATATCATTATAAGTCGAAGCAATTCTCGAAAGAATCTAATGTTTCGCTTTCATTTGCTGACATATCAAACATTTACTTACACTATCTATCATATCACTCTTTTAACATGACATTTCAATACTAAACTTTTAATCCTGGTACATCTGATGATTTTCAGGATACAAAGTATTACTATCTTGGCGGTTGGAGAACTAATCTTTTAACTTATTCACAATGACTATCACATAAACATTTCCTTTTCGAACTATTTTTCTCACCCGATGTACAATATCGGCTTTACTTATACTTTAACTAGAAATGTCCATCTAAAGCCAAACTTAAACTGGCATTCATAGCTCGGAGAATTGAAAACCTTATCATTAATCATTCATACAAATTCTTCAGACATACATATTTAAGCACATTCACATTACTCAAATACAAATTCTTATGCTGAGGGTTTCAGCCATTTCGTTAACTTTTTTGTAGCACCCGGATAAATCCAGGAACTTCCCATTTAACCTGAAGTCACATTCACCAAACTGAGCAGATAGTTACTTATCTTTAAATACTTACAGAGCAAATCCCAAATACTTATCATACTCTTTTAATATCTTAAAATATATTAGGTGGTTACTAATTAAATCCTATAACATGGATCTAAGTAAAGGTGCATGATCCTTTCTATTGATTCATCAAGGGGTCGGTGCGCTAACAAATCTGATTGACATGACCAATAACTCATAATGGCCACATAAAATATGGAAAACAATTTTAAGCACATTATTTCTCGTCTCATTCTTAGGTCGTCCCTATGGTCATCATATCCCTTGTCAGTTTCATCCTATTAAGTGGGGCTTATACATATGGTATGATGCATATGAGATGCTGTCAAACAATGTGAAATGCTTTGCAATGAATGTATGATTTCATGTATGCAGGTAGAATACTATCATGTATTCTCATATGATACAGATGCATAGCCCATCCCAATACTATGTCTGTACAATTAAATTCCCACGCCTGTAAAGAAATCACTGACAGGTATATAGAGCATCTTAAACAACCTCAACTTATAATCGTAATAATTTGCTCAATGGCATTCTTAAATCATGACAATTTAGTCAATGTATCTCTTCGTCCTGCACAATTTATATGTACTCAATATATAATCCCTTTTTAACTTTCCGACACATTCTTTATTTTGTCCTTCTTTAGACTGTTTCTCATCCATATAGACACTTAAACTCTCATATTTACACTTAATTTCAGTCAACTCTTCTTTTCCTTGCTTTGACCTCCATGAGAGCTCAAGCAGCAATACTTTCATTCTCACTTACTACCATCTCTACTGCACAGAATCAATCCTTTCACACCTGACAATCTCAGTTAAATGTTAACTTTTCATTTTAAAACAGGTAGGGGAGCACGTACACGTCAGACTACTTAACACTTATCCACTTATAATTGGCATGAATATACAGACAAACCTATCTCTTAACCTTATCCCACTCCGATCTTAAAACCGTTTAAACTTTTGCTCTGATACCACTAAATGTCACACCCTTCACGAAACAGTCTTTTCCAAAGCAAAGATAGCATTAAACAATAATTTTTTTTTCATTCACAATCATCAATTTCGATGCACTTTAATACCTTACATTAAAATTTCTATTCACTCGATAACATTTTAAACAATTAAACATACACTAATAAAATTCATGCAAAATCTTTCACCGACACTCATCCATCAATAGTTACAACAATAATAATCAAAATACAGTTCAATCTTTTATCTTAATTGTCTATGTATATACATGTCATAATACAACTCGATTTAGCACTATTTCTTCTTTTTCGATCTTGCTTCACAGTGTATTATGCTCCCGCATTACTTTATAACCTACACGCAGTAAACACTACGTGTTGAGCACTAGACATGTTCAGTGGTGACTACTAATTCTAGAATTTCATAAATAAAACATAATTACATAAATTATATAATTCTTATCCTTATTTCATCCGACATTTACTATTAAGTATCTTCTTTATTTTATCTTTTACTTTTACTTGTCTTTTATCTTATATTCTTAGTTGCATCAATATAATTATCGTTTTATTTAACGATTTATATTAGTACTTGTATCTTTAATGGTACCCCTTTTTATTCACTGTTCCACTTCTCGTTTGGTTATACAGTTATCCATTATGTGATATAATTGCAATTTTAGTTGTTTATTCTTTTACTTACTTTAACCTTTTTACCAATTAACACATACTATTTCCAAGTCTTTTAACCTTTAATGTAAAGTGTTACAGTTATTTTGGAACACTTTGCATACAAATCTTTATTTTCTTCTTTTTACATTCAAACCTGTTCAAGTACTTATTTAGCACTTGATATCTTTTTTCTTTTTCAAATCGAACAATTGTTTTTCCTTTTTATATATTTTTTTACTTTTCAATTAACTTTCCTTTCATAAACTCATTACTTAGGCATAATTTTTCGCTTAAGGACATTGTTATCACTTTTTGACTTTAAATAGAAAATTAATATTATTTTTCAAACTTGTCATTTTTCAAATTAATAATTAGTACATGAAATACCAACTAATTTTAATTTGTCTTTTTCACGTAAAAATTTATTTTAAACCCTTTTTTCTTTACAAAATCTTAATTTAATCTTCATTTATCATTTTATTCTTATAAAACATTTCTTTTTCATTTTTTTGCTTACTAATCACAATTTTTGGGAAACATTATAATTTCATCCCAAACTTTTTATTTTCTTTCAAACAAATTATTTTTTATTCAATTCATTTAAATTATACTGATTTATTTATTTATTACGATATGACCCTAGTGTAATATGACAGGACTCTTAAAAAGGATATACGAAACATGAACCCAAAGGTCCCATTGAGAGAGAAATGATCCCCAAGGGACCATTTCTCGAAAAATATTTTACTTTCACTTTCACTTAAAACATTGGAGCTATGGAGATCAGAGATCCTACCCATAGCAAAGCAAGTCGCCATGACTTGTACTGCGGTATAGGGTGTCCCTATGGCTAACCAATTATATCCTAAATAAGAATATCATTACCTGACTATTGCTAAGGGCAAAACAATAAATTATATTCGAAATAATTTTTAAACATTTAAAAATCTTTAGTTTCTTTTCTTTATTTCTTGATACAGAACATTTCTGTCAATCGCACTTTTTTTTAGTGCTTTTGACCATTCGGTGGCTTTCTCTTTCTTTTACTTCTTTTCTTTCTATTTTTTTCACTTTATCTTTTTTAATCACTTTTGTGAATTATTCTTCAATAATTTACTCGAACACTTAAAACTTTTCAATCTTTTATACACTTTATTAATTGTAGTATTATAATTTATAATTTCTTTTATTCTTTTTGTGTAATCCTCTATGAATTATTTTTTAATAATTCAATAATTAACTTTTTGAAGATTTTTTCTTTTCTTTTTCTGTTCGAAATTTTAGTCATTTGAATATGCCAACTTTTATTCAGTTGGTGACTTATTTTAATATAATTAACTCTTTTAATATATTTTTATTGACTAATTTATTTTGATAAATTAATCAAACATTTATTTTATAACTTTTTGAATAATTATGAATTATATTGATATAATTCATTATTTTATTTTTTGAAAATGCAGTAATTGGCTTTTTCATTTCTTTTTATACGAAAATAATTTATTTTACATTAATTTATCATCATGTACTTATTTATTGAATTATTTTTCAATAATTCAATATTTTTAATTAAACATATTCAATATTTTATTTCAAAAATATTCTAGTAAATCATATAAATTCTAAAAAATTCCTATACACATTATTTTATAATTTTCATTATTTTCACTCATTTTATAAATTATTTACCAATAATTCATTATTCTTATTACTTTCATAGCTTAATAATTATTCCGAAAATATTCTTATATTTCATATAAATTTTTACAAAAATTTATATTGACTTTATTCCATTATTATTATTATTATTATTATTATTGTTTTATGACATAATTAACAAAATTTTATTATTTTTGTTAACTACATCATTTAACAAATATTCTAAAAATATTCAAATAATCTCTATAAATTACATAAAAATTTATGGATACATTCTTTCACATTTACTACTATTTTTCACTTATTTTATGAATTATTTCACAATAATTCATTATATGCACTATATACATACACATTTAATAAACTTTAAAATTCTCAAATTAATTCCAAAAATTCATGAAAAATTTTTGGGCACTAATTATTTTATCTATAATTAATTTAGGTTATTATTTACTAATTTCATGCATAAATCAACTTATTATCCTTATATAGATTCTCAGCCAACATAAAATTTCTATCATGAAAATTTGTTTATCTCACTTTAAGTATTTAATTCACATTCTCCATGATCTAATTTCATTTTCTTCACATCAATTACATTTATTAAGTAATTTAACATATTTTTCCTTAATTATATAAAATAAATTAATTTACACAAATGAAAAATCAAAGGATTTTGTAGTCACTTATATTTTTTTCTTGCTTATGGGTGCCTAAGCTCCCTTTTCCTTGCTTTAATCCATGAAAACTCCTTCCTCTTCACTTATTCTACCATGGCCGGCCAAATAACCTCATACAATACTATTTTTTTGTCCTCAAATGCAAAATTTAAGCTCATAATTAGCTTCTACACCTCAAAAACTATAAGAAAATACTAAAAATTAATTAAAATCAATTAATTTCTTAAATTTTATCTTACTCTTTTTTTTCTCAACTTGATTTCTTGTCTTCATTTGCTCAAATCACTTGATTGAGGCCACTAGGATGATCTAGAGAGCTGGAACTTTAACTCTTATGTGATAAGATAAGTGAAATTTGGAGTGGATGAAGAAGAATCAAATGGAGAGAGTGGAGAGGCATGGTTCGGCCACCATAGAAAGGGGAAGAGAGAGCTGGAAAATTTTGAAAAAATCTCAAATTTTTTAGCCTCTTAGACTCTCCTTAATGGGCCTAAAAGTGAGCTTGATTAATGGACTTAGCCCAATCTAAAATTAAAGCCCATTTTAGGCCATTTAAGGCCCAATTAAATTTCTCCCACTTTCAGCCTTCAAATTACTCCAAAAATAATTTTATCACTCTTATCACATCAAAAATAGCTAGTACGTAAATTTTTGGCTCAATCGAAGTCCGTTATCGGTCTGATTCAAACTTATTGGTCCAATTCGATAACTGTCAGTATCACCGAAAAATTTAATTCTCATTACTAAAATATTCTACATAAAAATTGATGTAGACAAGCAAAATCTATCAATTTTCGGAGTTGATTTGCTATTTTTAAAAATTTATGCAAAATCAAGTCTCATTTTCTACTAGAAAAATTGACTCGTTACCTTTTTTGTATTTTTGACTTTTTGAGGTTTATTTGACCCTAGTTTCACTTCAAATTTCAACATCGGACTCACCATGACCAATACTTTTTGACAGTCAAATAAAATATTTTTGACTTTCTGGTGTACTTTCGATCTCAGAAAATACTATTTACCATCGGGAAGTACTGTTCACGGTTGATCCGGTATTAAAGCCTTTACATTTCTCCCCTACTAAAAGAAATTTTATCATTGAAATTTACTTATATCAAAAAGTAAAGGATACAATACTGTTATTTTATTGAACCTTTATTCATTGATTACATAATACTCTATTAGATTGTTCTTCTCAATTTTCCATAACTTAGTTATTCTTGTTTTACCTTCCTTTCGTCTTTTTACGTAGTCTTTAAATTTACTTTTTTTTCCCATATGTCACTCAAAATTTGTATGTTGCTAAGTTATTAGTTAAATTCTTATTCTGGTCAAACTGATCTTTTTATTATCTCATGTCTTATATTTACAATTCACTCAAATTTTTTCATTTTAATATTTCTTACTATGAAATGTCTTTTCATTTCATTTCAATTTTCAAGAGTAACAACTTATCCTTAAATTTTCTCAACTCTTGAATCAATTACAATTTATTTTATTTATACTAATTTACTAAGATTCCTCTTTTGGCCCCCTTTTTGTACAACTCTAAATTTTAATTCCTATTAACTGATTTACCTTCAATTCCTTTATTTTATTTTATTCTTTACCCCACACTCAAATTTTCTCATCATTCTATTATACCAAATAATTTAAGAATTTATTTTTTTATTTAAATTTTATTTTCTTAATTTTACTATTTGACCCCTAAACTTGTAATTTATTCCAAATTACTGTTATTTAAAATCCGGCCCATTTTCTTCATTAAATTTCATATTTAATCTTTCCTTAGTTACTTTTACATAATTTATACTTGAATATCATAATACAATCAAATTTCTAATTTTTGTTCCTCAAATTTAACTTTATTTATTCATCACCTTTGACTAAATTTCTTTTATACTTATTTTTCATAATTAATTTCACTTATTTTTCTACTTTGATGGAAAAATTCAATTTGGTCCTTATTATTTATTTTATTTTACACTAATTAACTTCAGTTTTGACCAAATAAGTTTCTTTTTCCTTCTCACTCCAAATTAGTTGGCAAATTTTTATTTTAGTCCCTAGTATTTGACTTTATCTTTTTTTGACCAAATTGATCTCAACTTTGACCAATATGATTTTTTTTACTTTTAATTAAATCTAAGTGCCTAAATTGCATTTTAATCCCTTAAAATTTTCTCAAGATGGCAAATTACAGTTTGATCCCTGTACGTACATTTATTTACGATTTTACCCTTTTTTACCTATTCACTCAATTTAATTGCTTTATCCACTATAGCAATGGCATATTTACAAATTTACCCTTGCTCTATCACGTAATTATTTTTTTATCCTTTTTAAGTCTTTTAACCATATTTTCCATTTTAATGCTCTTTTAATTTCATGGAACATTTTCTTTTAGCATAGTTTACTTTTTTTGTTCTTATTTCTTTACATAATTATGATTTTGCCCCTATTAACTAATTTGTTGTATTTTCCATTCATTTTCTAAACCAATTAACTATGCAATATTCTTTTTACTTATTTTCCATTTCCAATTCTCATTTTCTTATGTAATTACCATTTTTCCCTCGCTTAACTTGTTAACCTCATTTTTCACTTTATTTACTGTTTATGAATATTTATAATTTCTTTAATATTTTAATCACTCTTTTAACCTTGTTCACATGTACAATTACCATTTTGCTCCTAGTGGCGAAAAACCATGAACCAGATAAGCATATGCACACACTAATATATTGGAGTAAGCATACAACTAGGGTATGAGACCATCTTAAGTAATACCACATAATGAGCTAGCAAAGTAATAAAAATCACATTTCACTGTACACTTTTAATTAAATCACACAAATACCGTAGCGTAAATGCCCCTATGGCTAGCCATACTATCCTAGAGTTGGATCACCCACTAACACTAAGGGCATTATTAATTATCTTATATCATTATATTTTTCCACTATTATTTATTTTTAACATACCAAATTAATCACTTTATGCTTTATTTGCACTCATCATCATTATATATAAAACCATAGATACTGGATAATTATTATTCGTACACAAATCAAGTATGACATAAGAATATAGAATACCATACGGTTTCACTGTAATATCATACATATATCACATTTCTTTCTTCATCTTCATACCATTCAAATTTTTATATTCATGTTATTTATCAATTTGTTAAGTTATGCTTAATTTATATCCTACTGCTTAAAATTTTCTCACTTCCCTCATTATGCTCATTTACACATAAGTGGATATACTTACTATTTTTCATTCTAACATTTCTTATACATCATTCTAGCTAATTGTTATGAATTACCTCATTATACTTCCACTTCCATCCTGTCAATATTTAGTGCCTAATTCGGCCTCTACAAAGTCCACCCTTCTTCAATTGTTTCCTTCGCCTTTTTATAATTATATTATGTTAATTCACTTATTAAATTATTTCAATTTATTTTACAATTTTACTTAAATATATCACTAGTTCCATAAAATATATTTGTACTATTTATTTTTCTAACATTAATTTATGTGAATATATGCTAATTTAACTCTCATTTCCTTAATATCAATAGATTTTCTATATAAATATCATTATGTATCTTACATAACTTCATACACATATTTTATATTGGACTCAATTTCATCATGCCACATTTATTTTCCCTTATATTGCAAAAATTACATTTAATACTTTATAAACCATTCAAATTTCACTTAATACTCCTCAAGGTAGCATTCGGCATCACCAAGAGTTCTTACCAAATATTTAATTCCTTTCATAATTTAAGTTTATTTCACATCTAAACATTCTTTAGTAATGTGACCTTGATTTATTTTGCCTTTTTCTTTTCTTTCATGTTATTACATAATAAAAGTTCCACGCTAAAATTTTAAAATTAAATGAAATAAAGTGTAGATAGTATCCACATACCTTAATTCTTGTTCTCCACCCCTTAATCTTTACTTCCTTTGTCTTTCATCATTAAAACACCATGATCTATCTTATATTCCTTAAGTAGCATAACCCACTTAACAAAGAAATACCCATCAATTTGCTTTCTTAATCCAATATGACATCATAACTATGATCTATATACCTTGATCTACCTATTAGAGCCTTTAATTCAAATTAAAATTTCACATACCTTGATTTTAGGACATAAACTTGAATCCTTAATTTCTCCCACTTTTACTGCTCAAAATGGGATTTAGGGGCTGCCATAATATTTTATAGGGGCTTAAATATCATGGGGAAGCATGGATTTGGAGAGAGACTTAAAGAGATTTAAAGAAACAATAAGAAGAAATGGAGAAAAAGATTCGGCCAAGAGGAACACCCAAGAGAACACGTGAAAGATACAGAAGTCTCTAGAAATTATGAAGCTCCTTAGCCTATTTATACTTGAATTAATGGGCCAAGTTGGTTTAATCAAGGTAATTGGGCCTAACCTAAGCCCAAATTAAAGTTTTAAGCTCATTTTGCACATAAAAATTATTTCTCTCTTTTCATGCTCAAACTCTCTTCTAATTAATTTCACCACACTTAAAATAATAAATTATACCTTCATGCAAATTTTTAGGCCAATCAGAGTCCGTTTTCAATCCGATTCACCTAAGGCAGTCCGATAAGCAAATTTTCAATATGACCGAAAATTTTATTTTTTTGTACCAATATATTTTACATATAATTTCATGTATAACTGAAAAATTTTAATGATTTTTAGAGATCATTTACTTTTTTTAAATTTTTACTGAAACCTTGAGCCGTCCATTTTCCTCAGTTTCTGACCATTTTTCTGGAACTAGTGTTCCCATTATCATAATGCTTTAAAAATTTACCCCATATGCACTAGCATGTTCAAAAATATGTTGTTAAAATTTTGATCAATTCCAATAATATTTCAATATACTTTTGGATTCGACAGCCTAGACATTCAGTCTAAAATTCAAAATTTCAAAATTGCCAGAACATTTATTTTTTACTTTCAATAATTTATTTAGATTATTACTAACGTATTTGTGTCATCAAAATAATTTTTGAAGGTCGATACACATATTTAGTGTCCGATCAAATTTTCGGTCAACCTTTTTACGGTACCAAGAAAAAGCTTCTCTATCTCGTTTAAGGGTCAATCTAAGCTTATTTTCTTCTCAAATTGTACCACCGGACTTTGTTTAATATCTACTTTCATAAACTACTCTTAGGCTAAACCGTCCATCAGGTCACCCATCCTAGGATTTTTCTGATTCGAGTATGTTTAACCTTTATACATTTTTTAATTTTCCTATCTTATTCAACTCCGATTATTCTGAAATTTATTCTAAAATAATTATTTATGCTCTACATCATATTGTATATTACAGATGTAAAATTTGGGACGTTACACTAGGTCCTTATGTAGCTGAGGCTATAGGAGTTCAGGAAGCTCTAAGCTAGCTCAATGATAAGCATTTCTCAAGTGTAACTATTGAATCTGATTCGATGATGGTTGTTAATGCTATCACTAGTAAGACTAGGTTAAATTCTAATTTTCATTTGATCATTAAAGATGGTTTATCTCTTTCAAATGTAAACCTTTCTTTTGTTTTAGGTAGAAGATTTGCAAACCAATGCGCACATTATCTTGCTCGTGCCTCTGATTCTGTGTTTGATCTTTTGATTTGGGATAGGTTCCCTCATGTGTTCTTATACTCAGCTTTGCAAACTAACCTTTCTTGTTAATGCAATTCTTTCGTTATCTCAAAAAAAATAAAACACAAAACTAATCAAATGCCAAAGACCGTTTGATAATCATTTATAGAGATGAATGGATTGTGGAAATTGATAAAAGATTAGAGCACCAGTAGACGTGCTTCTATTTGTTAGGCTTTTGTTCATAATATATTATAGGGAGTTTCACAAAAATATCCACAAAAAGATATTTCAATTAAAAATACCCTTTCTTTTTTTTTTCTTTCTAAAATTACCATTTTTAAAATTTTTATTTTTAAAAATATCCCTTTTTTAAATAGTATATTTACCTTACTGAGCTCTCTTTGGCTTTCCTTCACAAACTTCTCTCTGTTAGAGAAAAACCACTGCTTTAAGTCTTCCTGGCACATTTCTCCTACTAATTCTGCATCCAAAACAAACTAACATTTAATCCATAGGTAGCTCTAAATCAAAACTATTTCATTGAAAAAAATAAAAAAAGCATAAAAACCAAAAAGATAAGATGGGATTGCAAGGATTCCTTTTTCGTATTAAGAGTTTTGAATTAGAATAAATATTTCAATATGCAATTTTCATGTCATATTTCTTTCACTTTTCGTTATTCTTTTTTTTTTTTTTTAAAGTTGGGACTTGTTTTGTAACACCTTTACTATATCTTTGAAAGTTGATTTAAGCAATAAGCCGAATTTTTTTTATAGTTAAAATCATATAAAGAACTAATTAATCAATTATTCATAAATTCTTTCCCATCAATAATAATTATAATTCAAACTTACTGATGATCTCTAACTGTCTATTTTAATTATTTATTAATTAAAAATTTTGATAATATAACGACTTAAAATCTTACCTATCCAACCTGAAAAACAAACAATCCACAGCCCCTCAGGGACACAACAATTTATAAACAGAATATACATACATCCATTCATCCAATCTCATATCAAAATACACTCATACAATTCCACTTCTTGACAATACACATATTTACATGTACATAACCACCGTTCAAATACACTTCAATCCTTTACTTAAAAATTTACTAAATATATACATGCCAAAATAACAAAATAATCTCTAACTATCTCCATTCTCTTCAAAATTTTGCTCCTTATGCACTGTGCTCCACTCACTCCTCAGAACCTATATGCAGTAAACACAACGTGCTGAATATTAAATATGCTCAGCGGTGACTATAAATCAAAGAATTTTTTAAAAATGAATAATTACATTAATTATGCAAAATTCATTAAATTTTCTATCAAACATACAATTACCAATGCACTTTACATTCAATACACAATTAATACCAATACTTTGATAAATTTTTTAATTTAGTCCTTAATTTTACATTTAATTACAAAATTATCCTATTTACACTTTAATTACAAAATTGCTACTAGTTTACTTATTTTCATTCCACATTCATTTATTAGCATACAAAATTACCAATTGATCTTTATTTTAACTTTTTTCATGCAAAATTATAATTTAATCCTTTCAAATTACAAAAGTTTATTTTCAGACTGTTTGCACAATATTTCTTTTCTTTTTTACCCTTTATTCATTTTCTTATCATTTTTACTCATTAAATTCAATATTTAGGAAAACTACCATTTTACCTCTAAAATTTTCATTTCTTCTCAATTAGGTTATTTTTTATTCTAAACTTCATTTTTACCTTTTTTTTTTGCATTTTAGCTTATTTTTACATTTATGCCCTTAGTACAATATCGGCAGAAATCTTCAAATCGGATATATAAGATGTTGATCCTACGGATCTACAGTACAGACTAAGAAATGATCCTGAAGAACCATTTTTCATAGAATAGAATACAAAGCATATCAGATGTTATGGAAGATCAGTACGATCCTACCATAACAAAGCAAGTAGCCATGACTTGCACCGCAGTATGTTTGTCACTATGGTTAGCTAATTATATCCCGAACTAGATTTTGACTGCCTGGCCACTATCAAGGGCAAAATTCTTTGCTCAATTCAGAATTTCCTTTCACATTTTGACATTCTCATTTGCTTTTCAATTTTAGTACACTTTTCAATCAATTCTCTAATTGCTTTACACATTTTATGAATTATCTCACTATAATTCATCATTTTCATTTATTATATGAATTATTTCACAATAATTCAAAAATTTCACTTTAAACATAATGCTAATTCATTCTCAAAAAATTTAAATTAATTTTATAAATTTTAAATTAATTTATGGACACTTAATTTCATGTCTAAATTTATTTTAAGGTATTAAACATTAAAAATACACAAAATACACACTAGTACAAGCTAGGGTACCATTCGGCCAAGGTAAGTTGTCCACATATCCAATACTTTTAACTCAATTTAAGTTTTCTAAAGGTCGTTATTAAGGCTTTTAATTATTATTCTAAACTCAATTTCAATCAAACATGTATTTTACCTACATTCATTTAGGTTATATAAGGCAAATTCATAACAAATTGAAGGAAATTGATGGATTTTATAGTCACTAACCTTACACCCTTGCTTTAGCTCCTTTAAGCTTCCTTTTATTTACCTTTAGTCTTGAAAAGTTATCCCTCATTTGGAAAACCTAAATAGGCCAAATATTCAATCAAGTAAAATCTTAATTTTTTGATATTTTTTCTCAAATTAACACCATAAATGGATTCTAAGCACCTAAAAATACTTGTATGCACCCTTAGACCAAATTAAAGCCTTAGTTTTTGTTTACCGTAAAATGACCTCTTTCACTTTCATACTTAATTTCTTCCATTTTTTTCCTCTAATCAAAGAATATAGACTTAGAAAATTTTTTAGGGAGATAGAAATTCACCTAGAATGCTTGAATTTGGGTGAAACAGAGAGAGAAAGCTTTAAGAAATAGAGAGAAGATGGCTTTGATGTATTCAGCCAAAGGAGGAGAAGAAGGAGGCAGAAGGGATAAGGTTGAAGCACCAAAAAAATTTGTTTCCTTTTCATTTTATATGAGTGTAGGTGGTTTGGGCTTTGGTTCAACCAAAAGCCCACTCACTCAAACCCATTTTCCCTTTTTAAGTGTAATAAGTCATTTTTTCTGTAATTCTCTTACTTTTTAAATTCCAACTAACCCAAATTTGATTTCATCATTCTTCTCATACCCAAAATAGGCTTTACACAAAATTTTATCCTAATCAGAGTTCGTTACTAGTTTAATTTAATTAGATTAATCCGATTCAATAATTACTGTTATGATAAAAAAAATTAAATTTTTATAACAAAAAAATTTTACACATCATTTTGGGAAACTATATAATTTTTCATAATTTTTAGAAATCATTTGCTATTTTTAAGGATTCGATCAAACTTATATCAATCTAGTTACTATTTGAACTGAACCACTTCGTTTTCCATATTTTTAACTTTTGGAGGTCTATTTGATCTCGATTTCACTCTAAATTTTAATTTCGGATCAACCATGATCAATATTTTTTTGATAGTCAAATAAAATATTTTTCACTTTTCGGATGTATTTTTTATCCCGAAAATACTGTTCACTATCGAGAAATATTATTCACGGCTGATTCGGTGTTAAGGCCATTACATGTTTCCTCTAGAGATGTGTGTTTTCATTGTTGGGCATTACTTGCCATTTATGTAGAATATTTTTGTTCAATAAACTTTCTAATTTTTATATGAACATATTATTTACTTATGATTTTTTTTTTGTTTTTAACTTAAAAAAACTTTTGGATGAAAAATTAAAATCATCGTCATAGAAGTTTAAAATCAAACAAATTTTAATTCTAAATATTGGGGCTGAAGTTTAAAACAAATTGGTTGGGTTTATGTGATAAACAGTTTGGGTAATGGTTAATACAATTTGACTGGTTATTTGTTAAAATTTGGTGTTTTAATTGTTGCATACCAAGTGTTTGACAAAATGTATGGAATGTGCGTGGTATGGGGTGAGCCTCTTTCTCAAACTGCATAAACATTCATGCTTGAATTACTGTATGGTGTTAAAAGAAGTTTAGAGAAGGTTAGTAGTTCTGTTAGATTTTTTGGGTTAAATTATTTTGAAAAATATTAAAAATATGTGATCTAAAAATCTAAAATGGCAGGCTCGAATGCTGCTAAAGTCACTAATGATAATTTGAGCAATACTAAGAGTGACAATAGCAACAATTAGAGCATGTATTCCTTGGTTGTTGCCTAATAATTTCACTCGTGATCCTAACATCATACAATAGGTTAATTGTTATTTATGGTCTTGTATTGCTATCATATTTCCACTTGAGTTTTTTGAAATATTCTTAATGTTATACTTGGTATATTTTGCAAAAACTGGAAGAAAGAAAACATATATTATAATATAAATGCTATATAATATATAATATTTATAGAATTTGGCTAAAAATATGGATTTTGTCTATCATATATTTCATATTTAAATAATTACAGATGCATAAAGTGTTGGTTATGTTCTTTGTTGCATTATCTGCAATACCTTGCACTCATAGGCTTGAAGGAACATTGGTGGTACTTTAGCCTTTTATTTATTTATTATCATTAGTTTTTTTTTTTCAATTTATAACATATAAAAATTTTATTTTGGAATTTGGTATACCAATCGGTATGCCGGATATACCAATATATCCTGTATAAAAGTCGATATACCAAATTTCACAACAGGTTTTTCATTCCATGGAAGCAACTATGGAGGATATTTTTAGCCTACTTAATGTTTCAATTGAAGAAGGCAATGTAACAATCGATAGGTCTGGTCTTTTTCCCATAGTTAATACTTTCAGTGATCTTCATGAAAGACTTATTGGACAGTTGAAAAATAATTGTTGTGAGATTATATAAAGCTCTATGTAATAAACTTAATGCTTTATGGGATTTGTCCAGTTCCAAAGTTCTTGACATCAGACATGGCTATTTTTTGGTAAAATTTACAGAGGAATTTGCTAGATTAAGAGCTCTGCTTGATGGCCCTTAGATTATTATAGGGAGTTACCTTCTTGTCCAACCTTGGAGTCTTGAATTCAAGATAGCTACCTCCAGGTACCAAAACATGGTGGTTTGGATTCGCCTGCCAAAACTACCTCTTCATTTCTACCCAAAGAATATTATAAGTGCTATTGGCTTGGGTTTTATACGCAGGCTTGGGTTTCCATATTCTTATCAATGGGTTTTTAGGTGGCATTTGGCTTTATGTGGGATTCTTCTTGGTCAGTGGAGGTTATTTTTAATCATAGCCAGTTCATCCACTTAAAATTAAAGACCAATGATAGTTTTGTTTTCTTTATAACAGTAGTCTATGGTCATCCAACCCCTATGCGTCGTATTCCTCTATGGCATAATTTACTGGAAATTAGCATGTCCACTACTAAGCCTTGGGTTCTTATAGGTGATTTCAATGTTATTCTAGATGTTAGTGAGAGGAAAAAATGGTCTATAAATCGATCTAGAATCTATAAAACCTTTGTTAAATGGTTTGAATTATCTACTCTGATTGATATAGGGTTCAAAGGACCACAATTTACCTACAAAAAGGGGTTTTCTTTTTTAGCATCTTGACAAAGGTTTTTGCAACTCTGCATAGAGGCTCAAATTCTCAAATGCTTCTATATATCATCTCCCTATAGTTCATTCTAATCATCAACCTCTGCTCCTTAATCTATGTCCCTAGTATTCTACTAGAGGTAATCGTCCTTTCCGTTTTATTAATGTGTGGCTCACCTAGATTTTAGTCCTTTTATGTCCAATAATTTGAAAATGGAGAACTCTATAACTTCAACCATCCAATCCTTTACTGAAAATTTAAATTTTTGGAATTCTAATGTGTTTGGGAATATCTTCCGAAGGAAAGTTCAGCTATTGGCTATAATTAATGGAATTCAGTGTTCTTTAGAGAATAAATTTTCTTCTTTTCTTGCCAATTTGGAAGTGAAGCTTAAAAAGGAGTTAGAGCATACTCTTCTTCAAGAAGAGCTTTTTTGGCTGTAAAAATCTTATAGTGATTGAACTCTGTAGGGGGATAGGAGCACTTCTTTTTTTCACCAGCGTACTGTGAAACTTAGAAAGCACAATATAATTGAATTTTTGCAAGATGACAATGGTGTTTGGCATAGTAATTAGGATACTCTCAAATCTATTGCTATTGATTTCTTTAGGAAGTTATATTCTAATGATGGTAACTCTTCTACTATTTATCCTTTAAGGGGATTGTTTACAAATTGCAGTCCTGACTTACTGGATTACCTTGCTGGCCAGCCACCAATAATGATATCAAGGTTGCTCTTTTTACAATGAAGCCTTGGAAAGCTTTGGGGGCTCATAGCCTACAGGCTGGGCTCTTTCAACCTCAATGGCATGTGGTTGGTAATGATCTTTGCAGTACAGTGAAAAACATTTTGAATGGTGGGAAGCTGGAAGCTGGTCTGAATAATACACTTTTATGCCTTATTCCAAAAATTGATCATCTTACTATCTTTACCCATTTTAGACTTATTGCTATGTGCACTGTCATTTACAAAATTGTTACCAAAATTATTGCTAATAAAATTAAAACTATCATGCCCATAGTTGTTGGGCCTACTCAATCTAGTTTTGTTTTGGGTCGGCATATTTCAAGTAATAAAATTTTAGCTTAGAAAGTTATTCACTCTATGAGGAGAAAAAAAGGGCGAAGGGGTAATATGGCCATAAAAATCGATCTGGAGAAAGTTTATGACAAAATCAATTAAAATTTTCTTCTGGACACTCTTTAGGATGTTGGAATTCCTAAGAATCTTTGCACTATTATCATGAATTGTGTCACTTCTTCTTCCATGCAGATTCTATGGAATGGAAAATTAACTGATTATTTTAAGCCTTCTATGGGTATTCGCTAAGGTTGTCCTCTTTTGCCTTACTTGTTTATCCTTTATATGGAGAGGTTAGCTCAAACCATTCAAGTTGCTGTTGATAATAAAGTTTGGTGCCCCTTGAAACTTAGCTGACAAGGTCCTCCTCTGACCTACCTTTTCTTTGCAGATGATATCCTCCTCTTCTCGAAAGCTACATGTGATCAAGCCAATATTGTTAATCATATTGTCAACATTTTTGGAGAAGCCTCTGGTCAACGAGTTAATGATCATAAGACCTAAGTTTATTTCTCCAAAAATACTCCAACTCAAGTTCATCAGTCCATTTTAAATTCTTTGAAGTTCACTGAGACAACCAATTTTGGAAAGTATCTTGGGGTTCCTCTTTTCCATTCTCGTGTCAAAAACCAAAAATTTAAAGATATTTTGAATAAGATTTCTAATAAATTGGCTTCTTGGAATGCTACCTCCATTTCCTTTGCATGAAGAATTATTCTTACTCAAGCTGTCCTCTCTGCCATTCCTAGCTACACAATTCAAACTATGAAGATACCGATGGCTATTTGTAAAGACATCAAGAAAAAAATTAGGGCTATATCTAGGGCAATATTATAAACCAATGAAAAGTTCTTTTAGTTGCTTGGCCTAAGATCCAACTCCACCATAGCATTGGTGATGTAGGTTTAAGGGATATAAACCTTCTCAATGACACTTTTTTGATGAAATTGGGCTGGAATGTCATGACTGGCGCTAATAAAATCTGGATTAAAGTGGTGAAAGCCAAGTACAAACTTGCTAAAAATAATGTAGTTTTGCTTTCTTCTTCTACTTCTTGTTCGATTATTTGGCATGGCATTTACAACACTTGGGGTAATGTTGCAATTCATATGGTTTGGGCTATTGGTGATGGCAATAAAGCTAGATTTTAGACTGACAAATGGGTTCCTGGCTTATCTCATAAGCTCCTTGATTATGTGATGGACTTTAATGCAATCATTGACATTAATATCACTGTGGCCAACCTTGTTACCGATAATGGATGGAATAAATTTCTATTTTAGCATCTTCTGCCTATGGATATTATTTTATCAATTGATGCAATCTTACCTCCTATCTCTAATTTGGGAGAAGATCAACCTTGTTGGGATTTTACTACTTCTGGTATATTCTCTGTTAAGTCTGCATACCTCTCTCTTCTCCCTCACTCTTCATGTTCTAGTCCTATGGCTTGGAAAACTTTTTGGTAGTGGACTGGCCGACAGAGAGTGAAAATGCTACTATGGTCAGTTTTAAATAATGGTATTCTCACTAATTGTGAATGTGTAAGAAGGCATATTGCTTCTTCTAGGTTAATCCAATTTGCAATTTGGAACTTGAATCCATCAGTCATGTCTTTAAAGATTGCGAGCCTGCTACTCTTTTTTGGAATCAGTTGGTTCCATCTTTCTTTTGCAGTAGATTTATCGAACCTCTTGTGGATGATAATAGTTGGATCTTGGCAAACCTTCAATGCACAAATGTGATAAAATGGTATTTAATGGCCTTTAATTTTTGGTATTGGTCGTTGGGTCCTTTGGAAAAGGAGAAATTATGCTATTTTTACAGGTGTTCATGGAATATTTTGGATATGATTAATGAGACCTACACCATGGCTATAATAGCTTCCAATGCTTTTAAATCTCTAAGTAATTCTTGCTCCCCCTACTCTATGGAAATTAAAAGAGTGATTTATTGGAAACCTCTTAATTTGCCTTTTCATAAGATTAATACTGATGCTTCAGTTCATCCAAGCACAAATGCTGCTTTCACATGAGGTCTTTGTAGAAATTATTTGGGAGATTGGGTAAAAGGTTTTGCTGGAAATCTAGGTGCCTGCAACATTTTTCATGCTGAGACTTGGAAAGTTCTCCATGGTTTGATACTTGCTAACAATCTTAATCTTCAATGATTGATTATTGAGAGCAACAGTCTTGGAGTGATTAACATGTCAAATGGCAAATCTTCGCCTCATGCAGATTGTCATTGTAGCACCACTTAACCTTTAACCTATACATATCACTTTATCCTTCTCATTACACAGGTTTTACAGTGCAACTTAAACATATACCAACTATGCAGAGAACATATATTCATACTTAATCCATAAGAGTGTTATATGATTAAAACTTTACAATATACATTAAAATCTCTTTACATAATATAAATGATAAACATCTATACATACAATATTTTCAATACCATAAAAACTTTAATTATATATAAAAAGCTTAAAATAAAAGTCTATAATAGTCCCTCTTGTTGACTTGAGTTGGCCATTCTACTGCAGATATCACCTCCACAACCTACACGCATGAAACACCCGTGCTAAGCTATAAAATTTAGTGAAAAATATAAAATATGAGGACGACTTCTTTTAAAGGTCGTCAAGATGCAAACACGTACAAGCATGGCATTAAACACATGACATTAAGCACATGAATCAATCATTTCAAAACATATTCAAAATATTCTTTAGGTTCTATATTATCATTATTATACTTATAATCATTACCAATTTGCGATTAATATTCATTTGCTTATCAGTTCTCACTTTTGTTACTATTCATTTAACATTTAAGAGTTTTACACATCAAGCTTACTTTTCGAACTTCTTTATATTATTCTTAACTAATCACCTTGACTTACTATTCTTTCTTGATTATGCATCAATATCTAATGTTAAACAGTTGTTAACTATCCTCTATAATTATCACATATATATTTTTCATCTTTTCAAAAATTTATATACTTTCACTAAAATCCTTAAGTTTCCTCTATAAACATATATCAATCTTTAAGGATGATAATATAGTTCTATAGTTCATAGAAATGACATCATAAATCATAGAACTTTAGATTAACAAACTAGATCTTATGCACCATTGACTATAAATAATTTCCATACCTTTCTAAGACATGACTCACAGTTTATGCTTTATAACATATGTTAATAACCTTAGGGTTATTCTATTTAAGGCAATTCTTTCTTTCCTTGGTTATATTTCGATTCCTCATGCATTGAATTATTATCTTACTTCCATCTCAAATCTAATTTATATAGAGTTCATCATTTACAAGTTCATACATTTCATTTATATTTACTCATAAAATTTTGCATATCATTTTCCAATAGATATCCATAAATGTGTAAGCAAATCATACATGACAATGCAATAATTGAAAGGTATCACAAGGATTTTCATACATATAACAACATAAAATTTTTTCACTCCACATTCATGCTTTTCCACATATCATACATTATTACTCATGAAAGTAACATAATATATATATATATATATATATATATATATATATATATATATATATATATATATATATATATATATATATATATATATATATATATATATATATATATATATATATATAATCTTATAAAAAAAATTTGACTATAAAGATTATATATTCATCAATTAGATCATTGATAATGCATCAATATCAAACAAGTTCATATGCATAACTTCTCGATCAACAAGACTAAGTGATTATAGTTTGCCAAGTACTTGTCTTCATGATGTAGCATCATATGTGTATCATATATTCCTCATATCATATTTGAATCATTATACTATACCACTGTAAAGCATTCATACTCTAGTTTAGCCTGCTTAAATTCTAAAAGTGGATAACGAAAATAATGGATATCCAAAGGTATCAAGCTTAGTCCCGAAGGACAAACTTGGTCCCGTAAGACAAACAGGGACCTAAACGGGGTCAAACTATACTTTAGACTGTTAACCATAACCAAATAGGGTAGGCTATGACCCAAACGGGGTCAAGTAATAAAGACCCAAATGGAGTCAACGGTGGCAGTTGCAATATCCCTATAGGCGCCTATCTATCCACAATTGAACTCTAGTAGCAGGCAAATATATCTCTTTACTTTATTTTCATACTTTGCTTTACTTTATTTTCATACTTTGCTTTACTTTATTCAATCATATGCATATGTGTAATGATGTCCAAAGTGAATCATATCCGTGTTCATGTAATACTTTCTTTAAACATGTGATCATAAACACTATTGGGTATTGCTACTCTCTACTTAAAATCAGTTCAAGGCATACAATCTCTTTTCAATCATGCCTATATATACATAATTGTATAAATCTATTTAAAACGATGAGTAGGGTAATCATAATCATATACATGTGCATGAATGACTTCTATAACACTATACCATGTTCATAAATAAGCATCTTCATTCCATGCTTTACTCTTTCGTCATCATATACTTATAGGAAACATACAGATATATTTTCATGTTCATGCATAATTATATATAGATGTCATATCATGCACACCTTGTGAGTAAAACCTTACAATACACGAAACTTGATTTAAAGCTTGCTTTAAAGCATGTAAAATTTTCACATACAATTTTATATGACATTTAAGTAATTGTACATGAACATATCTCATTGTTTTCAAATGCTTTAGCAAAATAATTCATACACATAATATATGTAAGTATGTACATGTTATCTCAACTAAATAATAGGTATAATAGTTCATATATTTGTTATATGACATGTTTCATTTTACAAAGCAATACTATCCTATATATATTCTTAAATATACACATTATATGCACATTATTATTTGCATTTACATTATATTATACACATATAATGATTACCTATATATATATATATATATATTACTTGTATGTAATCATATGATAACCATATATTATAAACTTTCATCTTTTTATAACAAGTTCCATTATATAGTAACAATATATCTTAAATCTCATGTATTGTTTTGCCACAAATACTTAATGTCTTAATGTTTAGATATATATATATATATATATATATATATATATATATATATATATATATATATCTAAACATAATTTCGTATAACAAGCCATGTACAAGTTTTTGAAAATACATGTATATACATAACACTTCAAACAATTAATTTACATGCTTTTTGTAAATCAATGTATTTCCATGTATACATACATTTAACTTAACAACCTTTAAACATTAAAAATTTATAATCATAATCTCAACATATATCCCTTGTAACATATCAACATATCAACATTAAATGTTCATATTCACAAGCTTAATATATATTCAATTTATATTCATAAACTCGATACATATATTCCTTGTAAACATAGTAAACATAACGACATTTAAAATTATACATAAAAAAATTCTGCACAGAGATAGAATTTCAAATCCGATTTATATGCTATTTTTGACCTAGAAAACATCAATTTTAGCAAAAATGTCCTTCTACAAACATATTTCTCTATATTTCTAGTTTCTGGAATATTAAAAATCATTTCAATTTCATTTTTTAAACTCAAGATATTTATATTTTACTAAATAATATTTCTATTGACAGTATTGTGTATAGATCCGAAATTAAGTTAAAATTAGACAAGTTTAAGGACAAATTTAGACTTTACTTTCTCATTAAAAGTATAGGTTTAGAAGTCTATTTTTCATAGAATTTAACCTCATAGCATTCTGATCACTATACATGGAAATACATCATATTTTCTACAATCTGTTCTAGAACCAAAATCAATAGCTCTATTAAATATTCAATTAAATAATTGGATGACTTATAGGCATAATTAGCTCCAAGTTCCTTCTACAATTTTGTAGACATATTTCTCAAATAACATTAGAAATTCGAATTAACTCAATTAGAGTTTCCTAATCCAATATACAACAGCTAGCTCAGTATGCTTACATGTTTCTTTTGTACTTAAGCTTCTAAAATTTTATTTTTCATTTTATTTATTCAACCTATCATACAACAATTCATGTTTCTTCTCCAATTGACCATATGCATATATGAGAATCCTATTAATTCCATACCTTGGCCGAAATCCCCTTAACTTTTCAATTCTTTGGAAGGCCTTTTCCTTTGTTCTTCCTACCTTCTTCTTCTTCTTCTACATAAAAATTCATTCTATAAACATTCCTTCCCAGCATTTTGTCCAACCAACCACTCAAAAAAATAAGAAGAAAAAGATGATGATGTGAACCAAGTTTTAAAATCATTACCTTAAGGATTTACACCAAATTATTCTTGAACAACCAACATGCATAAGGTTTTCTTCAAGAATTCTTAGAGAGATTGAAGAATTAAGAAATAAATGTGAAAAAAAAGAAATAATCTCTCAATTCATCCTTTGAATGACGTCCCTCTTTCTATCCACTCTCAATTCTCCATCTAGCAAACATAACTTAAAGTTTTATAGTGGAATGAAAATTTCTTACTTGGTCCTTTAACATTTTGCATGTCTCATCTTTATCTCTACAATTTTTGCATGTTACAAATTGCTCCCTCTCCTTTTTGCTTTTCTTAAACCAACTCCTCCTTTCTTTACTTTATTTCATAATTGACCCTAATCACTTCCTTAATTCAATTTCAACCCATCATATTTAGCCCTCAAACTATTTATTTTCTCTTTTAATTATACCTTTATAAAATTCATATCATATAATTAACATATTCATCATATAATTAATTACAACTTAATAACACTTATGTCCCAATTAATCTCTTAACTATATTTTATTCCAATTATGCACACTATATACTATAATATCAATTGACTATTGTATCCTCTATCACATAAGACCATGAATTCATTAGATCTTAACAACTAATAATTCATCCAATAATTCTTAATTAGACTTTAATAATATGTTATTGTCCCTGAATTCTACTAGGGTCTATTTTGGATCCTTACAGTCATTCCCTCTTGCGTTCGATTGGTCTTCTTAGTGCTACCTTTAGCAGTGTCCTCTTTGTTCATTCCCATTGTGAAGCTAATTATAGTGCAGATTTCCTCTCTCATTTTGCAGTCGCAGTATCCCCCGGTCTGCTTTTCCTGGAAGACCCTCCTGATGGTCTTGAAGAATGACTCCGTCATGACATTTACGGTGTTTTTTTTATTTTAGATAGTCTTTTTTTTAGGGCTTTGCGGTCTTGAAGAATGACTCCGTCATGACATTTACGGTGTTTTTTTTATTTTAGATAGTCTTTTTTTTAGGGCTTTGCCCTCTCTTTCTTTTATATATATATATATATATATATATATATATATATATAAGATTAGAAATTAAATAGGCTTAAATCAGATTTATGGTTATATGCATGGATGGGATTTAGGCAAATAATGATGGGAAAGAATTAAATTACAAAAATATATAACCATTTTCTTTTTATTATTTTATAACCATTCTATATCCAGATTTAATAGGTTCAACTTCACCAAAAAAAAAAGTAAAATAAAATACTCAATTTCAAAGGGATAAATTAATCATCTCATGCATTGGGTCCCTATAAGAAAAAAAAAAGTTTTTAGTGACAAATATTCACCGCTAAGTCTAAATCCATTGGCAAAAGTATTTACTTATGTGCTTAGCGAAGGATTTCTTTTGTGTCGGATGCAATTTTCTGTTGCTAATCCTGCTATATTTATTATTTTTCTCATTAAAGAAAATTGAGGGATGGAGTTTTCAGTCGCGATATGATAATAATTTTTTTTTTTAATTTTGTATCGGGTGTAATTTTTTTTTCCTCCTATAAAGTTTTATCGCAATTTCGCCTGTTATTGAAGAAAAAAAAAAAAAGATCAAAGCAAACTTATGAAAATGTAGTATTGTACAAAAGAAATCAAAATTTATTATTTGTATTGTCTTTTTAATTAGTTTATTTAAAAAATTTCAGGAATTGATCCTTGTTGGCACTGACACAACTACTAATACAATAGAATGGGCAATGGCTGAGCTACTCCGAAACCCAAAGATAATGGCCAAAGCAAAAGAGAACTTGCTAAATCAAATTGAAAATGAAAAACCCATGGAAGAGAAAGATGTAATTAGACTTCCTTATCTTCAACTAATCATTAAAGAGACAATGAGGCTTCACATACCATCACCATTTCTGTTACCTCACCGTGCAGAAATGGACACAGGAATCTGCGGTTACACCGTTCCTAAGCATGCTCAAGTGCTGGTGAATTCATGGGCATTGGCCAGAGACCCCAAATACTGGGAAAATCCAGCAGAGTTTCTTCCGGAGAGATTCCTGAAAACGGAAGTTGATTTTAGAGCCACAAATTTCTACCTTTTGGCTTTTGGATCAAGACGCAGAATTTGCCCTGGATTGAATCTTGGTGTTAGAATGATTTGCTTGCTTTTAGCTTCTTCCATTTATAATTTTGATTGGATTCCTCCTTATGGGCTGCAGCCTAAAGACGTGGACATGAGTGATAAGTTTGGTGCTACTCTACAAAAAGTGAGTCCTGTTCTTGCCATTCCACAGACTAGCTAGGAGATGGTAAGCTTAAATATTAATTATGTATTATTATTCAAATAAGTTTGTACTTAAGCCAACAAGACTAATTAATAAGTGCCCAGATTTATTATATGTAAGAGTGAAGTTTGTAATGCAACTATGTGGTACCTCTCTTCTATATATGTGCTTTTTTTAAGTATTATGGAGTAACTCCACAATTTAAATAAATTATAATTTGGATGCTTGAGTTATTTTAATTGGTGTGAAGTGATCTGTTCAGCATGAAAGCTGTGATTTGATATTGAATTGTTCCACTGAAAGCACCTATGTGCCTCTGGCTTTCTCTATGTAATCCAAAGTAAAAAGAAAAGAGGAAGTACCAAGTGCATGCGCAAAATAGAAAAAACTTACAAACAAAATGTTTTTCTCAAGTGAGGAAATTAATTGGATAAATTTGTCTAACCACTAGAAATTCACCTAATGATCAACACTCGATTAAAAATATAGAATATTATATGTCTAGTTTAAACAAAAAATTATGCAAATGATAGATGAAATTTTAATGCTAACTTCATCTGATATTTATATTTGCATCAAAAAAATTTTTTTCTAATAATACCATGATATTTAAATAAAAAAATTAGTTGTAAAAGAAAATATCAAACCTCAAATGAGCCACTTCTTGCCAAGCAAATTGCCGAACAATATCTCTAGTGAAACAACAAAGAACAGCCTTTCTAGAACCAATTAGAGTTGGGCCTTCCATGGTTAACTTAGGGGCATATTTATCCAATCCATAGCCCAAAGGCCCATATAAGAAGAACTCAGCCTCAAGAAATTTTAGGTTTAGAGAAAATTCAATAATATCAGCATATGAATATGGTGCAAAAGAAGAGCTATATTCTTCTATATTAAGTGGGAATCAATAAGAACATTATTTTTAATGGCATATGGGAGGGCCTGTTTTTTTCCCTTGAAGGGCATATTTTTAATTAAAAAAGATTAAGAGAAAGTATGATTCATTGAAGATAATACAAAGTTATATTTGATTATTTACCCTATCATTTATTATTATTGCTTCTTCGACAAAGTCCCTACTATAGATTGCATGAGATCAGCGGATACCGATAAGTCTTTGCTACAATAGTGAACAAGGTGAGGAAGATGCATGCCAACTCGATGCACAAAGAAAAAATAAACTACCATATTATTATTATTATTATTATTATTATTAATTTACCTGGTCTTGCGTTTAAGTGTTTCAATTGTTGATGATTATCTTACCGTTACTGATGATGTGAAAAAGCACAAACAAAAAATAAAATTATCTTTATTATATTAAATAGTTAGCCCTTAAAATTAGGAGTGAACATGAATCGGTTAACCGACTCATGAGCAAAAAAATTATTCAATCTATTAATATTGATTTTTTAAAATTATTAATAATTAATCAGTCGGTTACATTCAGTTAACTAGTCACCGATTTTGATTTTTTTGTTTGATATTATATATATGATAAAAAATATAAAAATTAATCAGTTACTATATATAAATATTACTAATAATTAAAGAAAATGATATAATATAAATTTAATTTCAAGTATTATATAAATTTTATAGAAAAATATAAAAAAATTAAAGAATATAAAAAATTAACGTTTACAAATAAAAATACATTTTATGTAAGTTTTATAGAAAAATGAAAAAAATTTAAAGTATAAAAATAAAAATATAATATATATTATATATGAACTGATTAACTGTAAACTAACGATTAAATGGTACCTAAAAATTTAAAAGATAACTAAAAATTTAAAATATAAAAATTAAAAATCGTAACCGACTCTATCGAATCGGTTACCATAAAAATTGCTCACCCCTGCTTGAAAAGGAAGTTGGCAAGTTATTAAATCAGCAGCGCTTAAATGCACCAAATTAGGTTCATACTAATCACGGTCATTATCAGCAACCCTTAAAGCACTCAATATAATTTAACAAATTCTTTAATTTTAAAAAGTCAAATTCTGAAATACTATAATACCTATTGAATTATTATTCTCAAATTTTGTCACCGTAAGACGTACCGTACACTACTCAAATTATATATATATATATATATATATATATATATATATATATATATATATATATATATATATATATATATATATATATATATATATATATATAATTTTTTATCCATGTACTTTTGAAAATAACAATTTAGTATTTATTTTTAAATTTCAATTTTTATTAATTTTTAAAGATATAATTATTTTATTTTTTAATTTGATTTATTTTAAGTAATTGTTATCAATATGATTATGACAAATATCATCATTACTTATTATTAATTTTGCAATATAAAAATCTGAAAATTAATTTTTTAATAACAAATAAATTTATTTACAAATAAATTTCACAATTAATTTTAATTTTTTATTACAAACAGACGTTAAAGTTTCAAAAAATAAAAATAAAATGATCTAATTTCATACGGCAACAATTATATAATGCCACATATTATTTATTTTAAAGATAAAAATTACTTATTTGAAAAATATATGTTTAAAATCTGTCTTATTTAAAAACTTTTAAAGTAAAAACAATAAAAAATAATTAGTAGCATTTTTTAAGTATGGCAAAAAATAAATTATCTTTAACTCTAAAATTTAACTACATCAAACACATTTTACTTAATTAATATTATAGCTGAAGAGGTACGGCTATTAGAGGTTGAGCCTTCTGTAAAGTGATGCCAAACCTATCATCTATGTCCAAGCTCTCTGTTTCAACACCATCTTCAAGCTTCCAATCAAAGTGCTGCATAAGTGAACCCAACATTAAGTGCAACATTCTTATCGCCAATGGCAATCCAGGGCAAATTCTCCGGCCACCACCGAACGGAATAAGCTCAAAATGTCGGCCTCGAGCATCAATCTCCGATTCCAAGAATCTCTCCGGCATGAACTTGTCTGGATTCTCCCATACACCGGGGTCTCTACCTATTGCCCACGCATTAACCAGCACTTGAGCATCTTTTGGGATTATAAATCCTTCTATTTCTACATCTTCTCCGGCTTTTCGAGGCAGCAGTAAGGGTACTGCAGGATGCAACCTGAACGTCTCTTTGACAACTGCTTTCAAGTACGGTAATTTATCGATGTCCGATTCCTTTATCATGTTCCCTCTACCAATTCTCTGCTCAATCTCTGCTTGCGCTTTCGATAAAGTCTCAGGATGGCGTAGTAGTTCTGCCATCGCCCATTCTAATGTGCTCGAAGTTGTATCAGTCCCAGCAACAAAAAGATCCTATAACATGCACAAGTAGATATAAATATATGCACATAATAATAGAGAAAATACAAATGTAGATATAAATACCGTTAGCAAATTCTTACGACGAAAAAGATAAATTTCATTTTCAACAAAAACTAATTACTAATATATATTTATAAACTTATATTTTAACCATAAATTTAGGTCACTAATTAAATTAACACCAGTAATACCACTAAATAAATAATAATAAGCAAAAACATTATAAAGGTATAAAAATAAAACTCATTAATTTAATCACCACATAAAAAATATACTGATTTTGAATCGATATTCAACAAATACATGCACATAATAATAGAGAACATTAAATCGTCAGAATTTATTTGGATGGCCAGCACTTAATTAAAAGTGTGAAAAGTGTTGAATTTAATACATTTTTATTTAGAGGGTAAGCCTCACACCTGTTCAAAAAATATATAATAATAATAATAATAATAATAATAATAATAATAATAATAATAATAATAATAATAATAATAATAATAATAATAATAATAATAGAGAAAATTAAGTGTAGAGAGAAAAGAATTGAACCGACCAAGAATAAGTGTTTGATTGTTTTTATGTGGGTCTCTTCTTGGTTCTCTTCATTGAGGTTGAGAAGAATATCAAGCATGTCGTTTTTTGGGATATAGATCGGCTTTTTCCTTTCCTGTAATCGCTCATTGATTAAGCGATCAAAGAGATCAAGCACCTTGCCGAAATATTTTCTCATGCGAAGCCTAATAAGTTGTGGATCAATCAATCTAAAAATAGGGAAATAATCGGCCAGGTTTGCTTTTCCTGCTTCATGCATGATACTCCTCACAACCTCCTTGAATTCTCTTACGGCATCGGAATTCGAATTGGCCAAGTCCAGAGAAAAAACAGTGCAGGACATGGCATTAAGCGTAGTTCTAAAGGCTGCTTGACCGATATCTATTGCCTTACAAGCACCGCAACTTTCTTGAACATCAGCGACAAGTTGTTGAATTTTCTCGCGACGGAGGCCTTCATTAGCATCAAGTTTCTGACTCGAAAAGATGTGAGAATTGCATATTTTTCTGAGATTTCTCCATGGAGCTCCAACTGGTGTCCAAGCCATAGACAGTTTATGGTGGCTATGTGCTTGAACTGCCTGAATCACTGTTCGGTTAGAGAAAGTGAGGTCATGAGTCTGAAGAATTTGTTTGGCGAAGGCTGAAGAAGAAATTACTATTGTTGTTATTTTGCCTAGTTTTAGGGTCATCAAGGGGCCATGAATCTCGGCAAGTTTGGCCATGGATTTATGGGGTTTCTCACCAAGTTCAAATAGGTTTCCTACGATAGGTAAAGGCGAAGGACCTGGTGGAAGCTTGCCAGGATTTGTTTTTCTTCTTTTCGAAATAAAACGACGAGCTTGAACATAGGCTACGGTGAAGAGGATAATTAGGACACAACCTTTGAGCAATTCCATAGCTCAGGAGAATAGAAATTCTATCTCTTTGTTTAGTATCACTTTTTGAGTGAAATAAAAGGATGGAAATGTTTTTATCTACACAATATCCATGTAATCAAATCAATCACGTCTCGATGTATATGAATATAAAAATTAATTTTCATATTTGTCAATGAATAATTAGTTTGATCCCGTGAGCCTTTTTAGGTAAAATATTTTCCATTAAGGACAATACGTAATTAATCACGGACACATTTAACCATGTTCGAATAAAATTGAGATGCAAAAATCCAATTTGAAAACGAAATGATTGGATGGAAAAAATTGATTTTGGCTAATATCTTGAATGGCAGTTTCTATAGAAGTCAAATTATACATGCGCCTGTATATATATATATTTATTGTTATATAAGGTAAATGATCAAGATATTTTTCCAAGTACAGATGGAAGAAGGTATGCCAAGCTCAAGAGCCGACGCATTGAAGATGATAAATAAATAAATAAATAAAGGGCTTTTTATGAAATGTAAGAAATAGGCACTCAGTTTCTAATATTGACTTTGATTTTTTTTTCCTCCTGTTGCACTTGTGAGTTCATTTCATGGGCCTGTGTGATATTTTGTTTTTCTTTTCTTCCACCTATTCTTTCATTGTTGTGTCAAATCCTTTCTTTTTCCCTGTTTTTTCCGCTGGCTTTCACGTGATAGCCATTCTCCTCCTCGTGGTATTGATGTGTGGCTCAGCCACGATCTTGTAGAAGTTTCCTATGTTCCCTAGTTTCTGCTCACCCTTTTGCACCAAAAAAAAAAACTATTTCTATTATTATATTGGAAGGCCTTATCATATTGTTCAAGTTGCCTCGTGCAGATATGGAAACTGGGTACTGATTCTATTTCCTGCAGGGTCCGCCCTAAGCATAATGCAATATCTCAATTTATTTTTCCTAAGTAGCTATTCCTAATTGAATTTATATATTCACAATGAACCGGTTTAATATATAATTTTGTATTTTATTTAAATTAAAATTTTTAATGCATTAGTTAAATAATAATTGTATGGTATGAATAATTAAATTTTTTATTATATACTCATATTCTAATTAATTCATATTCATGTTTTAAAATAATGATAATGTTCTTACCTTCTATTAAATATTTAAGCAAATTAAAATTAAAAATATTATAAAAGAATCAAATAACAATTAAATACAATATGTATAGCACTTGTTATTGTTGTAATTAAAATAGAGCAAGAGAAAGAAAATATGTGTATACTTCTTCTCTTATTGTTTTATTATATAAACAATCCATGATGATGATGATGATGATGATGATGATATATATATATATATATATATATATATATATATATATATATATATATATATATATATATATATATATATAAAGAACTTACAATAACTTGGTGAACAAATTAAATAAGTAGATGCAAAGGCATATCATTGCATGTAAATTTTTGACATTGGCTTTGATGTTAAGTTACCCATTCATTATTTTTCTTTTTATGATTAAATTGTATTTGCATTTTTTTTTCTTTTTGATAAATTCCCATTCTTAAAATCTCCGATAAGAACATGACTTTTTTTTCATATAATAATATTAAATCAAGTACTATAAAAACTATCTCTCTCAAGTTAAACTTCATGCTATTTTTTTAAAAATAAAATAAATAATAACAACTTATTTTAATATTGAAGTAATAATATTTTTATTATAAATTAATATGTTTCAGATCCATCTCCATCTACAAATTAAATATTAAAATAAAATTAATAATAACATAAATTTAGCTTAATAAAATTAAATTAGACTACATATATATAACATTATCTTTTTAATATAACTTAAGAATTTGAGAGTGAGGAAGTGAAATAAGTTGGCTTGAAATGGAGAGACTGGAATGTAGGGAGTATAATAGAAATAATTTGTTTTAGTGAACATCCACCTTATAAAGTAAATACTGAAAAAAAAAATATATATGGCTACCATGTGAAAACCAGAAAAAAAAAGGGAAAAAGAAAAAATTTGACACAACAATGAAAGAATAGGGAGGAGAAAAAAAAATACATTACACAGACCAATGAAATGGAAACACACGCAGCTGGAAAGAAAAGTCAAAATCAATGTCAGCAACCGGCATAAAGTATATCAGTTTCTATGAAAATTCTGATGAAATCGGTATACTCTGAGCCGATTTTTTGACATTTTTCTATCAAAAAAAAGTGATTTTCATACTAGTTAAAATCGGTACAGCTTGTACCAGTTTTGACACATAAAAAATATAAATAATTTACTGTAGCATATTTAAAAAAAAAAACCCCCCAAATATTTGGTTTCTTAGAAACCTTCTTATTTGGAAAAAATAGAAGTGTGTCCTTTGATTTTAAATTTTGCTGTCATGTTTATGCAGGACTGGTTGTTGCCAAAGGTCGCACATCAAAGGCTTTTTCTCACCACAGCAACGTGTCGATTTCTTCTTGCTAGCAGAGACAGTGCAATATTGATCAGCTATTTTTAATGAAGAGCAGGCTCGGGGTTTTGGGGCTATTTTAAGGGACTATGAAGGAGACTGAAATGTTTTTGTAAGTTTATTCACAATCTTTTCTCTTCAATTATAGTTGAGTGTTTTTCTTTAAAGGGAGGCTCTCTCCTGACTAAGGAAGAAGATTTCGATAATGTGGAGATTGAGCTTGAATCCCATAAGTTTTATATCTAATCAAATATTATTAAAATTGAATCGACTGATCAAACCGATTTAATGTATAAAAATTGAATTGGAAAAAATTATATTGAACCGATCAAAAATCGGATAAACCGAAAAAATCGATTTAAACCAAAAAAATCAAAATTTGTCCAAACTACCAATACAACATTATTTTTTGCTGAAAAAATAAAATATAAATATAAATAGAAAATAATTAAAATTTAGACAAATTTAATGAATTTCTTAAGAATCAAATAAAAATGATATTTTATAATTGATGAATTTTTTTGAACATTTGCAATTTTTTACTATATTTATCTTAAATATTTGTTATAAATATTGAATAACTTAAAATTTTTATTTTATAATTAATGTTTAATAATAAATGTATTTTTTAATTATTTTTTATTTTTTATATAGTTACATTTTCATATATTTATAAAAAAATTTCAAAAATAATATTATTTCAAAAAAAAATCTGATTGAACTCTATCAAACCTGTCAAACCAAGAATCATTTGTCTTTTTAGCTCTTTATCCAGTCTAGTTTTAATAACATTACTCTGATCTTGGAGGTCTCATCTAAGATCAGCTCAATTTGAAAACCAATTTCTCTAATGTGTCTTTTTAATGCACTAGGCGAAGTGTAAACTTAGCCCTTATTCTTTAGCTCGGGTAGTTTTGTTGCATGCAAATTCAAATATTTGGACGAACATTCCAAATTCTCTTATTTCCTATTTTAATTCTGATTTTATTTCTTCTTCCACTATAAAAAATGTAGAATAGCAATGAAAATTAGTAAAGACAATGAAATTCATTGCTAAATACACCACATAATGAAAATATTGTGATAAAAAAATTATTTATGTCACAAATTAGGGTCTTGACATAGCGACGACTTTGCGGGGGCATAACCCTCGCTACTTTAGTTAGGACTATGGTCCTCACTAATTTAGTGAGGATTATTCCCTCGTTGATACTGATTTCATGTAGGATGTGAGGTTTAGCTTATTAGTAAGGACATAAGCCTCACTAATTTAGCTAGGACTATGATCCTCACCAAATTAGTGAGGATTATTTCTTCACTAATAATGATTTTAGGTTAGATGTGAGGTTTAACTAATTAGCAAGGATATAACCCTCGCTAATTTAGCTAGGACTATGGTCCTTGCCAATTTAGTAAGGATTATTCCCTCATTGATGCTGATTTCAAGTTGAATGTGAGGTTTAACTAAATAGCGAGGACATAACCCTTGCTAATTTAGCTAGAACTATGGTCTTCACCAATTTAGTGAGGATTATTCCCTCACTGATGCTTATTTCAAGTTGAATGTAAGGTTTAACTAATTAGCGATGACATAACCCTCGCTAATTTAGCTAGGACTATGGTCCTCGCTAATTTAGTGAGGAGTATTTCCTCGTTAATGTTGATTTCATATTGGATCTGAGGTTTAACTAATTAGCGAGAATATAACCCTCCCTAATTTAGCTAGAACTATGATGCTCACTAATTTAGTGAGGATTATTCCCTCGTTAATGTTGATTTCAGGTTGGATGTGAGGTTTAACTAATTAGCAAAGAAATAACCCTCACTAATTTAGCTAGAACTATGGTCCTCACTAATTTAGTTAGGATTATTCCTTTGTTGATGCTGATTTCATATTGGATGTGACATTTAACTAATTAGCAAGGATATAACCCTCGCTTTTTTAGCTAAGACTGTGGTCCTCACCAACTTAGTGAGGATTATTCGCTCATTGATGTTGATTTCTTGTTGGGTGTGAGGTTTAACTAATTACCAAGAAAATAACTGTCACACCTTTATCGGAACAGTCCTTTCTTATGCGAAACTTAGTCGAAACCAGTAAGTTTTTTTTTCGAACAAATCGATACACTTTAAATATCTTACATTAATTTCTGAATCAATCGACAATCATGCAAACAATTAAAACATAAACAAAATAACTTCATGCCGAGAACTTATACCAAACACTCATCCATCGATAATCAATAATCAAAATTCAATCAAAATACAGTTCAATCTTTTACCTTAATAGTCTAAGTATATACATGCCAAAATACAACTTGGTCTAGTACTAATTCTTCTCTTTCGATCTGGCTCCACCATGTACTATGCTTCCGCAATACTTCATAACTTACACGCAGTAAACACTACATGCTGAGCACTAAATATGTCCAGTGGTGACTACTAATCCAAGGATTTCCCAAAGTAAAGAATAAGTACAGAGATTATGTTACTCTTATACTTATTTCTTTAAACATTTTCTTTTACTTCGATCAACATTAGTTTATTATTAATTCATATTTTTGGTAATTACTATTCTTTGATTTTCAATTTTTCAACTTTACTTTACACTATTCTCTTAGATGGATCACTATCAGATTTACTTTACCTTTACGTTATTATTTACTATAACTTTTACTTTTACTTTTACTTTCGTCTTATCTTTTAGCCACAACGATATAATTATCATTTTATTTATCAATGTATATTGGTACTCGTCTTTAATGGTACCAAACTAAATTATTTTATTTCTCAATTTATTTGTTCAATTATCCAATATGTATTCTAATTATACTTCTTGCTATCTATTCTTTTATTTTATTTTAACTTTTAACTAATAAATATATTATTATAAAAGGGCTTTTAAACTTTATTGTAAAGTGATATAACTATTTTGGAGCACTTTGCAGTCAAATCTCTCTTTCCTTCTTTTATACATTTACCTATGTGCAAATATTTGTTTACAACTTATATCTTTTACTTTTTCTTCATTGAATAATTCTATGCCCTTTTATCATTTTACTTTTTATTTAACTTTTCTTTCAGAAATACATTTACTTAAGCATCAATTTTCACTTAATATCATTGCTATCACTTTTTAACGTTAAATAGGAAATTAATATTATTTTTCAAACTTGTCACTATTCAGATAGTAATTGGTACAGAAACTACCAATTAATTAAATTTATCTTTTTCATGTAAAATAAAATACATTTTTAAATTTTTTTCATTATAAAAGCTTGACTTAAATCTTCGTTTATTATTTTATTCTTATAAAATCTTTCTTTTTCTTTTTCCTTGTTAATCACATTTTTCGAGTAACTTTACAGATTTATTTTAACTTTGTATCTTCTTCAAAACAATCATTCTTCATTATAACTTTTTATATTTAATTCATTTAAGCAGTACTCATTTATTTATTTCGATGTGCCCCTAGTACAATATAACAGGATTCTCAAAAAAGATACTCGGAACTGGATCCAAAGGTCCTACTGAACAGATAGAAAAATAATATCGAAAGATCAAGTCTCACAGAGCAGAAAACAGATACACTTTCACTTTCACTTTACACTGAAACTATGGAAATCAAAGATCCTACCCATAAAAAAGTAAGTCGCCATGACTTGCACCGCGATATAGAGGTGTCCCTATGGCTAGCCAATTATATCCTAAACAAGAATAATATCACCTACTTATCGCTAAGGGCAAGATAATCAATTGTATTTGCAATAATTTTTAAACATTTAAAAATCTTTAATTTTTTTCTTTTATTTATTGATATACTTTATTTCTGATTGAACACATTCTTTTAGTGCTTTAGACTAATCAATAACTTTTTGTCATTTCTTTCACTTTATCTTTTTAAGTCACTTTTGTGAATTATTTTTCAAAAATTCACTCAGACACTTGAATTTTTCAGTTTTTTATACAAATTATGAATTTTGGCATTATAATTCACAATTCTCTTTTATTCTTTTTGTATAATTGTTTGCGAATTATTCTCTAATAATTCAAGGATCGACTTTTTACGATTTTTTTCTTTTCTTTTTTTTGTCCAAACTTTTCAATCATTCACTATGTCAACTTTATTTTGTCGGCGAATTATTTTATAATAATTCACTCTTTTAATACTTTTTATTGACTAATTTATTTTGATAAATTATTCACGCATTTATTTTACAACTTTTTACGCAATTATGGATTCTATTGGTATAATTCATTATTTCATGCCTCAAAAATGCATAATTTGACTTTTTCATTTCTTTTTATACTGAAGTAATTTACTTCGCGTTCATTATAATTACATACTTGTTTATTGAATTATTTCTTAATATTTCAATATTATAGTTAAACATAATCAATAATTTATTTCAAAAATATTCTAATAAAGCATATAAATTTCATAAAAATTCGCGTACACATTATTTTATAATTTTCATCATTTTCACTCATTTTATGAATTATTTACCAATAATTCATTATTCTTATTATTTTCATGACTTAATAATTAATTAATTATTTCAAAAAATTCATCGGCTGACTTTTTATTTTATTTTCATTGACTATAATTTAATTTCATATAAATTCACCTTTTTCAACATTTTTGCACAATTATTCACTAATAATTCAATTAATTTCAATACACATTAACATTAGAATTTCAATAAAATTCCAATAATTTTAATAAATCCCAATAAAATTTATATATGTATTATTTCTTATTTAGCATTATTTTTCACTAAAATAATCAATTATTTCCCATTATTTCACAATTTTCACTATAAACATAAACAATACATAGGTTTTAAAATTTCAATAATTTAATAAAATTTTATGGGCACCATTTATTATCTCTACACTTAATTTAGGCTAACATATATTATTTTCATGCAAAAATCCTATTACTTTCTTTTACTATACAATTCGGTCACCATTAATTTCCACTTAAAAAAATTTCTTTCTTTCATTTTAACTTTTCATTCATCTTTTCTAATATCCAATCTCATTTACCCTAAATCAATTTCATCAATTAACAACTTTACCCATTTTTAACCTAATTGCATAAATGAAATTAATTCAAAATAAAAGGAAATCAAAGGATTTTGTAGTCACTTATAATTTTTTCATGCTTATGAGTGCCTAAGCTTCCTTTTCCTTACTTTTAGCCATGATAACTCTTTCCTCTTTACTTTTCACACTTGATTTTTCTTGCTTTCTTTGCTTCGATCAAAGATTAAAGGCCATATATTTGAACTATAGAGATGAAATATTTACTTCTCATGTTAGGATTACATGAGAATTTAAAGTAGAAAATTGAAAGAATAAAGAGAGAAGAAAATGGAGATGAGTCGGCCACAAGGGAGGAAGGAGAAGGGCTGGGAAAAATCTGGATTTTTTTTAGATTTTTCAGCTTAAATAGGTCAAAAATTGGGTCTAATAAGTGGGCTTAACCAACTTAATTAAATGACTCATTTTAGGCCATTTAAGGTCCAATCCATTTTCTCTCTTTTTCTCACTTCAAAAATAATTTCATCATTTTTATCACATTAAAAATAGGTAGTACGTAAATTTTTGGCTCAATCAGAGTCCGTTGTTGGTCCGATTTAAATTTATCGATCTTATTCGACAACTGCCGGTATCACCAAAAAATTCAATTCTCATTATCAAAATATTCTACATAAAAATTCATGTAATCATGCAAAATCTGGCAATATTCGGAGTTTGTTTAATATTTTTAATTATTTACGCAAAATCAAGTCCTCTTCCCTATTAGAGAAATTGACTCGCTACTTTTTTCGTATTTTTAACTTTTGGAGGCCTATTTGACCTCAATTTCATTTCAAATTTCAACCTCAGGCTCACCATGACCATTACTTTTCAATGGTCCAATAAAATATTTTTGACTTTCGGACCCGAAAAATACTATTTACTGTCGGAAAGTACTATTCATGACTGACCCGGTATTAAAGCCATTACAATAACCCTTGTTAATTTAGCTAGGACCGTGATCCTTGTCAATTTAGTGGGGATTATTCCTTCGCTAATGTTAATTTCATATTGGATGTGAGGTTTAACTAATTAACGAGGATATAACCCTCGCTAAAGTAGCTAGGACTATAGTTCTTACCACTTTAGTGAGGATTATTCTCTTGTTGATGCTCATTTCATGTTGGATGTGAGCTTTAATTAGTTAGCGAGAACATAACCCTTGTTAATTTAGCTAGAACTTTGGTTCTCGCTAATTTTGTAAGGATTATTCTCTCTCTAATACTTAATTTATGTGAGGTTTTAACTAATTTAGTAAAAAACACACTAGGATAGTTTTTTTTAGCAAATATTAGAGAATTATGTTCTAAATATTTTATATAATTCTAATTTTCAATATTTAAATTTTATTTTCATTTAGTTTAGTATATTTAGTTAGTATATTTTTTCTACCAAAAATTAATTGAACAAAATTGTTATTACTTAAATTAAACAAATTTAACTAAATTATTATCTTTACATACAATAACATTAATTATATAATAAAAAACTAAATTGCAAGTACATGGTCCTTGCAAAAATATATAGCTAGGAAAAAAGCTCTCGCCAATTTTGCAAGAGCTATTCCCTAGCTAATTCGCTCAAATTTTTGAGCGGGATAAAAATGGAAAAATGGTGTTATTAGAATTTTTTCTCTAATATACTGCTAGAATACCCTTTGTCTAGGAATTTCAATGAAAAACTAGATAAGTTAATCAGTGACTGTTGGAAGTTACTTTTCGCTGACACATTATTGCATGTCTAGCCCTTTTTGCAAATGGAACTTCGTATTGCATATCAATACTTACATACAATTTTGTTGTACTTAATTTGTTCTCATTTGCTTTATTGTTCTTAGATATCTTTTTTTTTTCCTTTCTATACTGGGACATTTAATATTAGGGTCTTTGTTTGGAATTTTATTTATTTTCTCCCTGTTTCAAAAGGTTTTATCACATTGAATATATTTCTATTCCATTAGATATCTTTAAACCTTGGTTGTTTTGTTTTACAGATTAATCAACACTTAAGTTATATGCTCATGCTGGCATTCTTCCTAGCAAACTCTATCAGGGCAAAGGTGCAGATTTTGTTGATAATCGGATCAGGAAATTGTGCTCCCTCGAGTAGTCTGGTTCTTCGTGGGTTCGGGTGCCTCGGGTTGGAAAATGCCCCTCAAATAGCATCGTTCCAAGCAGTTTTGATTAGGCATATGATCTAAGCTACCTCGTGCCATTACAAAGCCTATTTTAGAAGTTTTAGCAAAGTTTCCTGATTAGGGTACATGTCTCCCTCAATAGGAATTCCACAGGTATAGGGATTTTAGCTAAGAAATGACTCTTATCCATATAAATAGGCAGGATGTCAGGTATTTTTTTTTCTCTTAATTAGATACTTTTACTAAAAATCATTTTTATCCTTTACTGAGTTGATCTTCGAAGTGTCTATAGGTTGAACCCCTGTCGGGGTCCCTTTATTTTCAGGTACCTTTAGAGAATTTATGTATCCAAGTTGGATCTGATATAGCAGCCCTGGTAAGTTTAAACTGTTATTATTTGGTGCAGTAATCATAGAACCTATCCTTAAAAAACCATAAATTCTAAAGATAAAAACACCCAGAACGAAAACGACCAGCACACCACTACCCCCACACATACCAATTTTTTAGTTCTTTGAATCCACTCCCTAGGGTGCCTCCACAAATCTTTCCACTACCAGCCTAACTGCCATAACCCCTATAATCCCTGTTCTTAGCCTTACCCCCCCAGCTTGCCCAAATCCTCTTGGCGATGTTGTTGCACTTAGCAATGTAGGCGACACCCCAACCAACACCATAAACCACCAGAAAAAAATCACTTCTAACTCTGAAAACTTGAACCTCATACCTTAACTAAAGGATGCAACACCTATGATTACTTTAACAAGGGATAAGCTTGACAGGCTTTTCGAAAAAATGATGCAGCAGTAGCAGAGTCACAACAGGATGCAATATTAGGGTAGTTTCTGCTCTCCTCTCTCCAAAGCCATACTTTCTACTCTTTTTTTCGAGCATAAAACTGTCTAATTTTTTGAGGTATAATGGAAGTACAGAACATTTGACGCATGTAGATCAGTTTTACCATATCATGTTGATTTATACCATGGAAGATGCTGCTCTCTGTAAAATTTTTCCATAAACATTAATAGAATCCACCAGATCTAGTTTAAAAATTTTCCAGAACACTCGATAAACAACTTTCAACAATTCAGCGATATGTTTATGATAAAGTTTATAGCGACCAACAGAGTTTTGATTGACCTACACCAGGTCATCCAAGAGAGGGGAGAGCATTTACAAAGCTGCATGGATAGATTCAATATAATAGTTATGGACATTCAAAACTTAAACCTGGAGGTCACCATCAATACGCTCGATAGAAATACAAGGTGTTAGGATTTTAGCGACTCTTTAAATAAGAAACCTCTTTTTGATTTTATCGAGCTAATAATAAAGGCTTATAAATACATTCGGATTGATGAGGTCAGAACACTGAGTACTATACCCAAATAGAGGATGACAGTGAAAACTTTTGAGGAATAGGATGGGATAGAGAAAGTTCTAGAAAGGATAACTTACGAGCCATAAGGGGGCCGAATAAAATCATATTCAAGCAATCAAAGTGAGCAGTAGTTCACCGAGCTAAATTTCATACCAAGGTAAATCTTATCTTGGATGAAGAAGAATGATTGGATGAAGTGGCCAAAGCCTAAGAGGAAAGACCTAAATAGAGATCAAAGCCTGTATTGTGCCTTTCACAAAGATAAAGGGCACGAAACTAACAACTATACATAGCTCAAGAGGGAAATTGAATACCAAATCAACTCAAATAGTTTATTAAGGGAAAAAATGATGATAAATGGTCACCACCTCGGTAGTCCGAAAGGGGGGGAAGAAAGTTGGGGCAAGAAAACCCCAGCAGGAGTAATCAATGTGATCGTAGGGGGAAAGTACTATAAAATGTTCGGAGATTCTAAAAAGCGCAAAGAAATGGGCAGTGCAAAGAATTAATATATATATATATATATATATATATATATATATATATATATATATATATATATATATATATATATATATATATATATATATATTGTTCTGATTAATTTGGATTCCCAGCAAGTAGATTTATAAAAGGAGACAAATCACTTCTTCTCAAATACTTAAATATATTTCATATCTAATAATCGAATTCAAAATTTTTAATTTAAAAAAAAAAGGACGTCTACCCTTTCATTTTTTTAAGTATTCCATCATCTTTTTTTTTTTTTTTAACTCTGTACATTACACTAAAACTAAAGAGAGAGCAAAAAAGTAAAAATGAAAGAAATAAATAGAAAAATAAAGCTAACATTTTTTTTCTATTTCTTACATAGTTTCCATATAAATGGGGGCACGTCAAATATATATATACATATGAATGAGAAGGAGAGAAAGGGACGGTATGGCGAGGGAGCCTGAGCGATTGGACAAAAATTGTGATATCAACAATAATTCAACATCATAATAAATTAATGATAATTAATTATTCAAGTAAAATGGAGGAGTAGGTTAATGATAATGACCATGATCAAATTATACAAATACATTTTGGACTTGTCTTTCCGGGACATACAACGTCACCAAATAAAGTCAATAAAATTAAGTATTCCAATTGGCGACGGACAAGCAACTCTGCTGCTTTATTTTCAGGGGTAAGTATGTAATAATTAATCGTTGTATTAACAATTTTATTAAATTAAATCATTAATTTCGATTAACTGTTATATCGATTTTAATTTTTAACTCAATTATTCAGATCGATTTATTAGTTAACCACTAAAAAATTTTAATATATAAAATTAATAAATTATACAATTTGTAATATTATTTTTAATAGTTAAAAATACTTTAAAAATGAAAAAATACAAATTAAATACAATATTCATTAAAAGAATCAAAATAAAAATAAGATTTTCATAATTATAAAAATTAAATACATTCAATATGAAACTAATAATAATAATAATAATATAATTTTAATATTTATTTACTAAAAATATATATTTTAATAATATTTTACAAAATTATATATCATAATATTTATAAATTACATAAATATTAAAAAGTATAAGTGTAGAATTATATATATATATATATATATATATAATTGGTTATGGATTAATTCGGTTAATCATTGATTTTTAAAAGTAAAAATCGTAAATCTAAAATTTCGGTTCGATTAACCTAAAAATCGATTTAGTTTCGAATCAATTTTTCGGTTAACTGAAATTTTGACTTTTTTCGCTCACCTCTATTTATTTTAAACCTTTTTAACTCAGGTTTTTATATAAATTTGCTCTGTTTACCATTTTATTGCCTAATTAATTGAATATTAAATTACTTTTAAATTTATTATAAATATTAGATTATATTTTTATAGGAACACATAGTATATCAAGAAATGTACGTGAAAATCACACGCCGTAAAAGGACAGTAAGACTTTTTTTTAATAAATTTAGAGGTAATATTTTAACATTTTTAATACGCCCTCTTTTTTTATTTATCATTTTTATTATTTTCACAATAATTAAAAAATAATAAATAGATTTAAATTTAGTATTAAATTACGTAATTAAACTAAATTATTAAATTTAATTGGTTCTAAGTTTATTGGAAAAGAAAAATAAATTAAATTATATTAAAAATTTAAAATTGATAGATAAATATAATTTGATTTTTTATCAAAAGTGACATATAAAAGAAAACGGCGGAAGTAATATAGAAATATTAATGACAACAATTTCAGTGAGCTAGTATGACATTTAATTAATTCAAGAGGATAATTTATTAAAATGTGATCATTTAGAATGAAATTATGTATTAAACCTAAAATAATTTATTATGTGCATTGTATCCTGCTAATTACATTAAAAAGTGTAATCTATTACTCCCTCCGTTCTTTTTTATTAGTATTAAATTTGATTGGTTCTAACTTTATTGGAAAAGAAAAATAAATTGAAAAAGTAAATTAAATTATATTAAAAGTTTAAAAGTCACAAATAAATAAAATTTAAATTTTACTCAAAAGTGACAGATAAAAAAAACGGATGAAGTATTTATTTATATATCATCGATTAATTAAATAATTACTATGAGTTTCATGTTTGAAAACTTGCGACAGAAATTGATAATCTCAAGGGAGGTGAATTCAAGTTCATCCAAAAAAACATATACTCCTTTTGTTCTAAAATAATAATCTATCTTTTTATTCTAATATATTCCAAAATATATTTCATCTACTCTTCTTAGAATATAGTTAATTTGTAAATTGTTCTTACACTTCATTTAATTTGATCATATTAATTGTTATTTAAATTTTCATGATATATTATTAAACATTATATTTATTGTTTTAATAATACACAATTGCTCATTAATTAGGATAGGTATGATAGAAATCAGGTTTAGACAAAAAAAAAATCTATATTCAATAAATAATTATATATGAAATAATAGTCTTCGTATTAAAAAGTGGAAAAGTGCCAAACAACTATTTTATGATATCATAACTCGAGTAAATCGCAACGTAAATAAGTTCAAGGGCTGTTCTTTTTGCGTCCCCGTTGCATGATCAATTAACATATACAAAGGATTAAATGAAATTAAACTCGCACTGGGATAACTCTAAGAGGCTGAGCCTTCTGTAAAGTGATGCCAAACTTCTCCTCCATATCCATGGATTCTGCTGCAACCCCATCTTCAAGCTTCCAATCAAAGCACATAATAAGCGAACCCAACATCGAATGTAACATTCTGACAGCCATTGACAGTCCAGGGCAAATTCGTCGACCAGCACCAAATGGAATAAGCTGAAAGTCTCGGCCTCGAGCATCAATATCTGACCCTAAGAATCTCTCTGGCACAAAAGAGTTAGGCTCCTCCCAAAGACTGGGGTCTCTACCTATGGCCCATGCATTCACAAACACTTGCGCTCCTTTTGGGACTTTGAACCCACATATTTCTGTATCCGATGCTACTTTGCGAGGGAGCAATAAGGGAGTTGGTGGGTGGAATCTCAATGTCTCTTTGACTACGGCTTGCAGGTAAGGTAATTTTGAAAATTCTGATTCTTCCAGAAAGCTGCTTTTGCCTATTGTCTTCTCAATCTCATGTCGTGCTTTCGATAAAATTTTCGGATTGCGAACCATTTCTGTAATTGCCCATTCCAGTGTGCTTGAAGTTGTATCAGTCCCAGCAGCAAATAGATCCTGTTACCATTTTAGCCAAATGTTACCAATTCAAATTAAGGAAAAATATAGGGATAATAAGGCTGTGATTAAAAAAAAAAAAACAATTGTAAAATTATCAAAATTTTTATTAATTTCTCCAAAAGTAAATTTAGTCTTACAGTATAATTTTAGCTTTCGGATCTTTTTTTTTCCCAATTATAAATGGTCACTTCAGCACCTGCAATCAGAAATTATATGGAACCAAATTTGAAATTTAATTTTAATTAAATTAATGAAAAATTTGATGATTTTACAGTTATAAACTTTTTTTATGACCACATACTATTATCCTAATCCTTTTGTGACAACTGAAATAATTGACCTGTGTTGAAATAATCATATTCTTATAACTAACATACTTTATCGTGTCACTATAATTAACGTGTTTAAAATGACAAAACAGAAAAACTATATGATTTTTCAAAAAATTAATATCAAATAGATGTTTATGTCAAACTTAAATCCTATGAGTATATCAGCTAAAAAATTAAGTGAAAGAAATTCAACTAACAACGAACAAATGTTTGATGCCATTTCTATCAATCTCCTCCTTTCCGTCTTCAATAAGTGATAGTAGGGTATCGAGCATGTCATTTGATTGGACATAGTCCTGATTTTTCCTATTCTGCAACCTTTCATCAATTATAAGATCAAAGAGATCAAGCATCCTCCCTATATAAATCGTCATGCGACGCCTAATACCTTGCGGGTCAATAGTTCTAAGAATAGGGAAAAAATCTGCTAAATTGGGTCTTCCAAGCTCATCCATAATCCCCCTCACAACCTCCTTAAATTCCTTCACAATATCAGAACTCGAATCGGTCAAGTCCAGTGAAAAAACAGTGCTTGACAAGGTGTTAAGCATAGCTTTGAAAGCTACTTGGCCAATATCTACTGCCGCGCCAGCCAAGCAACATTCTTCAACATCGGCTAGTAATTGTTGAACTTTTTTGCGGCGGAGGTCTTGGTTTGCATCAAGTTTCTGATTAGTGAATATGTAAGAGTTGCATATCTTTCGCAAGTTTCTCCAAGGAGCCCCCACAGGCAACCAAGGCATCGCGGTTTCGTGATGATCATGTGCTTGGATAGCCTGAATCACGGTTCGGTTAGAGAAATTGAGATCATGAGTCTGTAGGACTTCCTTGGCAAGAGAAGAAGAAGAAATGACTATGGTGGTTATTTGGCCAAGCTTTAGAGACATCAAGGGGCCATGAGTCTTGGCCAAATTGGCCAAGGACTTGTGTGGTTGATCACCCAGATCAAATAGGTTTCCTATAATAGGCAAAGGTGGTGGCCCTGGAGGAAGCTTGCTTCGGTTTTTTTTGCTTCCTCCTGCAATAAACTTAAGAGTTTGGACAAGAATCAATGTCACGAGAATTAGTGTAAAACCCATCAAGAAATCCATGACGACTCACTAGTGAAAATGTTTTAGAGAGATTTGGTTTCTGGGTTCAATGGTTAATTAAATTGGCAAGCTAACAATGGATACTTATATGAATTTACTCGCTGTGTAGTTCAAATGTCTTTGTCTACTTTGCTTATTTGGGATCAGTGAACTTCAAAAATCAAGACATACTAATCAAATACGTCATTTACTGATGTTGGATATGCAAAATCTTGATTTTTCTTGCAAGGTCTTATTTTAATTTAAGTTTTATGTCTATAAATGTACACCTACCTAACATTTTTTTTTTTACATCTGCCAAAATAAAGTTACGTTTAAGAAAAATTAATGATCGGTGCAGTTAATTATGGACAGTAATTAATTGAAGTGGTAATTAAATGGAAAAATCACCATGTTTTATTTTCACTTAATTTTTGGGATACTTTGACTTTGAAGTGTTTGAAGACATCAATTAATTGAGATTGCACCCTATGGCATGATTATCAACCGAAAGGATTTCTTTTCTTCTTTTTCTTTTCAACCAAACCATTGTGATTGTTAAAAGATTTCCGATTTTAAATCTAACTGTTGACAACTATTACCCGTAATTGATTAATTAGTTCAGATAAATTACATTAATGCTTATTTTGATTTTTAACATAAAAAAACCTTAATTAATACACAAGTAATTAATTCAAATACATTAAAGAAACTAATCTTTAAGAATATCAAACAATAAATTCTTTTACATGTATAAAAATCATAAGCATATCATTCAAAATAAAAATTTTAATTCAACATAATTTCTAGAAGACATAGAAAATCGGCGTAGCTTATTATGAGTCTAACTTCAAGTACATTTTTTCCAAAAAAAAAAAATCTTTAAATAAATTAACTAAAATTCTACAGAATTTGGCAGATACTTGTTAAAATACGCAAAAATTAACTATTCAAACTATCAATTTTTCCTACACAAATCCCTAAATTGTGATGTGAAATTTTCCAATCAATTTCGATTCGGTTTTTGACTTATCACACAAATTAATTAATGACCATTTTTGGTTCTTTCTCACATATTCAATTTGACATATATACTTGCTTCTGACCGGATTGAAATTTTGAAAATTAAAATGGTTGGTAAGTTTTCTGAAATACCAACTAGCTGTATTAGTGGCAATTTAAGCCAAATGTATACACCCGTAAAAAGAAGGCAAAACTTTTCATCTCATATATATAAGTATATATGGTAGGTCAATTTTAACAGTATGCCAACTTTGCAGAATGGTGAGGCTGAAATAAGAATGATCATACAGCGGGAAATTCTCATTACCGGTGAGGAACCGTTCCATTAATTCCCAAAAATTTTTTCCGTCGGGACGAAAATGGAGGAAAAATATTTTCCGACTTAGAATTTGGGATAGGGACAGGGATTGTGGTCCCCATTCTAAAATTTTTTTATCCCCAAAATTTAGTAATTATATTTAATTATATTTATATAATTAAATTTTAAATTATATTTAATTTTAATTTTGTCAATTAATAAAATTTATATTAATTTAATTTGTAATTAAATTTATATTTTTTTAATTATTAAATGTTATATTTTAATTATAATTAATTGTTAAATATTATATTTTAATTATAATTAGACTTTTAAAAAATAAAATAATTTTTATGCGAAGACGAGGATTTCAATCCTCATAGGGAAGGGGATGGAGGAATTTTCATCCCAAAATACTACCGAGAATGACCCCATTCTTACGCTGGACAGTAGATGAGAAGTCATTTTTTATTTCCACCCCATCCCGTGATCATCCCCATGCTGAAACCTACATGATGATCTGATACAAATAAAATTCGACCAGAAGTCAAAGGGATTAGGAGAATTTTTCAGCTCTAATTGAGTATTTACTACGTTTTAACCATTTTGCGAATGCATTATGGTGTTGACAGGTCTCAGATTATATAGCATCCAATTTTGACTTTGTTGAAGTCTTTGACTTTTTTAGCAAACTCCACATTTTAGTTGTCTAGTTTATATAACTCTAATTTGATTAAAATAATTTGTTTTTGAAATCTATGACGTATTTTTTTAGTTAATTTTTTTTTACCAAAATAAATATTTATTCTAGTTTACGGACGTTTGTATTATTCAATGCAAATTATATCCAAATGTAACGATGAAAACCATCTTACTAATGTTGGCAATAAAACTTCCCTTTCATTTTTATTGACGGTTATTTTCTTCTGTCGCTATAAACACAAAGATGAAAATTTCATCCCTAAATATATTAAGGCTATGCTTGAAATAAATAAATGTTAGAAAATTTTATGGAGTTCATTTGTAATTCCAATTTTTTATGTTTGGAATGCAAAAAAAAAAAAAAAGGGAATTAAATTCCATGAAATTCATTATGCGTTCACCAAATTTCATCAAAATAGCTATCATCCATATCCTGGCAAGAAGAATAATATAGTAAAATAACAACGTCGAGGAATTCATTTTCTTTGCAAAACATGTGTCAAATTGGTGTTTTCTCCAATGCATTTGGGGTTGGAAACCACATTCCAAAAGCACAAAATTTAACACCCAACATTTTCAATGGCGCCTCTCCCCCAACCCTCAACACCTCCTCAGCTTAACTACGATAAATTTCCTCCACTTCCGGCTGGACAACGAGGCCATACACCACCACAGGTTCCTTTTTTGGGATCCAAAAGGTGGACTGAAGGTGGATTCAATGGTGCTCTTGTTCTAAGGTTGAGCGCCAAAAATTCAAATCCTTAACATACAACCTGTTCGTTAACAATCTCCCTTTGGGTTGGCCTCTCATGGGAATATAAAAAATGTTCTTCTTGTTTGGAAAGGTAGAAAGAGTCTTCATTCCAAAGAAGCTAAATGCTAAAGGGACTAAGTATGGCTTTGTTAGAGTGAATACCACCAGGAATTAGATTATGTCATTAAAAGATTTGACGGCATCTGGATTGGAAACTACAAAATCCATGCCAATCTTACAAGATAATTTTGCCTAATTATCATAAAAATAGAGAGATGTGAAGCTAAAAGTAATGTTGTTAGGGTGAAATGCCTTAGTTATAGGGACAACATAACATATGCAAAAGTTATAAAGATAGAATTCTCTAGTCGAGATGGCAAGATAATATATACATATAGAAATCCAAAGACTAGCGTAGTTAATTTTCAATATGTGGTGGATGATGGGGATAGGAAATGGCTGGATAAAAGCATGGTGGGATGGTTACACCATGCCCATCATATCATAAATATTCAAAAAATGTTGATCTCTCAAGGTTATTTTTCGTGGGAATGCAAGTCTATGGATGGTAACTTAGTCCTACTCATATTCCCTTTTTATTTTTGAAAGGGATCAAATGCTGGAATCTGGTTTGAATTGGTTAAGGGAATGGTTTGAAATAGTGAAGCCTTGGGAACCAACTGATTACGTGGATTAGATGTGTAGGTTTCCCTTTGAGTGTCTGGAATCCATCCTTTTTTTTCCACCACTGCAGCTCTATATAGGGATTTTATTATTGTAGATGTGAACACCAGAAGGAAAAGTTCTCTGGATGTTGGTAGATTTCTCATAGCAACTTCAACACACTTTCAAATCAATGATACACTTAAAGTTAGACTTGACGAAGTCATTTATCCTTTCAGAGTTATTGAAGAACCATCGAGCTTTTATCCTGACCTTATTTTTAAGATACAGGGAAGATCTCATGCCATAATGGAGGATGTTATCAAACTTCGATCATCTACCATGACGGTTGGTGGTGATACTCCTTTAGTGGAGCATTTGTCATCATGGTCGAAAGATGAAAATATGTGCTTTAAGATTAAGTCTGTCGACATACCCTTCTCCAGGACATTCCCCTAAAATAACTATTAATGCTGATGAGGTGGATGGATCCTCATCGCCTTGACACCTGGAGAACAATCAAGAATTCACCAGCCCTTTAGGAGGACATGAGGTAAATGTAATTAATGTTGAGCATGAAGTGGTGTCTGGATCAAATATCACATAGGTTCCTCTTGTGGGATCCAAAAGGTGGATTCAGTGGTGCTCCCTGTTCTAAGGTTAAGTGCCAAAAATTTAAATCCTTAACATACAATATGTTCGTTAACAATCTCCCTTTGGGTGAATAATATTTTTTTGGTTTGAAAAGGTAGAAAGAGTCTTCATTTCAAAGTAGTTAAGTGCTAAAGGGACTAAGTATGGCTTCATCAAAGTGAATACCACCAGGAATATAGATCATGTCATTAAAAGATTTGACGACGCCTGGATTCGAAATTACAAAATCCATATCAATCTTGCAAGATACTCTTCCCCAACTGTCAGAAAAATAAAGAGAGGTGAAGCTAAAGGTAATGTTGTTGGGGTGAAATGCCTTAGTTATAGGGACAATAGGACATATGCAAAAGTTACAGAGATTAGATTCTCTAGTCGGGATGGCAAGAGAATAGATACATACAGAAATCCAAAGACTGGAGCAGTTAATTTTCAATATGTGGTGGAAGAAGAGGATAGAAAATGACTGGATAGAAGCTTGGTGGGATGGTTACACCATGTCGATCATGTTATAAACATTTAGGAAGTGTTGATCTCTTAAGGTTATTTTTCGTGTGAATGCAGGCCCATGGGTAATAACTTAGTCGTACTCACGTTCCCTTATATTTTTGAAAGGGATCTAATGTTAGAATCTGGTTTGAATTGGTTAGGGGAATGGTTTGAAATGGTGAAGCCTTGGGAACCAACTGATATTTGTAAGAAAATATTTACGTGGATTAGATGTGTAGGTTTCCTCTTGAGTGCCTGGAATCCATACTTTTTTTCCACCATTGCAGCTCTATATAGGGATTTTATTACACTAAATGTAAACACCAAAAGGAAAAATTCTCTAGATGTTGCTAGATTTCTCATAGCAACTTCAATACCCTCCCAAATCAATGATACACTTAAAGTTAGAATTGATGGAGTCATTTACCCTTTCAAAGTTATTGAAGAACCATCAAACTTCTATCCTAACCTTATTTTTAAGATGTAGAGAAGATCTCATGCCATGATAGAGGATGTTACCAAACTCCGATCATCTACAACAATAGTTGGTGGTGGTACTCCTTCAATGGAGCATCTGTCATCATGCTCGAAAGATGTGTTTGAACTCGGCACGTGCTTTAAGATTAACTCTATCGACATACCCTTCTCTAAGACATTCCCCGAAAATAATTATTAATGCTGATAAGGTGGATGGATCTTCGTCGCCTCGACACCTGGAGAACAATCAAGAATTTACCAACCCTTTAAGGGGACACGAGGTAAATGTAATTAATATTGAATGTGATGTTGTGTCTGGATCGAATATCATATGGGTTCCTCTTATTGGATCCAGAAGGTGGATTCAATAGTGCTTCTATTTCTAAGGTTTGAGAGCCAAAAATTTGAATCCTTAACATACAACTTGTTCGTTAGCAATCTCTTTTTGGGTTGGCCTCTCATGGGAATTCGAATAATGTTCTCCTCGTTTGGAAAGGTAGAAAGAGAATTCATTCCAAAGAAGCTAAGTGCTAAAGGGACTAAGTATGGCTTTATCAGAGTGAACACCACTAGGAATATAGATCATGTCATTAAAAGATTTGACGATGCCTAGATTGGAAACTACAAAATCCATGTCAATCTTGCACGATACTCTTCCCCAGTTGTCAAAAAAATGGGGAGAGGTGAAGCTAAAGGCAATGTTATTGGGGTGAAATGCCTAGTTATAAGGATAATATGATATAAGCAAAAGTTACAGAGATAGGATTCTCTAGTCGGAATGGCAAGAGAATAGATACAGACAGAAATTCAAAGACTGACGCACTTAATTTTCAATATATGGTGGATGAAAAGGATAGGAAATGGCTGGATAGATGCTTGGTGAGATGGTTACATCATGCCCATCATGTCATAAACATTCAAGAAGTGTTGATCTCTCAAGGTTATTTTTCGTGTGAATGCAGACCCATGGATGGTAACTTAGTCCTACTCACATTCCCTTTTGTTTTTGAAAGGGATCAAATACTAGAATCTAGTTTGAATTGGTTAGGGGAATGGTTTGAAATGGTGAAGCCTTGGGAACCAACTGATATTTGTAAGAAAAGATTTACGTAGATTAGATGTGTAGGTTTTCCCTTGAGTGACTGGAATCTATCCCTTTTTTCCACCATTGCAACTTTATATGGGGATTGTATTATGCTAGATGTGAATACCAGAAGGAAAAGTTCTTTGGATGTTGTTAGATTTCTCATAGTAACTTCAACACCCTTTCAAATCAATGATACACTTAAAGTTAGAATTGACAGAGTCATTTGCCCTTTCAGAGTTACTGAAATATCGTCAAGATTTTATTCTGACCTTATTTTTAAGATGCAGGGAAGATCTCACGTCATGATGGAGGATATTACCAAACTCCGATCATCTGCCATGATGGTTGGTGGTGATACTCCTTCAGTAGAGAATCTATCATCATGCTCGAAAGATGAAAAGACGTGTTTAAACTTGGCACATGTTTTAAGATTAACTCTATCGGCATACCCTTCTTTAAGACATTCCCCCAAAATAACTATTAATGCTGATGAGGTTGATGTATCCTCATCACCTCAATACCTGGAGAACAATCAGGAATTCACCAGCCCTTTAGGGGGACATAAGGTAAATGTAATTAATATTGAACGTGAAGTGGTATCTAGACCGAATTCAAACTTATTGTCTAAAGCTGATGAATTAGAAGCTCTATTTTTTAATTGGTTAGATATCATACCTTATGAAGATCAGCTTTTCCCCACCTTAGGCATGCCTTTATATAGGCCTAATCTAGATGAATCTCCGATCCAAGTGGGTTCTAATGGAAAATTCTAAATGAAAAAAAGATAGGCAAAAAGAAAATTTAGAAAACTAGATCTATATACTTTCTTGACTCAAATAACTTGCATTTCAAATCCCAAACTTATAGAAGAAGAATGGTAGAAAGAGGAAACTAAAGAATGACATAGTGTTAGTGGTCTCGGATAATAATAGATACTCAAACCAAATAGCTATTGATGATTGTATTTGTAATGGCAATTACCATCTCTCAAATGAGGAGGCCTCTTCATCGTTATCCCCAAGGTCAGAAGCACTGAAGATTTTTAAAGTTGCGAATCTACTGGGCATTGTTCAATTAAAAAATAAAGAAGCCTTCTTATAATCATTAGTCGAAGTAAAAAAGAGAGAAAGGGAGATCTTGGTGAGTTTGAAGTCCCCAAATGCAAACCTTTAATTCGATATCTAACCACTCTCCATAGGATTCTATAGTTGTTTGTTACTTCTTTCATGAAATTCTTATGTTAGAATATTAGAGGCCTTAATTCAAAAATCAAAAAGAGTGTGGTAGCTTCTTGTGTTTGCAAAAATAGTGTTGAATTTTTTATGTTACTGGAGACTAAAATGCAGGGGATTAATGAAGCTTTTAATGGTAGGTTTTAGGGTAAAAAGAATTTTGATTGGATTTTTTTGGATGCAGTGGGTAACAGTGGTGGAGTCCTTATGGTGTCCTAATATTTTCTAGCAGATTTCTAATATCTCTTAATAGGGGTGGATTACAATGAAAGGAAAAATTTTAAGTCAAGCGCTAGTCTATTGGATTATAGTGGTATATACGCCTTTATCAAGTACAGAGTACGAAGAAATATGGCTTCAGATAGAAAATGTGTTAGATAAGAATACTCCAACTCTTATAGGTCAGGATCAATGTTGTTTTAAATCCTGAGAATAAATGGAATGGAACTTTGAATGATAAAGATAAAAAGTTCCAAAGCTTTTTGTACAAAACAGGTTTAATTGACCTTCCTCTAATTGGTAAAAAATACATATAGCGAAACTCTATAATCAATAGTTAAATTCAATGTTTCTTGGTCAATAATTCTTGGTATATGCGGTTTCATCAAATGCTACAATCTGCCTTACCTAAATCTATCTCAAATCACTATTCTATTATTCTCTCCTATCCATAGGTTAACTGGGATCCCAGACCATTTAAATTCTTTGATGCTTGGTTGAAGGATAAGAAATTCATTAAGTTGGCTGGTTCTTGATGGGAAAATATAAGTATGCTAAATTATAGGAACATACACCTGAAGTTTAAATTGCTTAAGAAAGCTATTATACAATGGAACTCATTATGCTTTGGGAATGTAAAAAATTCTATCAGCAAACTTGAAAAGGATATTGACAGCATAGACTATGATCCAAAATGTGTGGACCTTCATGACATGATCAAGAAAGCCTTATCAATCAAAAGGAAATCCTTAGTTGATTTACTCTAGGGAAAGATGAAGGTCTATGTGGAGGCAAAAATTGATAATTAAATGGCTAAATTAGGGGGACCAAAATACAAGATTTTTCCATTTATCTTCTCTATAAAGGGATGTCAGAACAGGATTAGCAAGCTAATTACAGAAAAAGGTGAAATCATGGATTCAATGTTGATCAAGAAAGAAATATTTGACTTTTATAAGAAGCTCTATAGTGACAATCGGGCTTGAAGACCTTTCTTTCTTGCTCATTTTTTCAAGAGACTCTTCGAATTCAACAAACTTTCTAGAGCTCCCCTTCTACCTAAAAAAAGTTAAGGCAACGGTGTGGTCTTGCGATAGCTTCAAATCTCCTGGCCCAGATGGTTTTAACTTTGCATTTATCAAAGCTGCTTGGGATTTCATTGGCACTTATATTTACAAAATGGTGACAGAATTTTATAAAAAGGGTCGGCTACACCCAGGTGTGTCTTCTTCTTTTATCTCTTTAATTCCTAAAATAAAAGGAGCTATATGCTTGAAAGATTTTGGCCCCATCAATCTTATAAGAAGTTTGTATAAAATAAAAAGAGCTATGTGCTTAAGGTTATGTCTGAAGAGCAATGTGTTTTTGTTCGAGGAAGGTAAATTCTTGATGGTGTGCTTGTTGCCAATGAAATTATTCACTCATTAAAATCCACTAATAGAAGTGGCATTTTATTCAAATTGGATTTTCATAAAGCATTCAACTCGACAAATTGGGATTATCTTGATGAAATTCTTGAATAAATAAATTTTGGCAGTAAATGGAGGCTTTGGATCGAAGAATGTGTTAGTTCAGCTAAGATCGCTATTTTAGTCAATGGTTCTCCCACACCTAAAATTCAACTTTTCCTGGGATTAAGACAAGGAAATCCTTTATCTCCATTTGTTTTTATTATAGTTAAGAAAGGCCTTTCAATTCTTATAAAAAAAAGGCGACGAAAGTGGATCTTTTTAAAGGAATTAACTCTCTGTCCAATTCTTTTTTTGTTGTTTCTCATATCCAATATGTTGATGATACCATTGCTTTCCCAGAGTTATATATTGAAAACATCATAAATTTCAAAAGAATCCTTAAAGTCTTTACTCTTATTTATGGATTATATGTTAACTTCCACAAAAGCTCTTTAATTGGCATGAATGTGAAACATGATTGGCTCATGAATTATATTGAATCTATTAGGTGTAACATCTAACAGCTACCATGTTCATACATTAGTCTTCCCCTAGGAGCTAATCCTAGGAAGAAAACAACTTGGCTTCTTTTTATTCAAAATTTCAAACGTAAACTAGCAGGTTCGAAAGGGAAGCACTTATCTTTTGCAAATAGACTCACACTTATTAAAGCTACCTTGATGAGCCTTCCAATTTATTTTATATCCCTCTTTAAAATGCCGATTGGCATTATAAAGTCTTTGAATGCAATAATGAGAATTTTCTTTTTGTGTGGGTTTGAAAATAAGAAAGCTTTCACCAGGATTCATTAGAGTATTATAATTCTACCTAAGAACTTGGGTGGTCTGGGAGTTGGTTTGATTGCTCACAAAAATTTGAGCCTCCTATTTAAATGATTTTAGCATTTAAACCCTTACAGTAGTGCTCTGTAGTAGAATCTTATTCATTCAAAGTATGGGATTAACAAGGATTTGATTTCGGATAACATTTTCTGTCCAAAAGCTTCTATTATCTGGAAAGACATTGACAAAGTTAGAGCCTTTACTTATTTTTCAAAGAGTATCACTATTGATGTAGGCAATGGTAATTTTTGCCTCTTTTGGCATAACAAATAGGTTGTGGATGTCCCTCTGAAGTTATGCTTTGCTAGTCTATTCTTGATTTTCCTCCAAAAAGATTCGAAGGTCAGTGAATTTTGCTTCTGGTCTAGAGGAATGTGGCACTGGGATTTTAAATAGAGAAGAAACCTTTTAAAGTGGGAAAAAGCCTTGTTAGATGATTTGATGATCGTTCTTAACTCATTTTATCTTTCTTTTCATCAAGTTGACAAGAAAATTTGGGTTATGACATGCAAGATAGATTTTAAGTAAAGTCTACATGTAATTGGCTATATAAGTATTCAAATATAGAGGCGAATCAGCTGAATCTCTTTTCTTTTCTTCTCTGGAAAAAAATTGGCACCCCTAAGGTAAAAGTGTTCTTCTAGATGTGCTTGATGGGGAGAATTAGCACTAAGATGTTTTTTTGTAAAAAGGGGCATCATTGAAGTGGAATGTGTTAAATATCCATTATGTTCAGCTTCGAAAGAAACCTTGGATCACTTTCTTTTTACATGTCCTACTACATCTAGAATATAGTGTAGAGTGGTTAATTGGTGGGGATATGACTTTTGTCTACCTGGTAATTTTAGGGCTCTAGTCCTACAACAAAAGGGGCTTGCTCTTAGTTCTATACAACAAAAAGTTTGGAATATCATTTTTCTGGCTTATTTGTGGACTATTTGGTTGGAAAGGAATGCAGTTGTTTTTTATAAGAAGAGTTGGAATTCAGATAAGATTTTTTGCCTTTGCCTTTGCCTTGCTAGATCTTCTTTTTGGATCAAATCCCACAAGGATCTGGATTTTTTGAAAGGGCAAAATATAATTCTAGCTGCTGATGGTTTTTAGAAATGCATCTTGTTGTACAGTCTAGACCTAAGATGTCCTGGTCCCCTCTCATACAGGTGTGGTCAAGTGGAATACAAATGGGTCATCCTTTGGAAACCCGGGGCCCATCAGGGGTTGAGGGTGTTCTAAGGGATTCTTCAAGAGTAGTGATATGTATTTTCTCTTTCAGCATTGGGATATCTAATTCGATTTCTGCTGAAGTGAGAGCAGTTCATAAAGCCTTACAGATCTCTATGGATTTTTTTTATCTAATTCAAATGTTGAAGTAATTTTTGAACTGGATTCATCTTCAGTGGTGTCCTGGCTGAATGATCCAGTGGGTTCCAGACCCTGGAGCTTAGGGGCAATTTTTAATAATATTTCTAATCTATTATCCAGAATTAAAAAAGCTAGCTTTGTTCACAAAAGGAGAGAGAATAATTTTTTTTTTTTGCAGACTACTTGGCTAACGCAGATGTTTCTCGTGTTTTTGACTTTATTGCCTGGCTTTGTTAACAATTTAGGCTCTGTTGATTGGCCGGTCACAATTGATATTTGATTGTAGGCATTTTGGAGGTGTGATTAATTTGTGCCTGCTAGCTTCTTATAGAACTTATGCTAATAATCTGTTTGAGTATGGCTCTGCTGTCCTTTGCTTCTGGCAACTGGAATTTGGAAGGTTCGAATATTGAGTGGCTCTTTTTCTAAGTGTCAGACTCAATCATGCTTTCAGTTATGATCCGATGTTTTATGGAGTTAGGTGTGAGCAAGCTGTTGTAATTCCTCTATTTCGATCTCTATTTAGCTGCCTGGGTCTGTTATTCTCATTCTACTTGGAGAATGGGTTTTGTTTAGTTCTTGATTTTATTTTCTGGTTGGATTTGTTTTTTACCTCTACAGATTGTAGTTTATCTTGGGGCCTGAGGAACTTGCTGTCTATATCATTCTCTCTAATTTTAAATAAATTCTTGGCTTATCAAAAAAAAAAAGCTAGAATTTGCAAATGAATTTCTTATTTTTCAGGAGTTAAGTTTTGAAATACCATGATACCCATATTATATTATATATATGTGCTCTATATTTTTAACATTTCTTTCTCATTTATTGCTCAATTTCTCAATTAGATATGTGTTTTGAACGATTTTTCCTCTTTCTTCTCAATTTCTCAATCAATTTTATCAGGTCAGTATTCTCTTTTACTTTTATATTTTGTAAATTGAATTTTTTTATAAAATAAAAAACCCTAATTTAATAAATTGACTCATATTTATTGAATTATTATTTGATTAATAATATATTAATGAAATTCTCATTGAATCATTAAATTCAGTATTGGTATGGTGGATAAAAAATTAAGTCTAATATTTGGTATAATTTCTATAGACATAACATTATATAGGTTTTTTTTATGTACTAAATTAATATTGAGGATATTTAAGGAAATAAATTAAAAATAATTTTTTATTCATTTATTTCAAACATAAAATTAAAAAATTTATTTTCAATTCTATACATTGATTATTTTATGCCAAGCATAAAAATTTATTTACAAATAAATTTAACGTGTAATTCATTTGTAAATGAATTTTACAATTCCAAGCATAGCCTAAAGGTATAAAATTTTTTTTACACAGAAAATTCATAACTTTTATCGACAGTTTTTCTGATGAACGAGTAATCCGTTGTAAATTTATCTTTTTATCAGCGGATAAAATACATCTCTAAATTTGATTTTTTTTTTTATTACAAGCTAGTCTAACACTAATTAAAGGCTGAAAAAGTCTCTTATGAGAGTCTCCACGACGCCGGACACGTTTTCCTGTTTATTTGCATTCAAATTGAAGAATAATTATTTATTCCTAGATCTAGATTATCGAGTACATGTTAAAAACCGGTCCTATAAAATTTCTATTTTGTCAAAATTAACATAATGAACTTTACGAATTCTAATTAAAACTGAGAAAGTATTTTTCAGCAATTAAAGTCAAGAAACTGATTTTGTCAAAAGTTGCCACTAATTAATCGCATTCATAAGTGAAAATTACATAACTAAAAAGATTTTAAAAAATGAATTATTCTAGACTCAATTGAATTCATAAATTATCATGTATACACATATACAGAGTTTTTCACCAGGAACAGGAATTTGTCGTCCCATGATCATCCCTATCAACAGATCAATAGACGAAAATAAACCAAAATAATCTGCCTAACCCAAAAAACTGCAGCTACACAATCCCAGTAAACAGAATCTATTACATACCAAAATACAACAGGAACCAGTACTACACAACAGCTACAGAAGCAATGCTAGCTTGTTGCCTAGTGTTGATAGAGTGATCAAAGAGAACCCCACACAGAAATGAAATTGAATCCATCAATTATAAAATAATTCAAACAAAGGACTATGAACACATCACCATAATGCACAGCCACATGCACATGATGGTTAAATTATAAAGTCAATAATATTCAGACTTTCACAATTTACAAAATAGATTAGTATGCACTGCCTTCTTTCTGATTGAATTTAACTATAATCATCGAATCATGAAATTGTAAAATGAAGTTTCGTTGCCATTTTCTATGAGGATTTTATTATTTAAAGAAAAACCTTTTGTAATTATAATTTTCGATCACATATAAGCTAAGCTATTCCCATCACTGTTTGATCATATGCATGTCTTTATCTATCTCCCCTTTTTTGTTTAATTTTGTGTTTTTATGATAATTTTTTTATTGTAAATAAATGAGATGATTAACTCTCACGAAGATGTAAAAAATAATTTTTAATTTGAATATGTAGTAATTTATTATTAAAATGATTCATAAGAATTCAATGAAATTTAATTAACAAAAAAATCCTTTTTGTTTTCTTTTTTAACCATAGCTAGAGTGTATGGAGAATCAAATTCCGATGTATTTAATTCAATACATTTTTCTTGCTTTGACTATATTGATAATAAATCACCTAATTTTTAAGCAGTGGACGAGGAAGCTATGCTCTCCCCCTCGCTAATTTTTTTACTTTTTGATGGCATAAATCATTCACTTAGGGCGTTTAAAAAAAAAAAACACGTTTTAGAAAATTATTTGTCTAGATTGATTTGCCCTTCAGATTTTGTTGAAAGAGTTTATTTGCCTTCAACGTATATTTTAGATCTGATTTGCCGTTAATATCTTAATTTTTGATTCTAAAATGTTCTCTCATTTTCTCTAATTAATTTTTCATATTTTTACTCAAAATCAATTTATTTCTTTCGCATAATTTGTTTTTTCTTTTAAATTTGTTCAAAATTTATAGAATCACTTTAAAATGATTCTAACGAGACTCTAATACCTAAGTTTGCTTTATAGTGCTAGAAATTTTCGGACTTAGCTAGGTAGAAATAAAAAGCTACTCGAGGACATTCGAAACAATTTTTGAGAATAAATTATAAGGTTTCTGATTTCAAATTTTCTTTGAATTCCAAATTGTCAAGAAAAATTTTCGAAATTATTTTACTCTTAAAAAACTGTTTACCGTTTAAAATGAATAGATTTAATACTTTTCACCTATATTAAGAAAATCTTAGAAGTAAATTAGAAATGAAATAAAGTTGATGGGATATAATCATATAAACTCTTGAAAATATTCTATTGGGGTATATTAGCACCTTTCCACACACACACACACATGTATATATATTGCGACTTACACGTAGGGAGCTAATCAGTAATCTATGTACAAAATAAATATTGATTTTAATGTATTTTTTAATGAATTTAGCGAAAATAATTTAATGACTTTATTTTTCTCATAATCTTACCTCACTTACTGCTAAGTACAAATGCAAATCAATTTGACTAGTGAATTTTGGGTACCAATTTTTATATAAAAAAATATCGACTGAATTTTCCATTAAAACAAAAGGAAAACCATTTAAGTATTGATATATATATATATATATATATATATATATAGTTATTAAATGATTCATCAGGTTATAATTTACATATTAATTAGATGAGTAATTAGTTAGCAAGAAAGAAGCTTGTAGTGATTTTAGGCAATCAAAGCTCTAAAATGAGTCTCAATTTTCGAATATTTTACTTCTCCAATTATGCCCCATGCTTAATTACCATAAGAATGATATAAAGCTATTTTTTAAGGGAAAAAAAATACTATATAGAAAAAAAAAAAAAAAAAAAGCTGGATTATATATGCCATTGAAATCTTAACTGTTAATTTTCTTTTTGAGCTGTTACATCAGCCATGCATTCTTGTATAATTTTAAAATGTTATTAAGATAAAAAGGGAGACAAGAAAAAAGAAAGGAAAAAAGAAAGGAAAAGTGAATGAATGGAGATATTAGGAGTGTGTTATGGGGCATGCATGCATCTAAACCGTCTCAATATATTGTGTACATATATCGAATTATCAGTCAATGTAAAATCCCTTCCCTTATCTGAACCCGGATCGCTCAAATCCAGAGAAAAAACAGTATTTGACAACGCTTTAAGCGTTGCTCTGAAAGTTGTTTGGCCAATATCTATTGCCTTACTTTGAAAGCAACATTCTTGAACCTCATCAATAAGTTGTTGAATCTTCTTGAAGCGGAGATCTTGACTCACGTCAAGTTTGTGATTGGAAAAAATGTAAGAGTTGCATATTTTTCTGATATTTCTCCATGGAGCTCTGATTGCCTCCCTCACTAAAGGAAAAACGGGCCTCTTAGTATTTCTAAAGATGACTCCATTTCTATTTTTCCAGAGAAACCAACAACCAATGGCAAAGAATTTCGGTCACTTAACTCCTTCTACCTGGAAATTTTGCAAATTCAAGTTATAAAACTACCAATCCCTGAGTTAACCTGCTTCCATAAAGGAATTCATGAGACTGGAAGGAAGAATGAGACTCCAAAATTGGATGGCCACTAGGGAGTCCCGAAACACATGCAACCCATCCTCCTAGGCATTAACACATATGGCACAAGTATCCAAGGAAGAGAAATGTCTTCTTCTCCTCTCAGAGTTGGTCATTAAACCATTATTTATCAACAACCAGAGGAAGAGCTTGATTCTCTGGGTGACTTTTAACTTCCATATAGCATTCCATTTCTGATGTTCCATACTTTCAGTCCCATCTCTTAGAGACATATAAGCTGATTTGATTGTAAATTCCCTTGAAGCTGAGAGATCCCAAAAAATCCAATCATTATCTGCTTGTGGAGAAGGAGGATTAATTGCTGCAATTTTAAGAATGATATCACGACAAAAGAAATCAGCAAACAGAACCTAGTTCGAGCCTATATCATCTGAAGCAAAATAAGTAACAGGTTGATTAATCAAGGATTCCGGGATAGACATGGCAGCAAAATGAAAGAGAGGTGAGCTAACCTAGGAATCCATTTATCGAACCAAAAATTTACCATTCTCCCATTCCCTAAAGACCAAATAACATGGCAAGTCACTTTACCCCAAGTCTTTCAAATACCTGTCCAAAGAGAGATGCTATTGCAATGGATAATTGGGCAAGCCATAGAATCCATATTGAAATTGTATTTAGAAGCTATGACCCTAACCCATAAATGCTTTTGTTGAGAGAGTAATTGCCAAGACAACTTCATAATAAAAGCAATGTTAAGGAGGAAAGGATCACAGACATCCAAACCTTCATTACACAAAGGCTGTTGAATTTTAGCCCAAGAAACCAAAGCCACTTTGTGAGAATCTTTTGTACCACCCTACACAAACCGTCGAGAGATTCTATCAAAGTCGACACAAAGAGTCAAAGGGATAGTGGACGCCTACATAACATATGTTGGCATAGTTGCCAACATAGACTTTGCAAGAGTGAACCTGCCTGCAACAGACATTTGCGAAGAATTCCAATTGACAATCTTACTTTTTATCCGATCTAGAATATAATTGTAATATCTTCTAGTAATTCTAAAATGAATGAGAGGTATCATAAGATACTTACCCAAATCTGAAACCTCTCTAAAACCCAATCGATGACTAATCCCGCATCGAATTTTAGTTACCACATCCTTGGAATAATAAACATTCATCTTCTGAACACTCACCTTCTAATCTGAGCACTCACAAAAGTGGTTGATAACATCACTAATAACCTCTATCCGAGATACATAAGCTTTCGCGAATAGAATGAGATCATTTGCAAAAAAATATATGGCAAAGAAAAGGGTCATTTTTGCTAAGACAAATAGGCTTCCATATCGCATTAGCAATAGCTTCAAAGATGCCATGACTTAATCTTTCCATACAAATCACAAAAAGGCAAGGAGATAAAGGGCAACCTTATCAAAGACCACAACTAGAGGTAAAATATTCAGATAAATTTTCATTACAAAGTAACTGCATTGAGTTAGTCGAAATACACCCTATAATAATTGAGATTAAATCAGCTGGAATCTCATCATTAGATAAGGTGTCCTTCAAAAAACCCAACTAATTTAGTCATAAGCTTTCTCTAAGTCAACTTTAATTGGCATAAAACTTGTCTTCCCTTTTTTGGTCCTCATAGAGTGTATAACCTCCTGCGCTATAATAATTTTTTCCATGATATGTCTACCGGGAACAAAGCTCATTTGGGTAGGACCAACCAAGGAAGGCATAAGATTCTTAAGCCTATTAGCAATAGTTTTGTGATAATTTTGTACAACACCGTACACAAGGCAATGGGCCTGAATTGAGAGATGTTCTTAGGAACTGTAACTTTAGAAATCAAATAGATCATCATTTTGTTCATATCAGGATTCATAGACCCACCACGAAGGATTCTTTTTACCTCCTTACAAACATCTGATCCTACCATATGCCATTGAGACTGAAAAAAATTAGCATGTAGCCCATCAATCCTAGGAGATTTCCAAGGTTTCATTTGAAAATGAGCTTTTCGAATTTTCTCATTTAAAACATCAATTAGCAAATCATTAATTTGTTCTCCAAGACACAGGAATCTACCATAAAGAGAATACTAAGGATGATTTGTGTCCTCTTTAGCATAAAGGTTAGAGAAAAAACTCACTGGCATTACACGTAAAGCTTTAGGATCATTGAGCCAATTTCCATCAGCATCTTGAAGGTACTCAATCATGTTCCTTTTCCTCCTTCTAATGGTTCTTTGATGAAAAAATAAGTATTTCTATCACCCCATAAAATTCACTCACTCTTAAATTTCTAGAACCAAAAAAGCTCTTCTTGAATGAGGGTCTGATCAAACTCATCTTTTAGATCTTGCTCTAAGTTCTCAAGAGTCAGAGAATTTTTACAAACAATGATTCTTTGTACCCCAGTAATACCGGAAAGAAGCTATTTTTTTCTTTGGAAAATGTTACCAAAAACTGAATGATTCTAGTCCCTCGGGTTCTTGGCAAAGAGGTCAACTGAACTCATGATATCCCCATCAACTTTCCACTTACATCTAACAAAATTTTGAAAATCAGGATGCGTTATCCATGCTTGCAAAAACCGAAAAGGGCGAGCAGCTTTGGGCCATGAATAGCCGTTAAACTTCAAAAGAAGTGGTCGATGATCTAAAACCAATCTCGTAAGATGCAGGATGACACCCTCAGGGAAATGAATTTTCCAAACTTTATTACAGAAACCACGGTCCAGCCTCTCAAGTAGATTCCCCCTTTTCCAAGTGAAGTCGAGGCCCCTGTAACCAACATCAATAAGCCCCAAGATATTAAACCAGTCCAAGAAAGACGTATTAATACCAGACCTGTTCTGGGATCCACCCCATCTTTCACTAGCATACAAAAGATAATTGTAGTCCCCCATCAACATCCAAGGGCCATGGTATAAGAATTAATCTATTGAAGGAAGGGCCAAAGCTTATTATGGATCAAAGCCACAGGATAAGTATAGATGGCAGTGAAAAAATATAGAAACTCATTATTGATACTAATCCTCAAGTGAATAAACTAAGAGTTATTCATCATCACATCTACATCCCAGTCATCTTTCCATAAAATCCATATACCCCTACTGAAGCCAGTAGCTTCAATTCAGTGAGATTGAGGGAAACCAATTTTCGTAATACAATTATTCACCATGACAGCACCACTTATACAAGGTTCTAAGAAAATAATCATATTTGGTTGATGACTTTGAATAAAACACTTGAGTGTACGCACAAACAAGGGGCTTTTAGCACCCTAGCAATTCCATGTTATGATAAACATAAAACAAACAGTTGGAAGGCACCACCTAAAGAGGTGGTCATTCATCACGAAGATAAAGGTCAAGAAGTCCCTCATCCTCAGAAAATCCCCATTATCTTCACAATTATCTTTAATATCCGCATCATTCACTATAGACTCAAGATCCAAAGTATTAGTACATGTAAAAAAGGCGGTATTAGCTTCATCGGATGGTCTACTATCAAACTGACCCAAGTTCTAGGAGATGTAGGGGCAATCTCTATAGCTTTAGCTAGAGCAGAATTGCTAACAGCATAAGTCTCTTCTCTTATTTTCCCCACAACAGAATGTAATTCAGGATTAAAAGTCGAAGGCAATGTCACAATGTTGTTTGAAGATGAAGCTCTGCTCTTAAACTCGAAGAAGTCACAAAGAATTATTTTAGAATGGGAAGCAGACAATTCTTTGCTCTTTTAGGCTTGCCCATATATGGAATATAACTTTTTCATCCCACCTCTCCCACGTGAGATCAGATTAGTGGGTCCATATAACCTAGAGCGCCCTTCTTTTTTTAAAAAAAAACCATCATTAACAGGGATATCGGCGCGATCAAGTATATTCTCTTTATCTCCATTGATATTTCCTGAATTATCTCCTTCATCCTTATCTAAAACGTCAAACCGAGATCCCTTCCTCTTATTTTTGGGTTGTTTCCCTGAATTAACGGTAGAGATTTTGGCATTCCTTTTTTCGTTTTTCCACCACCATCCAAGCCCCAAACTGATCGAAATCTTGGCCATCATTATTTCTCGAGATACCATTAGCATCTCCCTCATGCATATCATCAACCTTTTTATGGGTGAAATATGTCTCAAAGTGTCCAAAACGGCTACAATAAAAGCATATTTCTGGCAGATTCTCATCCTCAACCTTTTGAATTTCTCCTTTAATATCAATCATGGACACCAAAGGTTGGCTAAGATTAATAGATACTGTTATTCGAACAAACTTCCCACGATGTAGTTCACTAGTATTGTAATCAATCTTGATAACTGGACTAATAGACTCAGCGATAGTAGTCAATACATTGCATGAATAATAATGCAAAGGTAGCTTTGGTAACTTGATCCACAACGTGGTATGGTCGACTATTCCATTGGATACTATAAACTTTAGACTCCATTTTTGCACAAGCAGATAAGCACCATTAACAATCCAAGGTCCCTCATATAAAGCCTTTCTATACTCATATTCATTGGAAAATTGCACAAGGAAAAATCCCCTAACTATATCTAGAATTTTGGCATTTGTTAATTTTCACATAGCCTGAATTCTAGTACTCAACGCCTTGTAACCAATGGATCTACCTAAAAGGTAGACCACCACTGCCTTCCCAAGAATGCTAGAGAGTTTATTCTTCAGTCCCTCCGAAAAGTGCACAACATGAAAGGAACCCAATCTATCAATGTTAATTAACATCTCCTTCATCAAGGTTGACCTCTATTGAATCAAACACCTCCTCCATCAAAGATTCCATGACTACACCAGCAACAAGACTATCCCGATACGCTAAAGCCCTAAAAGAATCCAATTTTCGTTTCATTTTCTTCGTGGCTCTGTCCGCATCCGTAGGCTAGGAAGTGCGCTCTGAACCAGCAAGATCCATCATTAAAATGTTTATAACTATATATATCTGATTTTTTTCATAATCATTAACATCACATTTTCTGTTCCAGCGTTTTTCTCGCTAGCTATCACTATTTAAAAAAAATAGTATTGAGTCCATTGAGCTAATTAAACATAACATAAAAAGTTTATAATTAATTAACGTTACACATAATTATGAAATTAAGTAATTAATTATTATACATTACATTCACATAATAAAAGCACTAAAAAACTCACCTATTAAAGTTAAACAATATAATATAGATAAGTATCTACGGGCATGTTTGTTTTCCTGTATAGTACACAGGAAAGTATAAAATATTACCCTTTAATACAGTAGAGGATGTTTGGCTAATTTTTTTTAAAAATAATACATGTAATATCTAATACACAAGTGAATTTTTATCCTGCTTATACTGAAGATAATAATATATCACTCCCTCATGGGTTTATTTAATACGTAGAATACCGTACTAAACTAAAATATAGAGAAATCAACTTCGGCGCCACTGTCACCTCCTGCCTCCTCTCCGGCGCTACTTTTGCTTTTGGAACTGCCTTCATCTTCAACAAGTATTCTATATATCCATTTTTTTTTAAATAGCAAAACCCTAAGCACCAACAAATCTCCCTCTATTTTTTCATCCAGGTCCTTTGCTGATATGGATTTGGCTTCTCGTTACAAGGTGAATCTTATCTTTATTTACCTTCTCTTGATTATGTAATAAAATTACTAATGCAGATGAAAATCACTTCTTTAAGATTATAATCGTAATGCGCATTCTAGAGCTATTAAATATGGTTTTCACTTTTGTTCGAGTTTGATTTTAGTTTCGTGTTCCCTCAATTCAATTTATTATTCGGGACTGATTGATCAGTTATTTGGTGTTAGGGCGTGGTTGGGCTCGTGTTTGGCAATGAGAATTCAGCTTAAAATGAAGATAGGTAAAATGCTATTCCTTTTTGTCTTGTTGTGGTTTTGATATCAAATAATGTCTTTTTGCCCCATTTAATGTGTCTGCTGTCGTATTGATTGATAAGTTATGGTAGTTAGGATTGAGAAATTGAGAATGGGAAAATTATGCTAGTTGGGATAACAAAATGGTATTGCTCTACTTTTGAAATCATTTTCCTTTTACACAGGAGAAAAATAAGAGTTGAGAATTGCATGGAATGGTGAAAAAATCTCACGAGAGGCAGAAAATATATCTCTTCTTCGAAGCTTGTTGGTGAGATTCTTTCTCTCTCTCTCTCTCGCGTTGGAATTGATTTTTATATGCACAGCTAAAGTCGACAATGATTTAGTCCCAACTATATTGCTGTGGCTGGTAGTGTTCTAAAATGTATTGTGTCAATTTTCTGCTTTGTCTGCATAATTTAATGCCTCTAAATTTGATTGTTCTTATGTGCTTAAGGAGGCATTGATTTGTTGTGAAGCATTAGAATATTTCATGCATGCCAGTTTTCATTTTCTATCTTATTTTGCACATTACAATCCCTCAATATTCACCTCCACTTCATGAATTCCCGACGAGCTTTGAGTCCAAATATGTTAGGTTAACCGATCGAACAACAACATGAGCCAGCCAAAATTGTCAATTTCCAGTCAAAGGAGCACACACTTTGATAAAGCTTCACTAAGTCACTTCTATTTTTTTTCTTTTAATATCTTCTGTCATTAGCAGCCTGCTTCATAGAAGCTCCTATTTTCCGAGTTTTCAACCTTTTTGAACTACATGTACTGGTTTTGTTTTCGGTTTTGATATCTTCGTCCATAAAATTCTGATCTGACACCCCTATAAGAGCAAGAACAATGCAGTCATTATCCGAAAGATACCACTTGAATTTCTTAGATCTTATTGTAGTCTAATATGGTTTTCTTTTCTGTTTATGCTGTTTATTTTTTCTGCATTTTCTGAATTTCTTTAATTTAGTTGATGGAACTGTGATTATAAATAGTACTCTTTTACAGAGGTTTATTTGTTTACAGTCAACTGATATTTGCATCAATGAGAAGATTACTTGCTAGGCTTGCTACATAAGTCCTTTTATCAGACATTTATGCAGCAGTTAATAGGTGGGATGATGCATTTAGAATGAGGACTGTAGGGGAAAGTGGTTGGAGGAAGGAGGCTGCTTAAAGTTGGATTAAGGTGAGAAATGAAAGGCATGAATTTATGGCAAGAGACGAGGTCCATCAGAAGATAGAAGAGATAAATGAAATGATTGCTAAATTGATTGTTCATATGAAGGAAGCAGGATATTAGCCCTGTACCTTGGAATCATATTATATCAATAAAGATGATGCAATATTTTGAGGAGTTGGCCACAAGTTTTTTCCTGTTTGAATTGGAGTGATGTTGTCAGCTTGTTATTTATTTACATTACAAATGAATTGGGTGCAGCTAAGGTATTTGACTTGTATGGATTGTGCAATTAATTTAGTTTTTATTTAAGAACTTGTTGCATGGGATATCTAATCATCTATGAACTATAACTCGAGTTAAAAAATATATGAAATTTTTGTATTCATTCATTATTTGGATTATGTCTAAAATGATAATGATGAAATTTATTTATTTTGATATGTACAAAATTATTAACAGTAGCACATTTGTTAATATATTTCAGCTATATAATTAAATGCTATTAATTAAGTTTTTTGTTTGATTGCTAATTTATCTACTAATATACATTTATATTTCAAGAAATTTGTACCTTTTTAAAAAAAATATTGATTAATGTATGAAAAATTGTAATTTATAATTAATACTTTTGCCTAAATTGGTAACATTAAAAATAATTTAATTTTATATAATTTTTAATTTTTTAAAAAATAATAGAATACAACATTATATACCAAACACAATATAAAATAGTACAAATTAATATAATTTTTTACCAAATATTGTATAATATAATACAGAATAATACTGTACAGGCTAGTATTATACAAGTTAATATTGTACAGGCTAATACTATACAGACTAATACAATACAACGAACTTGTAACACCCTTATCGGCTACATAGTTGTAAACACTATATCTTGTATCATTAAGCAAGCTTGCCAGGTTTAATGTTCGAAATATATATATATATATATATATTAAACTTCAAACATAAATCCGACATATAAACTATACTATTAACACTTTACTGTATACTTAAGAGTATTTTTATACAATACAATATTTACATCTATTAATCATTTGTACATCACATCCTTGTCAAAGTAAATAAAAATTTTGTAATCAAAATGCATTCAACAATAGACTATACTTTCAATCTCTCTCTTGTGTTGGCCATCCTGCTGCAGATATCATCCAAGGAAAAAAATCCTTACTTGCAACCTACACGGATGAAACACTCGTGCTAAGCTATAAAGCTTAGTGGGGAACAAAAACATGTGGACGACCCCTTTTAGAGATCATTAAGATGAAAACCCATATATACACATCTTAAAGCAAATAAACCAATCATTATAAACAATATTCACTATAATCTCCCAATGCTATATTCTCTTATGCTATTCTTATAACCAATAACAACACCTATTGATATTTCCTTTGCTTATCAATTTCATATCTTTATCAATATTTATTCAATACTTGAATCCTATACATCAAGCTTACTTTTTGAATTTCTATATGCTACTCTTGACCAATTACTTTGAATTATTATTTGTCAAACATTGATGACTATATTATTCATTTATCAATATCAACTGCCAAACATTTATTAACTAAGTCATATTTCTATAACTTATTTACAAATATTTATATATATATACTTTATCTATACATTATGAGTTCCCACAATTTGATCTTAGTGATCACTTTGATATACTTAACTATCTTAGAAACATGGTACTGTATTCAAATAACTTCTATTCCCTATACATATGTATAATATTTTTCATGTATGAGATGCATTCTCATTCTTTTGAATACTTACTATTATTATTAAACTATTATATCTTTACCTTGTATCTTTTTCAACTTTTAAAGCATTTCGATCTTACCATTGCTTCATCAGTAATCACACTCAGCACACTTTATATATATACATTTATTTAACATATAATCAATGGATTAGAAAATCCTAACAAATCTAACAATCTCACGTAGTAAACAATGAAAGCATTTGAAAAGCTTAACAGTTAACTTAACATGCTTGTATTGTATACCGATTGAGAATTCTTTATGCATTTAACTCATTTAACCAATTTCAATTTTTTGGAACCAACTATAAATAACATACATATCATTTTTTACTTGGTAACCTCTATTTATTTAAACTTATGAAACAATACAAACAAATCATGTCAGACATGTAATCAAGCAATATCCTTATCTCTTATATGATGTTTGCTTTGTATTTTATACTTTAATGTCTGTATTGTACTTATAGTTTAGCCTGCCTAAGTTTTATCAGTGGATAACGAGAACTATCGATACATTTTGGTATCAAAATAGGGGATATCCAAAGATATCGGATCTATAGACCCAAACGGGGCCAAATTATACTTTAGACCGATCAAGCAGACCCAAACGGGGTCTTCTAACAACCCAAACGGGGCTATTCATGATCCAAACGGGATCAAACATACTTTAGACCCAATTGGGCCAAACTATGGCAGCTGCAATTTTTCCTATAGGTGCCTATCTATCCACAATTGAACTCTAGTAGCAGGCAAATATAATCTCTCACTTTATCTTTCTTTAGTTTACTTTTACTCTATTCAATCATATTCATATATGCAAATGTATACCCTTGTATAACTATGAATAAAATAATCATATATATGCTCATGTATGGTTATTGAGCAATGTTATTCTTTACTTTGCTCTATTCATCATATACATATAGGTATCTATATATATATTCCTTTATAACTATGAGCAAGATATCATATACATGTATATGCGTAACTTTCACTACTAAAAAAATGCAAATTAGCGACGACAAAAGTCGTCGCTAACTGATGTTTTTTCGTCGCTAACCCATTTCAAATGCAAGAGAATAGACTCAAATGTATCATCATATAATAAACTCAGCTCCATTTAGTTAAGTGAAATATAATTGGAATAAACTCAAGCAGGGTTTATATGCTGCATTTTGGGTGAGGTACAGGGCCATTATATGTGTTCTGGTTGCTGATGTTTTACTACGGGCGTTTTGTCATTCTACTACCGAATTCCTATCTCCCTTCTGGGGTCTGATGATGTGCTTCATTGAGTAGTGCTGCTGGTTCTTTTTCGGATAGTTTACTCTTTGAGCTGTCGGTTCTGGACAGTTTTTCAACTATTCCCGTTGCCTCTCTCTAGTTGATTTTGGTTTTGGTTGTTTGAATGGCAGCATTACATGAATAAGCAGATAAAAAAGAAATTAAACCGTGGAAATCGGGGTTATTAATTTGGGATTACTCTGGTTTGTATTTCTGCAGGTTGCAGTAGTGTATAGCTTGGGTCTGTTTTGTTTTCTCTTATCTCTGTTCAGTTCAAGTGAATACGTCAAGCTGAAATATTCACTCGGCAAGGAAGCTCAAACCCTAGACTTCTAATTTTATTATCACCTCAAGCTGAAATATCAAAAATCATAACCAAAAGCTTAGAAAAACCCAAACCGAGTGGACCCTATTCAAATTTTATAATTTAAAACCAAAAATTATATGGAAACTAACTACAGATCCTAAAGAATCACAACTAACAAAACCATAAAAAAAAGCTTAAAGCATTGAATGGAAATCTACATACATGCTAAAAATAAACAACTAAAGCTTTCAAATTACCTGGGTCGAAGTAAGGCATGAACAGGTTAAAAGTTCAAGTGACAGCAACTTAAGCTTGTGAATTAAGTTAACGAAACAGATCCACCATGATCAAAAATCAAGAAAATGATTTGAAATGAAGTTGAACTTACTAAAGCTTTCAGATTTAAAAGAATAAATTGGGTTTTGAGTTTTGGCAGTGAGGGTTCTTTGTTTTCCCTCCAAAGGAAGCTCAAAGAGAGGGAAATTGAAAATGGATCGAATTTTTTTTTGTCTAAACAAAGGGGTAGTGGTGATAATACTGCTTCATGCCTAAAAGCTGTACTCAATTATTTTTATTGTTTTAAAATTTTCAAATATTCAGAGTATATCTTTAACAAGATATTATCAGTTACATTTCCTTTGCTTCTGCACGAATATTAAGAAAGCAATTGGAAAAAAATAATAAATTTAATATAAATAAAGTCAAAATAGTATTTGCTGTAGCCCATTCTTAATACATTTTTATTGACTAAAATAGAACTCAGTGTACCAACCCACCACAATTCTAGTTGCACCACGAATATTAAGAAAGCAATTGGAAAAAAATAATAAATTTAATATAAATAAAGTCAAATTAGTATTTGTTGTAGCCCATTCTTAATACATTTTTATTGACTAAAATAGAACTCAGTGTACCAACCCACCACAATTCTAGTTGCACCACGAATATTAAGAAAGGAATTGGAAAAAAATAATAAATTTAATATAAATAAAGTCAAATTAGTATTTGTTGTAGCCCATTCTTAATACATTTTTATTGACTAAAATAGAACTCAGTGTACCAACCCACCATAATTCTAGTTGCACCATACTTCGAATTTGATTCTTTCTAGTGGTATTTCTAGTTGCGATTAAATGAAGATTTTAGTCTACATACCAAAAAAGGTTAAAAGTATTTAGGTGTCTAATTTTTTTTTGTTTGTGTTGCATTGATTTTCAGAATTTTTTTTTAAAAATACGTAGATCCATTTTTATTAAATTTAGATAAAATAGTAGTGTTATTTTAGTATATATTAAATTTTTAAATTCTATTTATTTTATTTTATTAAAATCTTATTTAAATTACATTATATATAAAAGTTAAAAAACTAAAATTTTAATGCAATTATATTATACTCTTTTTCCATTTTTATTATTATACATTATATACGGAGAACCCATTGATAAATAAATATCGGCATATATCTATGTTAAAAATGCCACGAAATTAGTTTTTACTTATTATTTGCAGCATCGTGAAGGCAAACTCCAATTTTTTTAATAATCAAAATAATGCTTTAAAAATTATATGTGTATATACCAATAATAATCAATATTGGTATAAAAACATAATTGTATTTTATTAAATTAGCGATAATATTGTTGTCGTCAACTTAGCTAGAACAATGTTGTTGCCAATTAGCTACAACAATGTTGTCGCCAATATTTGTATGTGAACATAATTATATTTTGCTAAATTAGCGACAAAATTGTTGTCGCCTCGCCAATTAGCTACAACATCGTTGTCGCCAATTAGCTACAACAATTGTTGTCGCCAAATTAGCTACAACTATGTTGTCGCCAATATAAGTATATGAATATAATTGCATTTCGTCAAATTAGCGACAACATTAGCTACAATATTGTTGTCACCAATATTGGTATATGAATATAATTATATTTTGCTAAATTAGCGACAAAATTATTGTCGCCAAATTAGCTACAACATAATTGTCGCCAAATTTGCAACAACAATGTTGTCGCCAATTAGCTACAACATTTGTTGTCGTCAAATTAGCTACAACAATGTTGTCACCAATATAAGTATATGAGTATAATTGTATTTTGCTAAATTAGCGACAACATTGTTGTCGCCAAATTAGCTACAATATTGTTGTCGCCAAATTAGCTACAACAATATTGTCGCCAATATTGGTATATGAATATAATTATATTTTTCTAAATTAGCGATAAAATTATTGTCGCCACATTTGCTACAACAATGTTGTCGCCAATTAGCTACAACATTGTTGTTGCCAAAGTAGCTACAACAATTTTGTCGCCAATATTGGTATATGAATATAATTATATTTTGTTAAATTAGCGACAAAATTGTTATCGCCAATTAGCTACAACATTGTTGTCGCCAAATTAGCTACAACAATTTTGTCGCCAATATTGGTATATGAATATAATTATATTTTGGTAAATTAGCGACAAAATTGTTGTTGCCAAATTTGCTACAACAATGTTGTCGCCAATTAGTTACAACAATTGTTGTCGCCAAATTAGCTACAACAATGTTGTCGCCAATATAAGTATATGAATATAATTGCATTTCGTCAAATTAGCGACAACATTAGCTACAACAATGTCGTCGCCAAATTAGCTACAACAACGTTGTCGCCAATTAGCTACAACAATGTTGTCGCCAATATTGGTATATGAATATAATTATATTTTGCTAAATTAGCGACAAAATTGTTGCCGCCAAATTAGCTACAACAATGTTGTCGCCAATATAAGTATATGAGTATAATTGTATTTTGTTAAATTAGCGACAAAATTGTTGTAGCCAAATTTGCTACAACAATGTTGTCGCCAATTAGCTACAACAATTGTTGTCGCCAAATTAGCTACAACAATGTTGTCGCCAATATAAGTATATGAATATAATTGTATTTTGCTAAATTAGCTACAACATTGTTGTCGTCAAATTAGCTACAACAATGTTGTCGTCAAATTAGCTACAACAATATTGTCGCCAATAGAGCCATATGTACGAAATAGTATGTTTTGCTAAATTAGCGACAACATTTTTGTCGCTAATTAGCTACAACTTTGTTGTCGCTAATTAGCAACAACAATGTTGTCGCCAAATCTACTTTTGTTGTCGCAATTGTTTGCGCCAAATTTTTGGCGCCTGATATTAGCAACAATAAAAATTTGTTGTCGCTAATTTATCACAATATTTGTTTTCCCACCAAATCTTTTAAGATTTGCGACGAAAGCTATTTTTTGTCGCAATGTTGTCGCTATATTGTGCATTTAGCAACGAATTTTGTTATTGTCGCTAATTTTTGTCGCTATTCTGTATTTTTTTGTAGTGTTTATGTAAACCTTTGAACATGCTCACTATTGGGTATTACTATTCTGTGTTTGTAATCTTATGCAATCATGTATTATTTCGTATAACAAGATTGTACCTATATTATACTGTTTGCACCTGTGCATAATCATGTACAAATATATATCTTCTCTAGTGCATAAACATATATGCATAATTCATAAAATAATTTATACAATTTGCCCATGTAACAATCACATGACAAGATACTCCATCTTTAATGCATACACTTGTATACATAGTCACATATAACATTGCCATTATATACTTTAATAAAATTTCTATAATTGAGCCTATTGCTCTGTAGATCTGTATTTTAGCATGATAAAATGTGACATCACAAATGTTTAATCATGTCATTTCAATTAAGCAAAGACATATTCATGTATTTCACTTTAAACATATTCTCTAAATCATTACTCTAAACATCTTTCGAACCCAATCATGTAAGATCATACTATGTATATATATATATATATACACACACACATATATTCTACAAATCATATTACTTCTTTATACAAGTAAAATTGACATTTCAAACTATAAATATCATAGTAATCTTCAAGAGATCAATAAAAATCGTGTATAATCATTTAAACGTTTACATATATATACATTTATATATATTACATTCATGTAATCATATTATAGTCGTACATTAAAACCTTCATTTATCATATTTAAACATTTCTTAACTTCATAGTATACATGCATACATCAAATAAATATTTACTCCATCATTAAAAATATGTACATAAAAGCATAATTGCACATAACAACCATGTACATAAGTTTGATCACATATAAATATTTGATATCTTTATCATATATCTTTACCTATATATATATATATATATATAGAGAGAGAGAGAGAGAGAGAGACCTTTGTTAATAATCATATCACATGCCATATCCAATTCATTGTTTATTCATATAGACACATATTTAACTTAACTATATAAGAAAAACCATAATGTAAGACACATTAAAATTCTGCACAGGGCAGCATTCTGGATCCAACTTGTGAGCCACTTATGATTTGGTAAATGTAATTTTTAGGCCAAATAAGCTTCTACAATCTTATTCCCCTATGTGTCTAGTTTCCAAAGCATCAAAATTCACATTAATATCTTATCTATAGCTTGAGATATTTAAAAAAAAAAAACTATAGGCTGTTCATAGAATCGAAATAGTGTTGGCTGTCACTTATAAAAATTCATAGCATAAAATTTAGAGAGATTTAGACCAACATTTCTTCATCAAAGTTATACTTTAATGTCTATAGTTTTACCAGAATTTTACTTTGTAGCATTTTAACAAATCTAAAAAAAAGATATACCCAATTTACTATAGTCTGTCCCTTAACAGTACATTCAATCCCTACAAATTTTCAAGTCAATATTTGACATGCTTGTATACATTTTTAGGTCATACTTCCTCATATAAATTGTGCCATTAAGAGTCTATTTTGCATAGAAATTAATTTTACATAATTCTGATCATTGTACACAAAGCTATCACCATTTAATCACAAGCTGTTCCAGAGCCTATTTTTACAGTTCACATGATTTTTCTTTAAATCATAGAAAATGGTTAGAGGTAGAATCAAGGCCTGGTCCCTTCTACAATTCTGTAGGCTTATGTCTCATTTAACTATAGAATTTTGAATTGATTCATTTTGAGATCTCTAACTCAAATTGTATACTTTCATTTATGTACATATCTATGCCATACTATAGATTAATTTATTAAGTTAAATTAATCTAAAAACCCTTAGTTTCTACTTTATAGATATTATAATTATCCATTAACATGCTCATCTTATTAAGCTTGTTGATTGAAAACTTATTAATTGAGTCCTTAAGTAATTAACAATGTATTTGCAATTGTTCCTTCATATTATACATACTCATTCTCTATTGCTCATTGTCCGATTTTGCATAATATTTTTCACATGGTAAACAACATTTTTCAGGGAACTTTTCTTCTTAACATTTGATACTTACGATCTTATCTATATTTTATAAAAATTTCAAGTCATTTTGATGTATATCCCAGGAGTTATAACAAAATAAACACCTACTGCTCCAATGACCTGCCAAATGCAAAAGGGCTACAGTTTTGGGCATTTTTAAGGACCTTAGAGGCAAAATTTCATTATTGTTATTTCTATAACATTTGTAGGCATAGAAGTCCCGGTTGTATCCCAACTAGTCATTGGAGGTCAATCCAAATTTCTGGACAGCACTTTCACATTAATGTCTAATATCTTTATTCAAGTCAATATACTTATAAAATCCATAATCAACACAATATTAATGAATGCAAGAAATAATAGTTCCCAAACCTAGACATGCAACTCAAATCTTCTTCAACATTTTCCTTTTTCTCTCTCTATCTTCTTCTTTCAAGATTCTAATTTTCTCCTTCTTTTCCTTTCACAATAATTTCATCCATTAACACAAACTTCCAACATTTAATTTAATCTATTATCAACCAAAACAAGAAGAAGAAGAAGAAGAAGAAGAGATGAATTACTAATTAATAAGTTTACCTTATTGTTACGCACTAATTTGTCTTGATTTAATTCAATATGCATGCATTTCTCTTTAAGGATTTCTTAGATATGCTTAAAAATGAATGAACGAGTGAGAAGAGAGAAAATTTCTGAAATTTCTCTCAAGAATGCCGTCCCTCACTCCCAAAGAATCGCTTTCTAACATTTAAAATGACTATATATAGTGGGAAGGGAAAATTTCCTTGGAGTCCTTTAACAATTTGCATGTCCCACTTTTTCCTATACAATTTTTGCATGTTACTAATTGTGCTTTCACCTTTTTACTTTTCTTAAATCAACCCCCCCCCCCCGACATTCTATCTCTTTTTAAAATTAATCCCACTTAATCTTTATTTAAACATTGACCTCTAAATTTATATCCCCTTTTTTATTTAGCCCTCAGACTATATATTATCACTTGACTATTGCATCCTCTATCACAGGCAGTTTTCTAAATTCAACTTGTATATAATTTTTGACCTTCCAAAAGCCATTTTTAGCAAATGTTATCTTCTACAAACTTGTTGAACTATGTTTCTATTTTCTAAAACATCAAGAATCATCTCAAAATCATTTATATATATTCAGATATTCACTTAACACTGAGGTCTGCTTCTAGTGACTAGGCAGTAGACTGTTCTGAATTTTATGTTTAAATATAGCCTAGTTAAAGAAAAATTTGAAACTTGATTTCTTCATATGAAATTTAGATATGGATGTCTAGTTTCAAACCCAATTAGAATCATATAATTTGGTGCTCTATAACTCGAGATATAGCCAAAAGAGTACAGAAAGGTCAAGCAAAACATGATAATCCATCCAATAATGTTTAATTAGACTTTGCTAATTTGAAATTGCTCTTGAATTCTTCTATGGCCTATTTTGGGTCTTTACAGAACTAAACGTAACCTATATTCTTTTTAATATTTTTGTTCACGTGATTAAATCTGGCTGTTCCTAAAACTCTACTTGTCCTTTCTTTTCTTTTATTGCAAGCATTACTGTAGGGATGAGAAAAAAAACCGAAAATATGATTAACCGTAAAATCAGTTAGAAACCAAACCGATTTTTACGGTTAACCGATCCAATTGATTCGGTTACAAATTTTTTATTTTTTATTAATAGTTATGGTTTATATTTTTAAGTACAGTTAACCGATTCATATATATATAATTTTTATATCTTCAATTTTTCTCTATTTCTCTCTAAAATTTACATAAATTAATACTTTAAAATATATTTAAATTATATTTTTATTTTTATACCTTAATTTTTTATATTTTTCTATAAAATTTATATAATACTTTAAACTAAATTTATATTATATCATTCTCTTTAATTATATAACAATATTTATATATAGTATACAATTAGCTTTTATATATATATATTTTTTATCATATATTGGTGTTCATATTTTACTTAATAGCATTTAATTAATTACATTATTATCCAAAATTTTATTTGACTTAGAATCAAACATAGTAATTTTCAATAAATATCAAGTCTATTTTATAATATTAGCTATTAATTTATAAAACATGAATTTTGACTAGTAAATTATATTTGTTTCATAATTTTTATATTAAATTACCTCACATATTGAAAATTAAATTAAATTTTATATAATTTTTTTATATAATTTTATTTTATAAATTTTAATAGTTAACCGAAAAATATTAATTAACCAAACCGAAACAGATGGACTAGTTAATCGAATATAATGGACTGGTTAATTGTTAGTAATTCTGTAAAATCGATATTAATGAACTGGTTAATTTTTTTTCTCATGGACCGATTAATTAATCTATGCTCATTACTAAGCATTAGGTTCCAAATTAAATATTTCCGAATCTGTTCTCAAAAAACCTTTATCAAATTCGTATTGTTTATCGGTTATTATAAATAATTTAATTGCTAAAATTTTATTTCAGTGATGAGACTGTGCAAAGGCAAAATCAGGTATTGCGAATTGAAAGGTCTATTTGAATGCAGATTTTCTTGCCGGCCCAATCAATTATTAAATGATTTGCATGAAGAAAAAAAATAAATTAATATAAAAAATGAAAAGATCGTTCTAAATATATAGCACATAAATAAATAGCACATGAAGAACGTTCTAAAAAGAAATTATTATTATTATTATTATGGACAACGTTTAAGTTAGTTAAACATCAATGTTGATTAAAATCAGGATCGGAACCTACAAATACAACAAACGGAGTGAGGAATTAGGAATTCTATGGGTTGCTCTAATTCTTATTTTCTTCTAGACATGAAAATGCATATGTAAAAATGTGATGAAAAATAAGTATTTATTAGACTTCTGTCTTTTAATTGCATGCTTAAATAGAAGTATAAATTATACTTTCTTTTTTTTTCTTTTTTATACATTATGAATTGTGCAATTCCTGTTAGATTCTGGGCCCTCTACCAATGGACCATCCGTTGACAAGAACTCGAGCTCCTTTCTAAGCCACGCATTAATTTCTAGACCTTCTGCTTTAAGAGCGGCTGTTAGGTGCTGCTCTTTGAACCAAATTCAACCTAGCGTATCCCCATCTTCATATAGGCATCATTATTTCACCGCAACTATTACTACATGCAAATTCATTTTAATTTCTGAAATAAACATAAAAGTGAAGTGACAATACATTACAAGTGCAATTGTCACATAATCCAATTTAATCCAAAAATTAACTTGTGAGGAAAATAATATTATTCTAACTTGTTACAAGATTAGTTGTAAATTAGCTATAATATTATGTTTCCTTTTATTTTATTTTCTTGTACAGAATAAGAAGTTTCCTAGTTAGGGTTTATATACTTGTATATATTCTGTATTCTTCCTTCATTTGAATATACAGAAAAACATTATCCAATCTCTTGTTTTACATGGTATCAGAGCCTTCTAGGCTTGATTTGGGGTATTTTCTGATTTCTTTTGGATTGGGTAACTTGTTCCAACCATTGGGTTATAGCTAGGGTTACTGTTTGGGTTGGGTACCCATTTTCCAGTGACCTGTCTGTCTCACCGTCGGCATCAGAAGGAGCGCAAGGAGATTTCCGGCCAATACCCAAAATCCGGTGTCCTTCCAACCAGCGAGTGGCCCTCACACGCCGCCACAAGTTCATGCCCTTCCCTCACGCGTCGACGCGTGGCCTGACCTCCGGTCTTTCGATTTCGTCTCTGGCGTCACCTGAAGATTTTCGGTCATATCCTAGTACTGTCTTGGCTTGATTCTCTCTTCTGCTGGTACTTTTGTCTCCCATAAGGTGTTGTCCTTCTCTGTATGTGTTATTCAAACTGTTAAGAATCTTGTTGGCTGTTTGAATTGTGTCTTTGACTGGGTGTTATAAGTTTATATTGGCTGCTTTGATTGTTTTTTTAATTCTGTGCGGGTATTATGGCTGATAACAAAGGAGGAGTGAGGGAAACTGTTAGTAGGTTATTGCATGTTGATAATGCCTCATCTAGTCAGCTCAATAGTGCTTTTGTTGTCAGAGAAAGTGGAGGTGATAATGGTAAAAGAAATCTGTCGAAAGGGGAAAATAGATATAATGATAATCGGAATACTGATATTTGTTATTATTGTAAAGAACCAGGTCATACAAAGTGCTACTGCAAGAAATTGCAGAATCGCAATCAGAGGTCACGAGTTGCTAATGTTGCGACTTATGGTTCATCATCTGAGCATTATGTCACTATATCTGTCGAAGAGTATGCCAAGTACCAAGAATTGTTAAAGGGATCTTCAACTTCTGTTACTACTGAAGCAGGTAATACATGTCTTATCTCCTCTAGCAACAACTGGGTCATTGATTCTGGTGCCATAAATCATATAACAGGTAATCCTGATACTTTCTCTGATTTTCGATCCCATAAAACCCCTTTGCCTGTTACTATTGCTGATGGGACATCATACAACATTGTGGGGTCTGGCACTGTCAAACCTACTCCTTCTATTACTTTACCCTCTGTTCTAAATCTGCCTAACCTAGCTTTTAATTTGATATCTGTGAATAAACTTACTAAAGAACTCAATTGTTGTGTCTATTTTTTCCCTGATCATTGTCTTTTTCAGGATCTTATGACGAAGCAAATTTTTGGTAAGGGACATGTATCTGGTGGTCTATACATTCTGAATTATTGGGTACCACGATCTGTTGCTTGTTCCAGTGTAGTGTCTCCTTTTGAAGCACATTGTCGATTGGGGCATCCTTCTCTACCTATGTTAAAGAAGTTATGTCCGCAGTTTTATGTTGCATCTTCTTTGGATTGTGAGTCTTGTCATTTTGCTAAACATCATCGTAGCTCGTCTGGTCCTAGAATTAATAAACGAGCTGAGTTTTCTTTTCAACTTGTTCATTCGGATGTTTGGGGTCCTTGTCCTGTTATGTCCAAAACTAGATACAGATACTTTGTTACTTTTGTGGATGATTTTTCTCGTATGACTTGAATTTATTTTATGAAGAATCATTCTGAAGTTTTTTCTCATTTTTCTGCCTTTTGTGCTGAAGTTAAAATCCAATTTAATGCTTCTGTGAATATATTGCAAAGTGATAATGCTAAGGAATATATGTCAGATTCTTTTCAGCGGTATATGTCTCAACAGGGTATCCTTCACCAGTCCTCTTGTATTGATACTCCCTTTCAAAATGGAGTTGCTGAAAGAAAGAACAGACATTTACTTGAGACAGCTAGAGCTTTATTGTTTCAAATGAATGTTTCTAAGTGTTTTTGGGTCAATGCTATTTCTACAGCTTGTTTTCTGATCAATTGGATGCCCTCTACAGTGTTAAATGGTGATATCCCTTATAATGTGTTGTTTTCAAATAAAATACTGTTTCCAGTAGAACCCCGAATTTTTGGCAGTACTTGTTATGTTAGAGATGCTCGTCCTCATGTTACCAAACTTGATCCTAAGGCATTGAAGTGTGTGTTCTTAGGATACTCACGTCTCCAAAAGGGATATAGATGTTACTCTCCTGATCTGAAGCGACATTTGATCTCCGCTAATGTGGTATTCTCAGAAGATAAACCCTTCTTTTCATCTCCATCCAATCTTCCAAGTTAGGGGGAGGAAGATGAGTGGCTCATTTATAAGGTGACATCTTTTCGAGAATCAGCTAATGTGTCTACTGCATCTTCTTGTACTGAGCAATTAGCAAGTGATGATGCAACATCAATAAGACCACGGATTGTTCAGGTCTACTCTAGAAGAAGAGACACTAATGATACATGTCCCGCACCAACAACTTCGTCATCTGATCATGTTCCTACTGATCCCGATCTTCCCATTGCTCTTCGTAAAGGTACACGTAATTGTAAATTCACTTATTTCATTGTTAGTTTTGTTTCCTATGATCACCTGTAACGGACTTAACACCGGGTTAGCCGTGAACAGTATTTTTTGACAGTGAATAGTTATTTCTGGGCCGAAAAGTGCACCTGGAAGTGAAAAATATTTTATTGGACCATCGAAATATATTGGTCATGGTGAGTCCGGGGTTGAAATTTGAAGTGAAACCGAAGTCAAATGGATATCGAAAAGTCAAAAATATGAAAAAGGTAACGAGTCAATTTTTATTATCAAGGAATTGACTCAATATTGTATAAATATTTAAAAATAGTAAACAGACTCCGAAAATTACCAAAAATTACAGTTAAGCCTAAAATAATATATAAATTATTTTGGCTGCAAAAAGTAAAGTTTTCTATAACACCCGTATTTTTGGATTGGACTGATAAAATGAAATCGAACCGCTAATGGGCTCCGATTGAGTTGAAAATTTATGTTCCACCTATTTTTTATATAATAAAAATTATGGAATTAATTTTAAAATGAATCGGAGCTTTGAAGGTAATAACAAAAGTTTTATGGACTAAAATACTAAAATTATGGATAAATAAATATATATAAATAAATATATATATAAATTAAAAAAAAAAAAAAGAGTGTTGGCAAAAGATTGTGGCCTAGTGGCCACAATCTTACAAAACAAAGGCAAATAAACAAAGACAAAACCGTGGACCAAATGTAAAGAAAAGAAAAAAAAAGTAAAAAAGTAAAATGAAGCAGTGGTCGTCGACCACGAAGAAAAGAAAAGAAAGAAAGAAAAAGAGAAAGGGAAAGAAGAGAGGAAGGGAAGAAGGGACACCGCCGGCCACCCCTCACGCCGGCCACCACTGCGACGGCGACGAGCGGCGTGCCCTCTCCCTCTTACCGGCGTCCGGCCTCCGTTGTGGTGGTCCGATCGTCGAGTTTTTCCTATTTTTATTTTAAATGGGTTTTTTGTTCGTTCCGGCGAATCAAGGCATCGGATGAGGACTCCGCCACCACCGATCAACTCCCGGCGACAAGGTGAGTCTTCCGGTGTATTCCATCGCTCCTCAAACGCCGGCGATCGGTAGATCGAAAATGGATTTGGCGGGTTATTTAAGTGAAGATTCCGGCCAACCAAGGAATAATTTGGACGCATGACCACCGGAAAAATGAAAGAGGAGATTCCGATCTACAAGGTGGCAGTGTCGGATTGTCACCGGCGACGCTCCGGCGACATTCCGACGACCGATCCGGTGAGCAAATATTAAGCAAATCGAAGCGAAACCGACCGTTATGGTATGTGACTACGAAATCTTTTAATTTTCCTTAATTTATTGAATTTTTCCTTTAAATTTATTAAGGAAAAATATTGAATTATTGATTAATATTGAAATTAGTGTTATTGTTGTTCAATTAAATTTTAATTAAGCCTAATATAGTGTATAAATTAGGTTAAGGAAATTTATTAAGAAATTTCCTTTGTGAATCAAAAATTTCCTTGTTAAAGAAATGAATTATTGTGTTGTAAATTAATGAAATTATGTCCTAATTGATAGAAGATGAAATAATATATATATCCATAAATTGTTATGGAATTTATAGAAATTTATATGATTATTTTGGAATATGTATTGAATAATGTAATTGATCAAGTAGAGAATTTTTATTGATTATGTTATATAATGATAATAAGCATAAAATAAATTGCTTATAAATTTTTAATGAAAGTTACGAAAATTTAGAGAATTGTTAAGTGTATGGTATATGATAAATTATGCTAAAATAATTCATGAAATAAGAAAATATGACAATAATTGAAAAGCAATGTTCACATAAATTTTTACGAAATTTATGTGATGTATGGATTAATTTAGAAAATAAATATGGAATATGCTTAATTGAAATATTGAATTATTGCGAAATAATCCAATAAACAATTAAATTCGATAATTTAATATAATTTAATGTATATTTCGTATAAGGAAAAGGAAGAGATTAAATGATAAATTTTCAGAAAATAAAAAGTATAGTGAATAAATTAACCATAGTAAATGATTTGTGAATAGTAAACGTATGAGTGAATAGTAACTATATAAGTGAATAGTAACCGTATAAATGAACAGTACTCAAAGAAAAAATCGGATTATAAAATAATTCATAATTCGAATAAAATGGTGAATTATTATAAATAATTCACAACCCGTATTAAGTATTGTAATTTTTAAATAATTGCAAATTCATACCGAAAGAGCAAGAGATTGACTAAGAGTCAAAAAGTGAATAAAATGACTGTAAAAGTATATTTTTGAATTATCAAGCAATAATTCAATAAGTGTCAAGAAAGTAAAGAGTGAATTATCCTGACATAATTCACAAAATATGAGAAAAAAATATATCGAGAAAATAATTAATTAAAAATCAAAAGAATAATAATTATTTATAGTGATTATTTTATCGAAAAGAAAAAGGAAAGGAAACAAAAAAGTTATTGCATAGTCGATAGCACTAAAAAGAGTGCGATTGACAAAATGCACTGTTTTAAACAAAATAAAAGAAATTAAAATTATTAAAGTTTGAAAATCCTTCAGAAAGTTCTTAACTGTTTTTGTCCTTAGCAATAGTCAGGTAGTGATATTCTTATTCAGGATATAATTGGCTAGCCATATGGACACCTTATACCGCGGTGCAAGTCATGGCGACTTGCTTAGCTATGGGTTGGATCTTTGATCTCCATAACTTCAGTGTAAAGTGAAAGTGAAAGTGCATCTGTTTTCTGCTCTGTGAGACTTGATCTTCCGAGATCATTTCTCTATCTATTTAGTGGGACCTTTGGGTCCATGTTCCGTATATCCTTTTTGAGAGTCCTGTCATATTGCATTAGGGGCATATTGAAAAGAATAAATTGGAAGTGTGAAAGTAATTAAATGTAAATGTTATAAATGAAAAAGAACTTGATCGAAAGGAAATGAAAATTTGGGATAAAACTGAAATTGTTCCCAAATTTTGGTAATTAAGTTATAAAAATAAAATATTTATGAAAAGACCCATGAGCTTAACTTTGTAAATTGAGTACCAAATATGATTTTAAGAACATAAAGATTCGAAAAATAATGCCAATTATGTATTTAAAGTTAAACATGATAATATTATATTTAAGTATAAAATATGACTAAATAATAAATTTTGAAAGTAAAGATTAGGTACAAAGTAAAATGATCTAAAGACAAACGATTGTTTAGTTAAAATGAAAAAGGTTCATATAAAACGAAAAGAGAATAAAGATTTGTATGTAGAGTGATCCAAAATACTTACATCACTTTGCAATAAAGATTATAAGCCTAAAGGTTAAAGTGAATTAAAAGAATAGATAATGAAAATCATATTTGAATTACCTAATGGAACTAGGAACAGGAAACTGGCCATTAAAGACATGAGTATCCAAGTAACTCGTAAAATGAAACGACAACTACGTCAAGTGATACAAAAGTATAGGACAAAAGATAAGTAAAAGTAGAAGTAAGAAACATGAAAGGAAAAGTCAATTTGAAATCAAATAGCAAGGAAAATAGTGTAAAGTAAATTGAAAAGTATACGAACAAAGTAAAACGGTTAAAAAAAATATTGGTAAACAATGAAAATAGTGTGAAAGAAATTAAGAGTAAATTTCTGATATATAAGAATAGAAGGTTGCACAATTTATGTAATTATGTTGAAATTGGAAAATTTTAGGATTAGTAGTCACCACTGAGCATTTCTAGTGCTCAGCACGTAGTGTTTACTGCGTGCAGGTTTTGAAGTATTGATGGAGCTTGATACATGGAGAAGCAGAATGTGAAGATGAAGAAAGTTAGTTGTACTTTTATTTTTAGTATTTATGGCATGTATATACTTAAACAGTGAGAGTATAGAACTGAACGGTATTTAAGGTAATGTTTGTTAAATGATAAATATTCTTACTGTTTTGATAATTTCAGTTAATGAGTTGTAAATGACTATCATTGATATATGATTTGTTGTGCCTCTGAGAGGTTGTGTGAATTGTTTGAATTTTTCAGGAGGCTAGTAAGTTGTAGCCATTGTGCTGCCAAAATTTCGTAAATTGAATAAAATATTAAATTGTACCAAAGTTGTTTGGCAATGATTGAAGTTTGAAAAAAAAAATTTTTACCGTTTACCGCTAAGTTTCGCTTCAGAAAATACTGTTCTGATAAGGGTGTTACATTTAGTGGTATCAGAGCAAAGGTTTAAGCGGTTCTAAGATCGGAGTGGAATAAGGTTAAGTGATAGGTTTGTCTGTATATACATGCCAGTTATAGGTGGATAAGTGTTAGGAATCTGATGTGTACGTGCTTCCCTCTTTGTTTTAAATATGAAAAGTTGATGTTTGACCGAAATTGTCTGATGTGAAAGGATTGATTCTGTATAGTAAAGACAGTAGTGGGTGAGAATGAAAGTATTGCTGCTTGAGGCTTCTTGGAGGTCAAAGCAGGAAAATGAAGTATTGACTGAAACTGAATGTAAATGTGAGAATTTAAGTGCCTATATGGATGGGAAACAGTCCAAAGAAGGACAACATAAAGAGTATGCTAGGAAGTTAAAAATGAATTGTATATTGAGTTCAGATAAATTGTAAATAACACAGAGATACCTTGACTGGGTTGTCTTGATGTAAAATGCTATTGAGCAACTTAATACAAAGTTGAGGTTGTTTAAAATGCTCCATACACCTATCAGTGATTCCTTTATAGATGTGGGGATTTGATTGTACATTACATAGTATCGGGATGGGTTGTAACATCTGCATTATATGAGAATACGTGACAGTATTCTATTGCATACATGGAATCATACATTCATTGCATAGCATTTCATCTTGTTTGACAGCATCTGATCTGCATCATACTGTGTGTATAGGCCCCACTTGATAGGATGAAACTGACAAGGGATATGATGAGCATAGGGACGACCTAAAAATGAGACGAGAAATAGTGTACTCAATATTATTTTTTGTATCTGATGTAGCCCTTATAAGTTATTGGCCGTGTCAGTTAGATTTGCTAACGCATCGATCACTTTTGTGAATTGATAGGGAAGAGTTTTTCACCTTTACTTAAATTCATTTTAGTGGATTTAAGTAATCACCATCTAGTATATTCTGAGACATAGAAAGAATATGATAAGTATTTGAGAATTATTCTGCAAGTATTGAAAGAAAAGTAACTATTTACTCAGTTTAGTAAATGTAACATGTGGTTCAGTGTGGAATTCCTGGATTTAGCCGGGTACTGTAGAAAAGTTAACGAAGTGGCCGGAACCCTCTGCAAAGGAATCTGTATGTGATACGGTGAATACACTGAAATGAATATGTATGACTGAATAAGGAGTAAGAATGATTACATATAATGTTTTCGGTTCTTCAAGCCGTGAATATCAATTTAAGTGTGGCTCTAGATAGGGGCATTCTTAGTTGAGTTATAAGAGAAACCGATATTATATATTGGGTAGGAACAAAATGGTTCAGAAAGAGAATGTTTATATGATAGTCATTGTGAATAAGTTGAAGATTCTTACTGAAACTCATTGAGATAGTAATACTTTGCATCTTGACAATTATCAGATGTATCAAGAATACAAGTTTAGTATTGGAAGTTAGGTTGAAAGTGTAATGTGACAGGTATTGTAAGTGAATGTTTGAGGTGTCAGCAAATGAAAGCGAAGGCATTGCTTCGACTTATAACGATATCTGACTAGGAATGGGACAATGTGATCTGGGATTCTGTTATTGGATTGTCTATGCTTTAAAGAGAAAAGATGTTATATAAGAAATTAGCGATAATCTCACCATTAGCATAGCAATCCACCCTTGTACTGATGATGAGTCAGAGTGGATAATTTAGATAATAATAAAAGAATGATTGTAAAAAGTACTTGCCCTTAGTAGAGTCTGTATGTGGCAAGAATATCAAGTTCAAGAGAAATCTGACTCTTAGTGAGGCATTGTCGAAAAGAAAATGTCGAATCTTTTATGTTTGACTTAATTAAATGTAAGGAAGTCAGCAAAAGTTAATTTCATTTGAAATATGAAAGAAATTTGCACACAAGGTTATATGACATGTGGAAAGAGACTGATAAAGATTTTTGATATTGAGATTGATTAGCTTAAAAATAAACGGGTTTCATTAGCAAATATGCTACGGAACTATTGAATGTTAAAGAAGTTTCGATAAGATAACTGTATAATATCCTCTACTCTTCGATATAAGTAAATTTCGAGGACAAAATTTCTTTTAGTAGGGGAGAATTGTAACGGCCTTAACACCGGGTTAGCCGTGAACAGTATTTTCCAACAGTGAATAGTATTTTCCGGGCCGAAAAGTGCACCTGGAAGTGAAAAATATTTTATTGGACCATCGGAATATATTGGTCATGGTGAGTCCGGGGTTGAAATTTGAAGTGAAACCGAGGTCAAATGGATCTCGAAAAGTCAAAAATATGAAAAAGGTAACGAGTCAATTTTTATTATCGGGGAATTAACTCAATATTGTATAAATATTTAAAAATAGTAAACAGACTCTGAAAATTATCAAAAATTACAGTTAAGCCTAAAATAATATATAAATTATTTTGGCTGCAAAAAGTAAATTTTTCTATAACACCGATATTTTTGGATTGGACTGATAAATTGAAATCGGACCACTAATGGGCACCGATTGAGTTGAAAATTTATGTTCCACCAATTTTTGATATAATAAAAATTATGGAATCGATTTTAAAATGAATCAGAGCTTTGAAGGTAATAACAAAAGTTTTAGGGACTAAAATAGTAAAATTATGGATAAATAAATATATATAAATAAATATATATATAAATTAAAAAAAAAAGAAGAGTGTCGGCAAAAGATTGTGGCCTAGTGGCCACAATCTTACAAAACAAAGGCAAATAAACAAAGACAAAACCGTGGACCAAATGTAAAGAAAAGAAAAAAAAAAGTAAAAAAGTAAAATGAAGCGGTGGTCGTCGACCACGAAGAAAAGAAAAGAAAGAAAGAAAAAGAGAAAGGGAAAGAAGAGAGGAAGGGAAGAAGGGACACCGCCGGCCACCCCTCACGCCGGCCACCACCGCGACGGCGAAGAGCGGCGTGCCCTCTCCCTTTTACCGGCGTCCGGCCTCCGTTGTGGTGGTCCGATCGTCGAGTTTTTCCTATTTTTATTTTAAATGGGTTTTTTGTTCGTTCCGGCGAATCAAGGCATCGGATGAGGACTCCGCCACCACCGATCAACTCCCAGTGACGAGGCGAGTCTTCCGGTATATTCCATCGCTCCTCAAATGCCGGCGATCGGTAGATCGAAAATGGGTTTGGCGGGTTATTTAAGTGAAGATTCCGGCCAACCAAGGAATAATTTGGACGCATGACCACCGAAAAAATGAAAGAGGAGATTTCGATCTACAAGGTGGCAGTGTCGGATTGTCACCGGCGAGATTCCGGCGACGCTCCGGCGACATTTCGACAACCGATCCGGTGAGCAAATATTAAGCAAATCGAAGCGAAACCGACCGTTATGGTATGCGACTACGAAATCTTTTAATTTTCCTTAATTTATTGAATTTTTCCTTTAAATTTATTAAGGAAAATATTGAATTATTGATTAATATTGAAATTAGTGTTATTGTTGTTCAATTAAATTTTAATTAAGCCTAATATAGTGTATAAATTGGGTTAAGGAAATTTATTAAGAAATTTTCTTTGTGAATCAAAAATTTCCTTGTTAAAGAAATAAATTATTGTGTTGTAAATTAATGAAATTATGTCCTAATTGATAGAAGATGAAATAATATATATATCCATAAATTGTTATGGAATTTATAGAAATTTATATGATTATTTTGGAATATGTATTGAATAATGTAATTGATCAAGTAGAGAATTTTTGTTGATTATGTTATATAATGATAATAAGCATAAAATAAATTGCTTATAAATTTTTAATGAAAGTTACGGAAATTTAGAGAATTGTTAAGTGTATGGTATATGATAAATTATGTTAAAATAATTCATGAAATAAGAAAATATGACAATAATTGAAAAGCAATGTTCACATAAATTTTTACGAAATTTATGTGATGTATGGATTAATTTAGAAAATAAATATGGAATATGCTTAATTGAAATATTGAATTATTGCGAAATAATCCAATAAATAATTAAATTCGATAATTTAATATAATTTAATGTATATTTCGTATAAGGAAAAGGAAGAGATTAAATGATAAATTTTCAGAAAATAAAAAGTATAGTGAATAAATTAACCATAGTAAATGATTTGTGAATAATAAACGTATGAGTGAATAGTAGCTATATAAGTGAATAGTAACCGTATAAATGAACAGTACTCAAAGGAAAAATCGGATTATAAAATAATTCATAATTCGAATAAAATGGTGAATTATTATAAATAATTCACAACCCGTATTAAGTATTGCAATTTTTAAATAATTGCAAATTCATACCGAAAGAGCAAGAGATTGACTAAGAGTCAAAAAGTGAATAAAATGACTGTAAAAGTATATTTTTGAATTATCAAGCAATAATTCAATAAGTGTCAAGAAAGTAAAGAGTGAATTATCCTGACATAATTCACAAAATATGAGAAAAAAATATATCGAGAAAATAATTAATTAAAAATCAAAAGAATAATAATTATTTATAGTGATTATTTTATCGAAAAGAAAAAGGAAAGGAAACAAAAAAGTTATTGCATAGTCGATAGCACTAAAAAGAGTGCGATTGACAAAATACGCTATTTTAAACAAAATAAAAGAAATTAAAATTATTAAAGTTTGAAAATCCTTCAGAAAGTTCTTAACTGTTTTTGCCCTTAGCAATAGTCAGGTAGTGATATTCTTATTCAGGATATAATTGGCTAGCCATAGGGACACCTTATACCGCGGTGCAAGTCATGGCGACTTGCTTAGCTATGGGTAGGATCTTTGATCTCCATAGCTTCAGTGTAAAGTGAAAATGAAAGTGCATCTGTTTTCTGCTCTGTGAGACTTGATCTTCCGAGATCATTTCTCTATCTGTTTAGTGGGACCTTTGGGTCCATGTTTCGTATATCCTTTTTGAGAGTCCTGTCATATTGCATTAGGGGCATATTGAAAAGAATAAATTGGAAGTGTGAAAGTAATTAAATGTAAATGTTATAAATGAAAAAGAACTTGATCGAAAGGAAATGAAAATTTGGGATAAAACTGAAATTGTTCCCAAATTTTGTAATTAAGTTATAAAAATAAAATATTTATGAAAAGACCCATGAGCTTAACTTTGTAAATTGAGTACCAAATATGATTTTAAGAACATAAAGATTCGAAAAATAATGCCAATTATGTATTTAAAGTTAAACATGATAATATTATATTTAAGTATAAAATATGACTAAATAATAAATTTTGAAAGTAAAGATTAGGTACAAAGTAAAATGATCTAAAGAAAAACGATTGTTTAGTTAAAATGAAAAAGGTTCATATAAAACGAAAAGAGAATAAAGATTTGTATGTAGAGTGATCCAAAATACTTACATCACTTTGCAATAAAGATTATAAGCCTAAAGGTTAAAGTGAATTAAAAGAATAGATAATGAAAATCATATTTGAATTACCTAATGGAACTAGGAACAGGAAACTGGCCATTAAAGACATGAGTATCCAAGTAACTCGTAAAATGAAACGACAACTACGTCAAGTGATACAAAAGTATAGGACAAAAGATAAGTAAAAGTAGAAGTAAGAAACATGAAAGAAAAAGTCAATTTGAAATCAAATAGCAAGGAAAATAGTGTAAAGTAAATTGAAAAGTATACGAACAAAGTAAAACGGTTAAAAAAAATATTGGTAAACAATGAAAATAGTGTGAAAGAAATTAAGAGTAAATTTCTGATAAATAAGAATAGAAGGTTGCACAATTTATGTAATTATGTTGAAATTGGAAAATTTTAGGATTAGTAGTCACCACTGAGCATTTCTAGTGCTCAGCACGTAGTGTTTACTGCGTGCAGGTTTTGAAGTATTGATGGAGCTTGATACATGGAGAAGCAGAATGTGAAGATGAAGAAAGTTAGTTGTACTTTTATTTTTAGTATTTATGGCATGTATATACTTAGACAGTGAGAGTATAGAACTGAACGGTATTTAAGGTAATGTTTGTTAAATGATAAATATTGTTACTGTTTTGATAATTTCAGTTAATGAGTTGTAAATGACTATCATTGATATATGATTTGTTGTGCCTCTGAGAGGTTGTGTGAATTGTTTGATTTTTTCAGGAGGCTAGTAAGTTCTAGCCATTGTGCTGCCAAAATTTCGTAAATTGAATAAAATATTAAATTGTACCAAAGTTGTTTGGCAATGATTGAAGTTTGAAAAAAAAATTTTTTTTACCGTTTACCACTAAGTTTCGCTTCAGAAAATATTGTTCTGATAAGGGTGTTACATCACCTGTCTCCCTCGATATGTTCTTTAATTGCATCTTTAGATTCTATATCTATCCCCAAGACGGTTAAAGATGCTTTGAGTCATCCTGGATGGTATGATGTTATGATTGAGGAGATGAATGCCTTGGATTCAAATCATACTTGGGAGTTGGTGCATTTACCTGAGGGAAAGAAGGCTGTGGGTTGCAAATGGGTTTTTACAGTCAAAGTTAATCCAGATGGTTCTGTGGCTCGGCTGAAAGCTTGACTTGTTGCTAAAAGATATGCACAGACTTATGGGGTGTATTATTTTGATACTTTCTCTCCAGTTGCCAAATTGAGTTCTGTTCGTCTTTTCATTTCTTTGGCAGCTTCTCATCATTGGCCCTTACATCAACTGGACATTAAAAATGCCTTCCTTCATGGCGATCTTCAGGAAGAAGTCTATATGGAGCAACCACCTGGTTTTGTTGCTCAGGGGAGTATGGAAAAGTTTGTCGTTTGAAGAAGTCTTTGTATGGATTGAAAAGTCCTCGTGCCTGGTTTGGTAAATTCAGTGAAGTTGTCCAAGAGTTTGGGCTAAAGAAGAGTCAGTGCGATCATTCTATTTTTTATAGACAATCCAAAAATGGCATAATTCTTCTTGTGGTTTATGTTGATGATATTGTGATTACAGGGAGTGATTCTGCAGATATCTTTTCACTAAAGTCTTTCTTGCATGATAGATTTCATACTAAAGACTTGGGCCAATTGAAATATTTCTTGGGAGTAGAAGTGACAAGAAGTAAGAAAGGAATTCTTCTATCCCAAAGAAAATATGTTCTTGACTTGCTTGCGAAAACTGGAAAGTTAGGAGCTAAGCCATGCAATACTCCTATGGTTCCCAATATACAACTTGCAAAAGATGATGGTGATCCTTTTGTTGATCCAGAGAGATATCGAAGGTTAGTAGGAAAATTGAATTATCTCACTGTAACTCGTCCAAATATTACATTTGCAGTAAGCATTGTCAGTCAATTTATGGCTGTTCCTACGATTAAACATTGGGAAGCTCAAGAGCATATCTTATGTTATTTAAAAGGGGCTCCTGGACTAGGTATACTGTATAGTGATCATGGGCATGCTCACATTGAGTGCTTTACAGATGTTGATTGGGCAGGTTCTAAGATTGATAGGTGATTAATAACAGGCTATTGTATCTTTGTTGGAGAAAATTTAGTGTCCTGGCGAAGTAAGAAGCAAACTGTAGTATCCAGATCTAGTATAGAATCCGAATACAGAGCTATGTCACAGTCTGCATGTGAAATTTTATGGATCCATCATTTGCTTGATGAAATTGGTATGAATCCCTCGTCTCCAGCGAAACTTTGGTGTGATAATCAAGCTGCTCTTCATATTGCTTTTAATTCAGTATATCATGAACGGACCAAACATATTGAAGTTGATTATCACTTTATTTGTGAGAAGATTCAAGATAACATTATCTCAACAGGATATGTGAAGACAGGAGAACAGTTGGGCGATTTGTTTACAAAAGCCTTAAATGGCTCTCGAGTTGATTATTTGTGTAACAAGCTAGACATGATTAATATCTATGCTCCAGCTTGAGGGGGAGTGTTACAAGATTAGCTGTAAATTAGCTATAATATTCTGTTTTCTTTTATTTTATTTCCTTATACAGAATAGGAAGTTTCCTAGTTAGGATTTCTATACTTGTATATATTCTGTATTCTTTCTTCATTTGAATATACAGAAAATCATTCTCCAATCTCTTGTTTTACATAACTCTTATACAAAATTATTAGATTTTTTAAGCAAATGAAATAAAATATTTATACAAAAGTGCGAATATATGCAAAAAATCTAAATCATGATATTTACAAAATTGAATATTACGAACGGTTCGATATTAAAAAAACGGTGGCTCTAATATTATTTTGAAGAAAATACACTCCAATCTTAACCTAATTTAAACTCAAAAATTAGCTCATAAAATAAGAATTACAATATATTCACATTTCAAATTTATCACATATATTTGGTACTGAGCATGAAAAAGTGTTTAAGCGTTATAAAAATTAAGTGCTACATATAATAGCTTGCAAAAATTCTCAATTCAGGAACTAATTTGCTGTTATAGATGAGTTAGTCTAAATTCGTTTCCTCCGACAAATTGCTTAATTGCATTTTTCGCTGGACTACAAATTTGATTAGGTTTGAGGTTTTTGTTTTCAGAAAAAATAAAAGTGTGTGTGTGTGTGTGTGTGTATATATATATATATATATATATATATATATATATATATATATATATATATATATATATATATATATATATCCTCATTTGAGAAGGAAGAGCATGTAGATTATGAAGCCATCTACAATATAATAATATTGCCATATCTATACTTACACGAGTATAATTAAGAAATGTTTAGAAAAATTTCGATACTATTAAACGTAGCTATAGATCTTTATACTATTAACATGGCTATTTGACAACAAAATCCATCAATAAAAATTAAAATGGGACATTTATTTAAATAATGTGTTTTAAAAAATTATTTACCTAATTGGTGTGTGTCAGAAAATATTTACGGGAATGGGGTGTGGATCTGAAACCGCTGTATACAGTAACGATTTTGTCAGGGTCTATCGTGGCGCGTAGAGCGTGTGGGAGGACAAAAGCTGCCTCCTCTGAAATCGTCGCAGACTGTAGCGATTTCAGAGGAAGCAACTTTTGTCCTCCACGCCAGGTGAAATTGCAGCCCCCGTGAATGAAATTGCAGCCCCATGAAAAAATTTTACATAATTATTTTAAGGGCAAAAGCCCTATATTAAGGGCAATCTGAGACAAGGGCAAATGCCCTATTATTCCTTTCTTTTATTGTGTTTTAGCAAGCCTTCAAGCCTCAAGTAAGTGTCTAAACTTTGTATTTAATTTATTTTTAATTTATAAATTAAAAATTATAATATAAATGTATTATAAATCAAGAAATTATAATATTTATACTTATTTTGTATTTATAATGTATAATTTTTTTTACATTATTGTATTTGATTTAAATAAATTAATGAAATATTAATAATAGGAATTTGATAGAATGATTAGACTTGTTTGGAAATTTTATAGTAATAGAAATTTATTTAATATAATTTTTATAATTGATTAAATGAATTAAATTGTTATGTTTGTAAAACTTGCTACGGAAAAAAAATTGTTGAATAAATTAATTGTTATAAACAAGATACACTTAAAGTAAGGATTGTAATAATAATTTTTTTTATTTTTTTATTAATTTATATTTGACAAGTGTTATGTGTTATATTATTTTTTGATATGCGAAAAAGGCAAATTAATATTTAATGCTAAAAATTAAAAATGTAGTATAAAAGAAAAAATAAAATAATATGTTAAAATAATAAATAAAATGGCAACTTATTATTTAATTTAGTATTACAATTATTATTATTATTGTTGTTGTTGTTGTTGTTGTTGTTGTTGTTGTTGTTGTTAATATTATTAATGTTATTGAATAGAATATAAAAAATATCGTATATTAGTCATATAGGTGTATACAAAAATGGAATAATTTAAAAATCAAGAACATATTAATCCCGGACCAATCGAGAATGATATCCTGATGCTACATTGCAAACGTCGAGCGGATGCTGTTTGGAATGGAATGGTAAATATATTTTATAACTGAAAATAATTTATTGTCGGTTATCATTGATAAATTACTAATAATTTATATTTTTATTAGGTTCAACATAATGTACTGCCAGCCCGCCGAGCCAGCGTGGGCAGTCATTACAGAAATATTGACGAATGAATTATTCCATATTTACGAATAATGAGTTTTTTTGGAGTATCACAAATTGGGAGCATGCATGTTAACGCTGAATTAATAACAGCACTTGTTGAGAGGTGGCGACCAGAGACGCACACATTTCATTTTGTTGTAGGTGAAGCTACAAACACTCTTCAGGATATTGTTGTACTCACCGAATTACCCATAGAAGGACGTGCTGTGACCGGTCATTTATACCATAATTGGCATGAGCTTTGCCACCGTCTTTTAGGTCATGTTCCAGAGGAAAATGATTTAAGGGGGAACACTGTTAAATTGACATGGCTGTCCAGATATTTTAATACGATGCCTGTCGATGCATCTGTGTACCAGATACAATGTTTTACTCGAGCCTGGATTCTTCGTTGTATAGGAGGTTTATTATGTCCGGGACAGTCTAATAATCGTATACATTTGATGTGGCTGCCATTGTTAGAGAATTTAGAAGTTGTTGGTGAGTACAGCTGGGGTTCCGCAGTTCTCGCATGGTTGTATAGAGAGCTATGTCGTGCTACAAAACCGAATGCAAATTCAGTTGGCGGCTACCTTCAATTATTACAAATATGGGCATGGGAAAGACTACCTCATATTCGGCCCTCATTTGTCCATCCTTATATTATTGATCCTTCAATGCCTTATGGGTATAGGTAAATTTTATTCTATATTTATCAACTAAATAAGATAAAAAGTTTAATTTAGCTTTTTGAATTGTATTTCTTATAGAAATTATATTATAGTTTGTAAAATTTTGATCAGGTGGAGATCACAATTGGATCTCAGCAAAATTAATAGTAAAGATATATTCGAGTGCCGTCTAGATTTTGATATACAGAATGACGATCAGGTTAGTATGTAATAATAAATTTTAATTATTTTTATATAATTTGTATAATATTACATATGAAAGGTTTTTTATAGATGGAATGGGAGCCGTACAAGTTAGTGATACATTTGTTACCAGAATTTTGTACAAATGGAATGGTATCTGGACATCAGTTGTGCCACTTGTATGTTTTAATATTATTGAGTGGCATTAGCCCGATCGATGTTTAAGACAATTTGGAATGGATTCGCAAGCCTTGACCCATTTTAGCCATGTACATATCCCTTCGCTGATTGAAAAATTTAACTAAGCGACCAAAAATATGTTCAACGATTGCAGTAATTGGCATCATACGAACACCCTTCAAAGCACTATTTACACTCTCAGCAATATTTGTAGTCATGTGCCCATATCGATAACCACCATCCTCAGATAGTGTCCAACGATCCAATGATATACTCATTGCCCAGTTATGGGAATCTTCATCGAGTTCCTTGATATTGTCCATCAACTGCTTAAACTTGCGTCTTTGAAATTGGGCCCCTAAATACAAAAGGGTAAATTATATCATCAAATTAAATTGTTATAATAAGATATGTTAAAATGAATAACTCTTACCAGCCCTGTAAAGAAGATTTTTAATTGTTCCGTTCCTGAAGTGTGTGTTGTAATTGCTGACGAAGTGCCGTAGACAGAATCTATGGAAGGATAGCGGTTCTTTCCATCCACTTCTTTCATCTCTAAATACTGCCATTATCCCAGCATGTCGATCAAATATAACTGTAAAGCCGACACATTGAGTGACATGCTTCCTAAGCATGGACATAAACCAAGCCCAGCTAGATTTATTTTCAGACTCAACAACAGCAAAGGCAACTGGGAACAACATGTTGTTACCATCAATGGAGCTTGCTATAAGCAGGGTTTGTTGAAATTTTCCAGTAAAAAATGTACCATCTATCAACAAAATGGGTTTACAGTGAACCAATCCATTTATGGCTGGTTTAAAACTCCAAAAAACCCGTTGAAATTGCTTCACATTTGAGTCTTGTGTTTCATGAACCACAAACTCGAAAATAGTTTCGGGATTATAGGTTTGTAAAGCAATTAAAAAACTTGACAACTTTTCATATGATTCAACATAATTACCAAATATACACTCTATTGCTCTCATCTTCGCATTACATGCCTTGCGATACGATACTTCAAAATTAAATTGTTGCTTAACAGCCGCAATAATAACATCAATAGGTAGAGTGGGTTGTTTACTTACCATACCCATGATACAATTGCGAATTATGTCAGAACCCAGTTGTCGATGATCCATTGATACATTAGTAGCAAGGCATGAATGTGGTCCTTGGAACCTTGTGATAGTCCAAAAAGGACTATTACCAGTTCTAGATGCTCTTAATCTCCATAGGCAACCGTCATCCACATGAGCACACCAGACAACCCAATACCGTGGCTTCGATTCTACAACTCTAAAATTCACGTTCCTCATTATTGAATATTTTTTCACACATGATTTCACTTCATCCTTATTGTGAAAAACCATTCCGATAGATAACTCAAACACACCATCCCAATTCTTAAATTGGACATCTTCAGAAAGATCAACTTGGGATGCTTCAAAATTAATTTGTGAATAATGTTCTGACGGGAACACAAAATTACCCACGTCTGTCTCTTGAATTGGATGCATGGATGCTAATGGACTGGCAAATTCAATATCATCAGAATTTTCACCATCGCTGTCCGTTTGCATGTTGATAGTTTCAGCCTCTACATTATCGTTAGGTGAGACATAATCATTGAACATTGGAACATCTTCAATATCATCATCATCCCCCAAATGAATTAACAATTCATTTTCACCATCTGCATTAATGGGATTATATCCTGTATTCTCATTTGCATCCATATCTTGAGTATTGCCAAAAATGCTATCACATAGTAAATCAACATCTCACCGATTATAAGACTGCCATTCCTGACTAGCACATACATCTGTAACTTGCTGAGTATAAGGCTGTTGATTGATAAATATGTGATATAGAATCCCGTTGACTTTCAGCATGAACATGCGAACTGGAATGCCATTGACTGTCATCAGGTATATGCAAACTGGAACACCGTTGACTATCAGCAGGTACATGGGAAACAAAATGCCGACGACTTACATTTGGGACATGGGGAATAGAATGCCTATGTTCATTGTCTACCTATGTAACACGACCTCAATCTGCACCACTTATCTAAACAAAATTTCTCTCCGTTGAACGACTTTTCCGTCTTTTTTCAAAAAGTGATTTACTAAAAAAATCACCCACCCTTCGGGTAATTGACCGTCTGGATTGACTCATTCTTCCAGTTGCTACCTGACTAACTGATCGTCGTAATTGACCTTCTCCAGAAGTTATGCTTGTCTGCATTCCAATTAAATCACCATCCCATCTATCATTATCTTGACAACTGATAGACTGTGTAGACTGACTATGCAGATTTTCATTAAACAATTGATGATGACCTGTCTCAAGGTTTTCTCTCTCCACAGCCTCACTTCTAAATTGATATCCGTGTTCATATGTTGGTCTACTGCCTCCTGCACCCTCCTCACCAAGTACAACAATTAATTTCACCAAATTGTAATCATCATATCTCTTTAAATTATCATAAATTATATCTATGTCATCGTCTTCCACCAAATCAACCGACGTCCAACATAACGATCCTCGATTGTACATTGGGCTCTTATAAATAATTCTGGCAATCACGTCATTCATACCTAAACCCAATTTCACATGAATTTTATGGATCAATTCCGGAAGAGTCGGCTTATTTTTTACTCTCATCCTTCTTGTAATAGCATTCGCACCAGATACGTCATATTGAAAATCCGATGCTCCAACACTAATTTCTCCTCCCGTATGCACATAAAAATCAGTATATATCGACATCTTTCAATAACCTAGAGTTGAAATAATATTATAATATATATTTAAATTTACATGATAATAATAATAATAATAATAATAATAATAATAATAATAATAATAATAATAATAATAATAATAATAATATTCATAAATTTAATAACAATAATAACAATATTAATAATAAATTTAATATAAATAACAAATTCAATATCAACAGTAATAATAATAATAATAATAATAATAATAATAATATTCATATTAATAAATTTAATAAAAATTACAATATTCTTGATCTACAATAATAATATTAATAATAATCATTAATTTAATTACAATAACAAAATTAATATCTACAGCAATAATAATAATAATAATAATAATAATAATAATAATAATAATAATAATATCTACAGTTATAATAATAATAATAATAATAATAATAATAATAATAATAATAATAATATTTTAAAAATTTTAATAACAAATACCAATATTAATATCTACAATAATTTCTATAATAATAATAACAACAACAACAACAACAATATTAATATCTACAATACTTTCTATAATAATAATAATAATTATTATTATATTGTAACAATAACAAAATTTATTATTACACTATTAATAATAATAATAACAACAATAATATTAGAAAATTACTAACTAACAAAATATATATAATTTTAACAACAAAAAATGATAATAGTAATAATATCAACACATATTCGTAATTTCTATAACGATTTTCTTTATATACAATATAAAGAATAAATATATTTAATTTATTAGCTTACCTTATTTTAAGAATACAACTGCGATTTTCATAATTTGTTACTCCAACTTCTGAATTTACTCTGCACTGTAGTTAATAAATTTATAATTATTATATAAGCAAACTTAAATTAATAATATTAAATTATAAATCAAAATTTATTAGATTGAACTTACCTTTTCAGAATACTGTTGAAAATATATTATTGACCTGAAAAAAATTATTTTCGTAACTTATCATATGTATGATAAGAAGTAAAAATTGGTTATGTGAAATTAAAAGGTATCAGCAACATATATATATATATATATAGGTGGGACGAAAAATTTATTTCAATCGAAGAATGGAGTGGGGGCCGGTTTCAACCTGAAATTGCTAGATATAGAAGCGGTTTAAGAGTCTGAAACCGCTGGATACAGAAGCGGTTTCAGAGTATGAAACCGCTGGACTCTGTTACGGTTTCAGACTCTGTAATCGCTTCTGTATACTGCGGTTTCAGTTTGAAACCGGACCCCCTATCTGCAACCACTTCTAAAACCGTTACTGTATACAGTGATTTCAGACCCACATCCCATTCCTATAAATATTTTCTGACACACACCAATTAGGTAAATAATTTTTTAAAATACATTATTTAAATAAATGTTCCAATTAAAATCTGGCTCATCTGCACTTATTTTTGCTCATAAACATATCATAAAATTCAGATTATTGGAGTGGGGATAGCGCGTAGGGGTACGGCCTTCTGTAAGGTAAGGCCAAAGCTATCATCCATGTCCATGCTGCCAGCTGTAGCTTCATCTTCATGCTTCCAATTAAAGCAGTTAATAAGAGACCCCAACATCAAGAGCAACATTCTCATCGCCAATGCCAATCCAGGGCATATTCTCCGTCCACCGCCGAACGGGATAAACTCAAAATTCCGCCCTCGAACATCAATATCTGATTCCAGAAATCTCTCCGGCAGAAACAAGTTTGGATCGCTCCAGGAGGTAGGGTCTCTACCTATAGCCCATGCGTTGACTAGAATTTGAGCATCCTTTGGGATTATAAAACCGCACATTTCTACATCTGCTCTTGCTTTGCGAGGGAGTAACAATGGAGCTGCTGGATGCAATCTCATAGTTTCTTTAATTATTGCTTGTAAGTATGGTAGCCGAGGAAAGTCAGATTCATATACCATATTGCCTTTGCCGATTCTTTGCTCCAGCTCTGCTCGCGCTTTCCTCAGAGTTTCAGGATTGCGGAGTAGTTCTGTCATTGCCCATTCCAAAGTACTCGAAGTTGTCTCAGTCCCAGCAACAAATAGATCCTGCAAATAAATTTGACGTCATTTTGTGTGCTAATTTCATTTGTGCGTAGATGCACTAAGCCAAGTAAAAAGAACAGAACTAACCACAAAGAAATGTTTGATGCAATTTCTGTCCATCTGCTCCGAGCTTCTGCCTTCATCATTTAGGTCGAGAAGAATATCCAGTATGTCATTGGCTGGGATATAATCTTCCTGCTTTCTTAATTGCAACCTTTCATCTATTAAACGATCGAAAGTACACATTAACCTTGCAAGATAAATCGCCATGCGACGCCTTCTACCTTGTGGATCGATACTTCTAATAAGAAGGAAGTAATCTGATAAATTGGATTTTCCTGTCTCATCCATAATCAATCTAACCACCTCCTTAAACTCCTTTACCATATCCGGACCCGAACCACTCAAATCCAGAGAAAAAACAGTATTTGACAACGCATCAAGCGTTGCTCTGAAAGCTGCTTGGCCAATATCTATTGCCTTACTTTGGATGCAATATTCGTGAACCTCATCAATAAGTTGTTGAATCTTCTTGAAGCAGACATCTTGGCTCATACCAAGTTTGTGATTGGCAAAAATGTAAGAGTTGCATATTTTTCTGAGATTTCTCCATGGAGCTCCGATCGGTAGCCAAGGCATGGAGACTAGGTGATGATCAAGAGCATGAACAGCATCACCAGCAATTCGATCAGATAGGTTTAGATCATGTGTTTGAAGTGTTTCTTTGGCCAAGTTTGCAGAAGAAATGACTATTGTGGTTAGTTTACCCAGCTTTAGACTCATTATTGGGCCATGAATCCTTGCGAGATTGGCTAAAGATTTGTGTGGTTTTTCGCCAAGGTTATGGAGATTTCCGATAACCGGTAATGGAGGTGGACCTGGTGGAAGTCTACCGGAAACTTTTCTGGTTCTTGTTGATGAGAAATGAAGCGCAGCCAAGGCGAAGAGCAGAAATGGTAAATAATTGAGGTAGAGATCCATTTGTTTGGCCAAAACTCGATTGTTCGTATCTTCATTTTTGTGACTTGTATTACACTATTTATTGAGGTCTGCGGCCTACTGTAATTTTTTTTTTTTTCCAAGGTAGCCACGCTGTACTTTATTAGAACATTATCATCACAGTTTTCTATATGCCAACGGCGTAACTCGGCTTCTGGCCCCACATTTTTCTCCGACTACCACACATGTTATGGAATATCAATATTCCAAAATCAATCATCGCTGTACTTATAAAATATCATTAATCAAATCTATGATATTCAACACATAAAATGCGTAAATTTAATATTCAAACATTTACATTACATATTCAAGGCTTTTTCTTGATAACAGAAGGGGACTCAAGGCCCTCACCTACCAGCAGATATGGTTGTATAATTTCTTTTAATATGGCGGACCTATTACAGACTGACGAAATCCATACAATTCCATAACAATTAACGAATATTGGGTCTTAAGAAAAATTATTAGCTAAACAATTTTATTTTGTTCCTTCCCGCTTCAATATCAAAAAATAGGATATATGCCATTATTCGATAATTTTATAATCGGTTCATATTATTTATTGTTAGGTCTGATTGAATTTGATAATAATTTAAATGCATCATAAATGAAAAAAAATTATGATATTTTATTGATAATTACATTTCATATGTTTGATCTACGATTAATTTTCAAATTTTATGATATTATCTTTTAAAAACTTTTCATTAAAAAAAATGAGCATTTTTTAACTAGCATCACAATTTCAATTTAAAATTTTATTTTATTATATTCTAACAATTTATAATCTTTCATAAACTAAATGCGCATAACCACAGCAACCATGGGTTAATCACAAATTTTTCACAATACAATGCAATGTCAAAATAACATAGTTAAAAGGAATTTATAGTGTCCGACATTTAAACTAGAGATGTATAAAAATGGATTTGACGGATTACAATTGATAACACTACAAGAAAATTAATTTTTAACAACCAAAATTTAGTGAAGGAATAAAAATTCGGTCGTAAAAATATACAAGTAACTAAGGAAAATTAATACGATCATCAGTTATTATATATTTAACGAGTGGTGGGGATCCGGTTGAAACATTATAATTCCGGTGGTTACTGCTCTAGCAAAATAAGTGGGACTTCAAGATGCTTTACCTCCAAAATAACCCTCCATTATTTTATAAAAATGAAACAAAAAATTGCGATACCCACGTAAAACCAAAAAAAAAGGAGAAATGGCAAAAAATTGTGAACCCAGAAGATGAAAAAATAGCAAAAAAACTCAAATCCATCTTTGTCTAAGAAAAATGCAAACCCTTTTCTGTCGATCTTCCAGACCTAAACTAAACTAAACTAAACTAAACCTAATAGAAATGGAAGTAGTAGAAGCCTCCGTTGCTCTGGACCTCACTTGGATTATCTCATAACTATGTCAATTTTCTTGGTTTTGGAAGATTCAGATTTAATTTTTGCTGGTTCAATCGATCTAGGACCGTGTGTAATTGATGATTACAGGTGAAAAATTGAAGAAACCCTTCTTTCTGTCTTGATACCATATGAATATCTCTCTATTTCTAATCTTATTCCCGTGGAATAGGAAAATAGGGCATTTCTTTGTGATTAAATTCAATTTTGTGTCTTTTTAATGTTCTAATTTTTTTCATTTAAAAATCGTATCTGCTACTTGCTAGGTTTGCATAAACATCTATGTACATTGAATTTTCGGTTTGATTCTTAGGTTTTGTCTATAAGTATCGCTTTGGGGATTTTTAGCTTCGCTTTTGGAGGGTCCATTGATACACAGTGCAAGGATCCGATGGCAACTGCGGCGGAGAATGTAAATACGTGGTTCAGCATCGCCACGTTTCTATCACTTCTCATAGCAGTACAATCATTTCTTTATATATATATATATTTCCCATTAATTTTTGAAAATCTTTTGCAGCATCAAACCTTATGTTTGTTGAATTGCCTGCTGGAGTAGGATGGTCATACTCAAATACAACTTCTGATTACACTACTGGAGATGGAAAAATAGGTACATGACAACTACTCTCACTTTCTTTCAACTAATTTAACGCGTCATTAACAATGATATAAAACAAAACTAAGGGTTTTGGCTTATGTTTCATTTTGTATTCATCTACTGTTTCTTATTCTTCACAGCCAATGATATGCTCATATTCTTATTGAAGTGGTATGAGAAATTCCCAGAATTTAAATCCCAAAACTCTTTCTTACAAGAAAAAGCTATGCAGGTGCGAAAAAGCTATTTTCAAATTTCAATTTTTTTTGTTTTCTGCAATTCTTTGCTTCGTTTATTTATCCTCTTCTTAACTACTTAGTTCATTAGTTTTATAATTTTTCTCACGTTTGAGAGTATCAATAGTCTTCATCATTCTTTTGGCATCATCCCGTGGTTTTGCTTCTCCTCGTTCGATGCTTAATCGATTGTTTGAAAGCAATAATTACTTGACCACTCAGGAACTCTGGTTCAATCAGACTCTGGACCACTATTCTCCTTGTGTAACCTTTCATTTCAAAGTCTTTAGTCTATAATTTTTTTGTTTTTTTTTATTTTATCTGGGTTTTAATTATTTATTGGGTTGGGAAAGATTAATTTAGCTCAACTCTGTTTATTTATTTGTTTTTTTTCTTTTTATGCTTTTTCGGTGTGTGGTTTTGTTATTTGTAAGATCATCGTAAGTTTAAGCAGCAGTATTATGAGTTTCTTGATTACTTTAGAGTTCCAGATGGATCCATTTTCTTAAAAATTTGTGGTGAAGCTTCGTGCAATGGGATTGCCAATGATTATATCAATGTAAGTTTTTATCTTTTCATTAGTGATTTACTTTAGCCTTAGAATGTGCACTTTGTTGGCAGTATCTGATCCAATTTGGAGTCTAATTTTTATACTTTACTAAGATTAAACGAAAGTTCCAATTTTGTCATGCATGTGACTAAAAATGTAGTATAGGTTCCTAGCATTTTTTATTTGTTTTGAAACATTGATCCCTTTTGATTCTTTTGAATTGAACATTATAGGTAAAAAAGTTACATTTAATGCTTTTTGTAATACACAGGTTTTGGCTAAAAAGTTTGGAGCTGCTGTTGTTTCTCTTAAGCATCGATATTATGGTAAAAGCACACCCTTTGAAACATTAGAGACTAAGAATTTGAGATATCTTTCATCTAAACAGGTGATATTCGACTTGGCTGTTTTCCATCAATATTATCAGGCAAGCATAATCAGAATTCCTACATTTTTGTTTGAGTTCCGTGAGTGCCTTTCCCATCAACTTTTTGTTCATCTCAACAAACCAAAAGAGCAGGTGTTTAGATACAAAAGATGTAAAAATGTAGATACTTATGCCTACCTAGAAGTTTAGAATTCCAATAATTTGTAAATGAAGGCCCTAAGTGTAGAGAAATGAGGCTCACTTCTTCAAGAAGTTACGTGATCTATTCCTATTTTGGCCTGCAGCTTTAGGCTTTAGCAGTGGCTTTCCAAACTATTGAAGATGATTCTTTGATTTTGTTTTTTCCCTTTCCCTCAATGAGAAGCATAGCCATCCCTACAATTCCTTGTGGAATCCAATTTTTGGTTTTGGTTCTATTCAATTTTTCATTTTTCTTCAACAATTTTTTCTTTTGTAGGACTCCCTAAACCTGAAGCTTAATAGAACAAATGTGGAGAATCTATACTTTATTTTTGGAGTTTCATATTTTGGAACATTGAGTACATGGTTTCGTCTTAAGTTTCCCTAAATTTGAGCAGCAGGTGAATATAATTTTGATTTTGTAGCATTGATTAAGTATTGCAGTTTTTTAGCTTACCTTTTTCACCTTTCAAGAGATGCTTTTATATCAGAAAATTTTTCTGTTTCTCTCCTTTTTTGTAAGCCTTTGATGCCCATGTCCATGTTTTACCAGATTGGTGAATCGGCTGGTCCTGAATGCAAAACTGCACTACAAGAAACTACCCGCCTTGTTGAAGAAAGGCTGGCTTCAGACAAAAAGTCGGTGAAAACATTATTTGGTGCAGCTGAGGTATGCTTCATTATCATGATTTTATTTCATGGTCTTGGAACCAGAAAAATATAATGAACTAGACACTTGATGAGGTTTACACTTGCATTTTTTCTTGATTAAAGAACCAACTCTAAGACATTTTGAGGATTTCATAATCTGTACATGGGGCTGATTATGGTAAGCACTTTAGTTTTGTTTGGTTCTAACTTTGAAATCTAACCCCTGCTAATTATTTGGATTTTTCTTTTTGATAATTTGATTTTTTTTCATTTCAAAATAGAATCTGCAACTTGCTGGGTCTTTTTCTTTTCTTCCTTTGTCTATATTATTAGATAAATTTTTGCTATAGATTTTTTGGGTAATTGCTCTCATATTTGTTTATTTTAAGTGTTGATAGTAATCAATCATGCTTGTTTTTTCCGTTGTTTATACTCCTATTGCTACTGTTGTACAATAAGAGAACTCGGGATTCTGCTTACCTAATGCACTTTTCTTGTTTAACTATAACTAAAATACCCTTTCTTTTTTTTTATTGAATTGTTTGTGGTGTGCCATTTTCTTTGCAAAGCACTTGCTCTTTTATGCTGGTGAGAAATATACTTTGAAGGATAGTTATTCGAATAGTTATTCATCTGTTATGAATACTGGTTTGGGTGCTGAACACTGTTATACATCTGTTATGAATTTGGTATGTTTCTTTTACTAGCCATCGGGTTTTTATTAGTAGGATGCTAGTACTTCCTTTTGTAAGCAATGGTTTTGGATTTGTGACACTGGTCACTCTTGTACTCATGTTTAGCCTTAGAGCTTCATTCAATTTGCAATAATAAATATTTCTAGCTTATCAAAAGAAAAAAGATAGTTATTCGAAGTACATAGCAGAGTTATCTGTCTGTAGGGTCCCAAGTCATCTAAGAGAGGAGAAGGTGGTTGAGTGTGCTCACTGTGGCTGTAAAGGCTGTGCTAGGGGCCTGATTGTTAGAATTTTGTAAAATTCCTCTCATAATTTCCTCTTGTTCAAATATTATCTTGAAGCATTTGTTGTAGCTGATTGAGGTATATAACTATCAAGAATTTAGTTTGATAGAAACTGAATGAACGGAGTCTATATGTGGACTCTTAAAACTCATATATATATATATATATATATATATATATATATATATATATATATATATATATATATATATATATATATATATAATGTCTATCTTTAGAGCGTTTGACTAAAATCATATTAATTAAAACACCTAAGTGGCTTATGTTTCTCCCATTTTCCATAGAGAACAATATTTTCTAAAGATGTCACTTCATATTATATTGCAGTCTGTTGCTTGTAATGTTGGCTTTAATTTACATCTTAGATGGACAGCAATAAGATTGAGATTTCTATAGACTCTGGCATTTTATTGTTATAATTGTTGTTTGTGATTATTTTTCTTTGGCTTTTACTTTAATTATTGGAAACAAGACTTAAGTGTTATTCAGGTTTCTTTGGAGTGAATTATGAGGAATGAACTGGTTTTATGTCTTCTGTCATCACATGGTTTTTGACAACTTGCTGAGAATGTCTAGAATTTCGATTAGTAGACTTTATCTTCAAAAGTATTCTGCTTGAATCATAGATATTTTGTTGTCATCTCTTTGGGAAAATCCATTCAATTTAACTATACTAGTTTCACCTTCTCCTTTTATACCAGGTACAACTACCTGGCTGGTTTTATTGTTTCTGTGGTTTGTTTATTGTAATTTTATGTTATACGATGTTGGACTAATGATGGTTGAGTGCACTCTTTTAGTCTTGAATTAATTTGCTCTATGATAAGCACAAGAAATGCCTTTTGGACAAAAACCAAAGAACTTTCTAGATGCCAACAATAATTGACTTTGTGTGGCTGGAATATGATTTGAATCTAATGTCACTGAATTAAATTGTGTTGGATTGATTATAATAAGCTAACATCAGCATAGGATACGTATTTTAAGATAGCATGGCTGCTCTTTGAAATGCTGCTTTAAAAATGATTTGACTAAACTTATTGAAAATAGGTTTGAAAGACTATTGTGAATAATATTTTGCTCCAAATGCAAATTGGTAGAGCATACAAAACTGATGCTTGTTGGGCCGAAATTGCTCTCTTTTTTTTTTCTTTTGTCAAAATTTGTTTTAATAAGGATACTCATAAGCGGGGTTTCTTTATAAATTTGGAGATGAAAATGAACTTTGATATTGTAAAGCCTATATGTAGGTCTAGAATTTTATTAGTACATCAGGAATTGTATATCATGCGTATAAGCTGTACCTTATTTTTTCATTGTTATTTATGTCATTGAACTTAATATTATTTTTTACTTTTTCTTTGCAGCACCTCTCATTTTTTTGGATATTTTAAAGTCTATATACTATTACATTTATTAGAGATTTTGGATATTTAAGGTAAATAATATTTTAAATTGAAAGTATTCAATTTTTTTTTGCCATTTGATTTATTGCCTTTAATTTGTGCATGAATAGTAATCATAAATTTATATTTTAAATTCTACAGGTTTTCTAGACGACAAACAAGGAGGGTATGAGGTTCATTATACATTTTTATTCTGAAGATTCTAAGTCAACAGAAATTAGTGCCCATAGGGACTATTTTTATTAACAAACTTTTATGAGAGAAATATAATGTTAAAATAATTTCGAAATATTGGTATATTTTGTAATTGATATATTTGCAATATATGAAAGGATTATTGATTATAATTTTGGATATGTGTGTGTAAATGATCTTTATAGATATTATTCAAATAAAATATTTTAATTATTTTAAAAATTTAATATTGGTGATCGAATTTATTTTTAGCAAAGAAAAATTTGATTGCAAGAATATACCTTTAACAACCGAAATTTTCTTCGTTGAAATTGAACACAATTAACGAGGAAAAAATATTTTTGATATTAATGATTTTAAAGACCATATATATGTTAACGACCGAAATATTACCGGTTGTGGATCCTTTTAATGACCAGCATATACTTCAAAGACCAGAAAAAAAATGATCTTTAATTCTTTCAACAACCGAAATTGCCCTTCGTTGAAAGTTAATACCATTAGCAAAGGGAAAAATTCGGTCGCTAAAACTCAAGATTCAACGACCAGATATGATCTAGTCGTTATATACAATAACGACTGGATACAATATCCAGTCATGTATACTTTTAACCTCGGGGCTTTTAACGATCGGATGACGACTGGATTTGCCAGTCGTTATAAGTTTTTAACGACCGGATTTTGACTTTTAACGATTGAATTTTTCTTCGTTAAAGGGCATTTTTCTTGTAGTGTAACTATAGAAAAAATATTTTTCAAGATCCAATCAAATTGGCCCAACAACACTTGGCAGGGTCCAAAGCCTATTAACAAATCGTGAGATGGAAGACAAGATATGAAGGTGCAATGTCCGATCAGACTTATGGGACAATACGTCCTGTCAGTCCACTGGTATCGTACAATTTTCAGTGACCGAACTTCGATTGCATCAATACCTTGCTATCCACCATGTGAGACATACCTGAATCTAATCAAACACGAGAAGAAAAAAATTTAAATCTATCAAAATTATCCAGATCTAATCAAACATAAGAAGAAACGAGAGGTCGATGGAAGCAGAGAGGAAGAGGTAGAGAGAGAGACAGATCAATGGAAGCAGAGAGGGAAAGAGAGATCGATGGAAGGAGAGATCGGGGGAGAGAGAGAGAGAGATCAATGGAAGGGAGGACAGAGAGGGAGAAATCTAGACTCTAGAGAGATCAATGGAAGGGAAGAGAGAGAGGGGGCTGAGTGCTTAAAAAATATTTTATATATATGTTTGGTCGGGTTTTAACCTGAACTTGAACTTTTACCTATCCTTCAACCAGAATTGATCCTACTAAACCGAATAATCTCATCCAAATACCTCGATTCTGATTGGGTTTCGGGTCTAATGGGTCGGTTCGGATTTTGCACACCCCTATATTTACCTGTGGATCTCATACTGATATAAAAAGGTAGAGAGATTGACATTTTTAACACACCAAAATCCTAAATAATTTTACCATATATAAAACCAAATTTTTAATTTCTTTGTAACATTTCACAAAAAAAAAAAAAACCCATTATCTATGAGACAAAAAAAAAAGGATTTGAGCTACAGATTATTTCATAAAATATACTATATAAATTAAATTTAAATTTTATTATTATTGGTCCAATCCATTTTTCAAAACCCTAATTTAAAAACCATTTACATAAGACTGAGATTTCACCAGTAAACGTGTAACAAAAAGTAACAATTTTCTAATTCAGTATGAAGGGACATTAATCGGCCCCTTCTCTATTAACAAAGCTTCAAACTGCAATTTTATGATTTATTCTCTATCTCAAAAATTGTCACCTAATCATATTTAAACAGGATAATGACTTACTCGTATGAAAATTGGAATTGTCAAATTGGTAACATTTCGAGTGCTGTCATGCTCATTACTCTCACCAACTTCCTTCAGAATCATCCAGGATTTTCTTCTTTTACTTAATGCACCAGCAGTTCTTTCCTCAGTATTCGCAGCATTACTGCTTTCAGAATCCTCTATTTTTTTAGAACTTGATCTATATCTTTTTCTCGCCTTTGCATCTAGTAAAGTAGATTGTCTGTGGTAGAACTCTCATCAGAGGCAGGGGAAAACAATTTCATCCATCTTAGTCCTCTTGTCCTGGCTTCCTATCACATTCTCCAAGGTTTGAGACTTCAAAGCCATAGACTTTGAAGGGTTTGACTTGGTAGATGGCTGTTGCTTTTCCTTAAGAGGGCATATATTTGTTTCATGTGGCCTTTTGGAGTTCCTCTATTTACGTTCCTCTGTGAACAGAAGTGGCACGTATATATCACATTATTCTGCTGTGAATTATTAGGTTTCTTGCATTTATGCCTTGTCTTCACAGGAGTCTTCTCAATTCACATTGTGTAGTTGAAAACTGGCTGGAGGATTGTCTCGCATCTGCAAAACAGTGGATCCAAAATTCAAGCCAAGCATTGAAATGCCAGACTATAAACTAATCATAGTGAAAAAATAAAAGGTCATTGAACTATGCAAAAGCCCATAAAATTTCATCTTGATAAACGAGGTTACTTCTGACCAGCAACGAAGGATAATCAATGAAAATATTTTTAGCAATTTTGCATCGTCTGCAGTGAACCCTAATGAGTGTATTCTGCAGTGTTCTGCACACAATTGATGCCTCCTAAGCCCAAGAAGTTATTAGGGCATGAAAATTTCAACCATTTGCTATTTGACAATGAAAGCTGTCATGAAAAGTTTACCACATCTAACCATCGATGCTAAATACTATTTTGCATTTGAGGCAGCTAAGAAGTCTACTTATCTTCAAAAATCAGCAGGCTTTTAAGCATTATAGAAGGAATCTATGATCCATACCAATACCAAGTCCCATTATATATAAAACCATCAACTCATATAATCCAAGTAGCAATATATTGACTCATTCAATTGAATCTAGACACATGTTTCACCCTAAACCCCAAAAACTCCACACAGCTAATATTTTCAAAGCTAGCCAGCACTGGCATTGGCATCTGAAACAAAAAAGCAATTCCTTTCTCTCCAAAGTAAAAAGGAAAAGCAAGATATTGCCTAGACCGGTCTAGATTTCTACCATAGACTGCAAATAACTGAAGTAAATTATTCTGGAGATGGTAAAATCGCAACTGAGCGTAAATTGTCCAAAGCAAAGATAAAGAGGTATACACAGAAATTTCAGCGCGAAATTCTGGCAAGAAAATAGAGACGGGTAAGCGGGACTCCCAGAACTTCGCCAGCATTGGCGAATTGGCGCCCAAAAAAATGCAGAAAGAGATGGGATTGAAGCTTCTCCACTGGGCCATACTGCTAGCATTTTCAAGTGCTTGAGTTTCAAGAAGGATTTTGGATTAGGGGCAGCCCCTTTAGTTTGTATTTTGCCGGTTACTTCTTGCCTTAATGAGATTGAACTGTGAGGCAAATTTGGCACATTTGCTGGCTTTTTCCAGCCTCTTTTATTGCCCATGTTCTCTTAGAAATTGAGACGACAGCTGGTTCGATTCTTTTCTCGGTAGAATTCTGCAAGTATTGACAAAATACAAAAACGTTAAGCAGGATAAGTGATGAATCATCAAAGTGAACTGAACCCAAATAAACATATGATTGATCAGACCTTAGAGGTGAAACAATTTTTTTTAAGAGGATCAGAGACGGCTAATCCAACGTCGAAGTCAAGCAACCTGCTTCCTTCTTTTGCTGCTTTTGTCTACAGCAAGTTACGAAATAACGCCACCGGCTTCAAAAAATTCATCTATCAACAACACTATATAATATTATAAAGCTAAATTTGATAAATGACACGGTAAAGCGCCTAAAGAGTGAACCAGCTGAAGTAAACTGCTCCAGAACTGTTACTGAGTTCACCAAAAAGTAGCACACTCATTTTGAATTTCAAGATTGACACGTAAAAGGCAAAATCAAGGGGCATCTAGGCTATCGTTTGTCGCTTAGAATTTGATAACAAAAACGAAAAAACCAAATCAGAATTACAAGAATCAGGTAACTGAAGATGTTAAGATTACTGCAGATGTTAAGTCTGCAGGAAAAACGAAAAATGTTCAGTGTTGCTGCAATAGCAGCGAACTGTATAAGCCAATGGTTATTTAAAACCAACGAATTTTTTTTCTTCTTTTTTGTCAAAATGAAAATTAAATATTTGATATATTGAATAAACCAGCACGTTAAAGCACGGACCATGATTTCAGTTAAAAGATTGCTGCTAGCAAAAAGAGACAAAAACCAAGAGTAGATTTATTAAAAGAACCAAACCTCAGTAATTGAAGAATTAATCAGCTGACATGTTGGTGTCGTGGTGTAGTTGGTTATCACGTCAGTCTAACACACTGAAGGTCTCCGGTTCGAGTCCGGGCGACGCCAAATTTTGTCTGGTTGTTCTTTCGTTGCAGTTTTAATGCATAGTCAGCTTTTGCAATCAAAAACCGTCAGTGCACGTCTGATAGAAATTCAAAAAGGGATAAAAGGAAAAAAGATTTCTTTTACTATTGCAATAAAAATAATATATGAAAAAACTTTTTTATTTTTTCTTCTCAAGCTTAACCTTTGGTTACGAATTTAAATGCATAGTCAGCTTTTATCATCTGGAAGATTACTGTCCAATTATTTTCTTCTATATAATTGTCTATTTTCAGTTTCGACTTTAGTGGGAAGGGAAAAGGATAAAATATCGTCTGGACGTATTTACGTGGCATGGGACCTAATTTAGTTGGTGGGTGCATTTGACACAAAATCAACGTATGTTTCAAAGAAGGTACAAATATAATAATATTATTTGATGTGAATTCTAACAGCAACAAATTACAAGAAAGAGAATAAAATCTAAGGATCTGAATTATAAGATACGTACTAAGATATAAATTTTGGATACATTTAAATTATGGTAATATTATTATCATATTTTGAAATTTGTTACATCTCCATCCCAACATATATTCATCATTAAATTTGTATATATTCAGCGAATTTAAATAAAAGAAGGAAAATTGTGAAGAAATTAAATAGCTAGTTAGCGACCATCCCAGAAATGGACATTACACGTAACTATATTAAATTGTTTCTTTTTTTTTTTTTGAAAATTATTAAATTGTTTCTTATTACAACTGAACTCACCCAAAAAAAATCTTCATTATCTATTCGCCCTCTTGTTCCCGTTCTCCTCTGAGATCATGAAAAATAAAAAGGTAAGGTGGCAAATGGGGATCTTGCATGGGGGGAGAGTGAGGTTCACGTGTTGGAGATGGAAATGGTTATTGTACATGGTTCATAAGCAAACAAAGTCCTATTTGTCATCAGATTCAGGCTATAACAAGCGGGGCCCCACGTGCCTGACATCGCGTGTGTTTCTGTCAAAACCTGGGCAAATTTCTGACATTTCAGAAGACTTTACAGTGTCTCTTTACAACTATTGTCTTATACTTGTGGGCATGTAAGACAATTTGTACTTTTGGCAATTTTTGCTCCCTTGGTATTCTAAGGAGATTATTTTGATGGCTGTAAAATCTTCAATACCGGAGAGATAACCCATTTTCTATTTGCCCGTTTTTACATTACTGTTATAAGTTTCTGACTTGAGATCTGTAGTTTGTTTGCTGCAGCTTGCAGAGAAAAGAATACAGAATCTTCGTTTGATTGGCATTGTTTTCTTTAATTTCTCAGTCCGATTTTGTTCTTTTGACCAGTTCTCATGCCTACTCATACTCAAGAAATGGACTCTCAAATCCAACCTTCAAAAATTGCCCGTCTTGCAGATTCTAGTACTCTCTCTCTCTTTCTCTCCCCCTCCCCTTTCAATTCGTCTCCATTTTCTGGTATCAATTTGATCTAGCTAATGAACGCGAATTTTGATGTTTTTCAGGGATGGAGAGAAATGGGTCACCTCCAATTGGGCTAGGACTTGCACTTGGACGTGGTGGCTCCACTGATCAACATCAAAGACCAGTGCCCACAAAATCAAAATCTCATGGCTTCACCATTCTTCAAATGCAAGAACTACAACTCCAAACTCTCATTTACAAATACATAGAAGCTGGAATTCCAGTCCCTTACCACCTTGTCCTTCCTATATGGAGAAGTGTTTCAGGCTCCCATACCACCCCCAATTCAAACATCTGCCAACTCTACCCTTCCTGTAAGTCCCCTATTCCATAATTTATTACCAGAGACAGATTTTGTATTAAGCCTTTTTTCATTCTAAATGATGTAACATAGTTTTCTGAGAAACTACAGCTATTCTGTTATGATTGTTTTGATCAGCTGTTCTGTTCTGTTTAGACTGTTCTAGTAAATGAGCAAGCTATATATAGCTTCACTAAAAGAGGCATGTTGTTGGTATAGTTATGAAGGGGAGCCAATTGCAAATGGAGTATAGAAATGGAATGGACCCAGAGCCAGGGAGATGCAGAAGAACAGATGGGAAGAAATGGAGGTGCAGCAAAGAAGCTCTACCTGATCAAAAATACTGTGAAAGACATATGCATAGAGGGAGACAAAGAACAAGAAAGCTTATGGAAGTAGCTTCTCAGATGAATATGAATAATAGCACTGATCGTTCTACTTCAACAAATCTCTCCATTTGTCTTCCTTCTGCGAGTAGTAGCAGCACTGTTACCAATCTCTCGCCAGCATCTTCGTTCTATTCCAACGCTGTTCGTGAGGATTTTCAGAAAAACTAAGATTTTTGTTTGTATTAGTCTTTTGTGAACTCAACAAATGCTTTTTGTTAGTGACAGAGAAGAAGAAAATTTAGTGGACTGGACGCCGGCTTTGTCTTCATAAACAGGACACCTTTGCCTTCAAAATTTTGAAGTTTTTATTAATTATTTATTATTTTTGGTATTTTCTAAGCATGCATTGAAATTTAATTCACAAAATTTATTTTTCCATTTTCTAATTGAAAATTCAAATGAGAATATTTTAAAATTGTAGGGGCCTATAGTATACATAGCAACTTGGCTCTTTCAATGCCAAATTCTTTTAAAAAATAATAACAGTCCATTATTTATAATAAATTATATTTAAAATATGTTATGAAAAACTACATAACTTGAAATTGTTAATAACTTCTTTTATGAGACAAATAAATATATTTATTGTGCAAATATTTTGTGGAGGTAAGTCAACCCATCATGTCTAAAACTTCATGCCTCACGTAGCTTAATGACTGAATTTAACCTCACCAAATGTATAAACAAAGCAAAACTTTGATTGAGAAACCCCTAACATTTGGATTCTCGAGTCTTCTCTGTGGACTCAAATAGGCCCACAGAAAGACCTGTAATACAAACAACAACATACAAATCCATTGAATAATTCAGACCCAAAAAAGAAAAAAAAAATCCATTTAATAGTTTTAGAAAATTTCCTATTCTTTTCTGACATAATTGTATGTACTTATTTATATAGAGTGAAATGGGTAGCAGAAACTCGAAATATCTATTGCCATTCGAACTAGCATGAATACAGCATCTAAAAAAATAATTGCCGTCAAAGTAGGAAAAATAATTAATCAGATTCATGGACATTCTTATTAAAAAAAAAGTTTAATATATTAGAATTAATATTTATGGTTGAAATCGTCGATCGAAATGGGCTTTACAGCATCGATTTTTTTTTGTCATTTATAGATGAGTATTATTGTTTTTACTTTATTATGAATGGGAGTTAATAATAAACTCGCATGTAAAAAGATAAGTAATTTATAAAATTAGATAATATGTTAAATTGATGCATTAATGTAAATTATGTACATGATGTTAATGAGCAGTACGGAGGATAACAGAATATAAAAGAGAGTGTTGTGGGCTCGGAGGCCCACTAGGCACAGGGACATGGAGGATACCATTTTATTTTTCTTTTTCGCTTTCAGCTTCTTTATTGTTTTGTCTTCTCTTTTATTCTTCGCCACGAGTGGTGACCAAAATGTTGCATTTGCCAACTTAGATTTCGGCAGGGACAAAAAAAAAAATTAAACTTATAATATTTATTTTGTTATAATATTTTTTTAAAATTTGCAAATTAAAAAAATATTATTTCAAAATTGATAAATTTATTATTTTAATTATTTTTTATTAGTTGATTACTGAAATGTCATTAAAATTGATATATGACAAAATCAATTAATGACACGTTAAACTTTGTGTAACAAAAAAAATATCAAGTGATAAGGCTTAATATGCAGAAAAAAAATTTAAAATATTTCAAAAAAGTAATTTAACTCATAAAATTTGTAAATTTAAGCAATTATTTATAATACGTTAAAAAAAGTAAACCGATAAAAAATAGTTAAAATAATAGATCCGTCAATTTTAAGGTGATATTATTCCAATTTATAAATTTTACAAAAAAATATTATATTAAATTAAATATTTGAGAGTTAATTGTTTTTTTGATAAATTTTAAAAGGGGAATTGCACTTTTTAACTTATTAATTATTCTAAAAATCTCCTAATCAACTTAATTAAGACCGTAGGAAACCAGAATTGAATATTAGATGATTGAATCATCAGACCAATATAAAAATATTTTCTGATTCCAAGATTAGATTATCATTTTAAGTTCAACTCATTTTAAGGTCTTGAAAAAAAAAAAAAAAACTCATTTTAACATTATTTTAAGCTGTGATTGTGTCCAGCATCATATTTTTAAATAAGCAGAGAATTTTTTGAGGTTTTCAGAGAATGAAACTTATAAGATCTGTAAACAATCTTCATAAATTAATCCAAATTTTCAATTATTATTTGAAAAAAATATATAAAAAAAAACTTTTTTTCTCTTTTGAAAACAATGAATAGGAAATTTTATGATTGTATTATGAAATTCCAATGACATCATATCAAAATTAGAAAATTATAAATGTCAGTTTCCTAATGTCAACTGAGAATTCCATTTACGTTAATATTTAATTTGTGATATCAACAACTTCATCTTAAGCTAAATTTTAGAGATTAATTATAATTTTTATTATATTTCTGACTTTATATTTACTAATTTTAAGTAATTACTCCCTCTATTTTTTTTTATCAGTCACTTTTGAGTAAAATTCAAATTTTATTTATCTGTCACTTTTAGACTTTCAATGTAATTTAATTTGCTTTTTCAATTTATTTTTCTTTTTCAATAAAGTTAGAACCAATCAAATTTGATAATTTAACCTCAATCACGTAATTTAATACTAACTTTAAATTTATTTATTATTTTTTAATTTTAGTGAAAGTAATAAAAGTGACTGATAAAAAAAAATGGAGGGAGTATTTATCAATATTTGATTATCCAAATTAAAATAAGAACGAAAAGATACGAAAACGTATGTAGTGACCCTCGCAGTCAATGACTACCACGTGCGCAGTTTAAAAATCTTACAGTGTTCACACCCGGTAATAAAAATTAACAGCACAGTAGGAATCTAGTCAGACTATATTCAAAACAAAAAAAAATTATCCATTACCGACACTCTGACTCTAACATTAAGCTCCCTTCACAAGGAATCTAATGATTTTCATTCCTCCCCCATACTCTCTCATTCATCCAACGGTTCAAACTCCAACTCTTTACTAAATCTGAATCTCAACCGTCCATTCAGATCCATCCCCATCCCTTCTCATTACATTACGCAAAACGTATCATCCTCGCCGGCTCTCCCAGATCTAACCCATCAGTCTTGCTGGCTTTCTCTCTCTAGATACGCACCAGACACCTGCATTTTAGTGAGAGAAGAGTTTTTTCTTGTACCCATTTTGCCCCTGATGGTGGAGGCTCAGTCATGGACTACCCGGAGAATGAGCAACCCGAGGCTGGATGCCAACTCCACCACCACAGTCGCCACCACGAAAGACCAAGTTCTCGATATTCCGGCCACCCCACCTGGCGATGTGCGGAATAATGCTTACTCAAGTCCTGGATCATATTTTTCTCCGAATATTTTAACTGCCATGATTATTGCTTCTTGGTACTTCTCCAACATTGGCGTTCTTCTTCTCAACAAGTATCTCCTCAGCTTCTATGGCTACCGGTACCCAATATTCTTAACAATGTTGCATATGATTTCTTGCGCTTTCTATAGTTATGTGGCTATAAAGTCTCTTGAAATAGTTCCATTGCAGCATATTTTATCAAGGAGGCAGTTCTTAAAGATATTTGCTTTAAGCGCAATTTTCTGTTTTTCTGTGGTTTGTGGTAATACTTCTTTGAGGTACTTGCCGGTGTCGTTTAATCAAGCAATTGGAGCAACTACCCCATTTTTCACTGCCATTTTTGCATTCTTGATTACTTGTAAGAACGAATCTGCTGAGGTTTATTGTGCTCTTTTGCCTGTGGTTTTTGGAATTGTTTTGGCTAGTAATAGCGAGCCTTTGTTTCATTTATTTGGTTTCCTGGTTTGTATGGGTTCAACTGCGGGCCGTGCTTTGAAATCTGTGGTTCAAGGAATTTTATTAAATTCGGAAGCCGAGAAGCTCCATTCCATGAATTTGTTGCTCTATATGGCACCTATGGCTGCTTTAATTTTGTTGCCGTTTACCCTTTACATAGAAGGGAATGTGACAGCAATCACAATTGAGAAAGCTAAAGGGGATCCATTCATTGTGTTCTTGTTGATTGGGAATGCAACTGTGGCTTATTTGGTGAATTTGACTAATTTTTTGGTGACTAAGCACACAAGTGCCCTCACTCTGCAAGTGCTAGGCAATGCCAAGGCGGCGGTGGCTGCGGTTGTTTCCGTGTTGATCTTTAGGAATCCGGTGACTGTGATGGGAATTACTGGTTTCGCGGTGACGATCATGGGAGTAGTGCTTTACGGTGAGGCAAAGAAGAGATCCAAGATTGTAGCCCATTGAAAGTTGAAAGATATCATTAAAAAGAAAAAAGAAAAGATTCATATTGATTGCCACAAAACACTGGTGCGGCTCTTTCTTCTCCTCTTTTTTTCGCTTTATTACTTTCACTTTAATGTTCAATTTCAACTAGATTTTTTAATGGAAGATAAGAAGGAATTCGGATCGATTGGATTGTACAGTACTACAATTGAACAAAAGGAAAAGGGTTATGCTCTTTTCCACTTCTTTTTCCTTTTACTATTTTTTTTTGGCTTTGAATTGTTACTGTTGGGCGGTTAGAGATGGCAAAATTCTCTCCAACTTCTCCCTGTGTGTAACCTTATATTATTGAATTCTGCGAAATTCGAACAGGAAACAAACTGATTCAGATATTGATTATTATCAAGTGTTTTTAATTGGAGGGAGAACAAACTTCTCTCGTTTCATTTAAGTTGTTCTTTTCTTTTTGATATCTTATGTTTGTGCATGAATTTGGCTTTGTATGGATTCGATCTTTGTCTTTCGATACAAGGAAAGATGATGAATAGGAATGAAGAACATGCTTAATTGCCCTTGGATTCCTTGAAGAAGTTGGATTTTATTTGAGAAGCTTAGTCATATTCTATGGTTCAAGCTCAAAAGTTACTTTTATAAGAAGCTTAGTTGATTCTGGGCTTGTGATTTGTCCAATTTTTTTCGCACAGTTTTACAGTTAAAGCTGCTGTAATACCAGCTTGTGTTTGGTTAGGCATTTTTTTAAGTCAGGATTTATTTGATTAATTCCTCTACAGAACAAGAAAATCTTTGTCCGGATGTTATTGATGAATTATGATATCATTACCTTCTGTCTGAGTCAAAGAATATCAGTAATCGTCATATAGTTAAATTTATATCAGTGCATAATCAATAGAACATGGTGTGTTGTTATCTTCTAATTGCTTCATGCTTCAGGTTGTTAGTTATCATTATCACGTTATGACAACTGAAAACTGACATGATTTCACACAGACAACCACAGTAGTTTAGCTTTCTTGTGAGTTTTAGACGGGCTGAAACTGACATTTCATGGAATTTGTCTGTTTGAAAAGAATCTGTTTTTAGCAAAGGTCCAAAATTACATGACTGATAAAAAGTGACAATTATGATCCAAAGAAAAAATTGCATCAATTTACACAGGGTGACATGGATACATCCATTTTAAGCCAAAGACTTCTGATTGGGTGAAGGTGGCTGGTGTCAGTCACAACAACCACGCATTGCTATGTAATTGGTTTATATTTGGAGAGCTAGTAGAGTCCTCGTAGCGAGAACGATGTCATATCACACTAATCTAAAAGCTAATATCATTCAATATTGGTATGGGATCTGCGATATAAGAGATGGGATCTAATTTTAGTTGATTTAGACTGTTGTATTCAACGAGGACACAGATCTTAGCCATGAACTATATTCGGTAACTTGTTCTGGGCAGTGAACTATAAGCATCAAGGGGGTCATGGAAAGCTGCCTTGCTTCAGTTTTGGTAGTTGTTACAACTTCTTTTCCATCCTATGCTTCGGTTAATATCTGTTGTTAGTTGAAAGTTAATATGATTGTAAAAGTGCATTAGTCACTCTCAATATCTTGAATCTTCACTTTGTTAAAGCTTCACTTCTAAGTGTATATTTTATAATTTAGAATAAGATGAGAAGACAACAGCAATTTCTAACCAAGTTTAACTCGCAAAATCATGAGGTTGTGAATTCAAACTCCTGAATAGAATTTTATCGAACAAAACATCAAACTTTCATTTTGTTTTTTAAAATACAACTGAAGAAGTCCATTAATGACATATAACAACTAACTGGGAATTAAGCCAAAACGTTATGTTTCTCTAACTATATATAATATGTAGGTAGGCATTGATGTCAAAGATAGCCAATTAACGCAAGTTCGTGTTTATTTTTTATTTATTTATTTATTATTTTTTTTTTGTCTCTGTTTAATTATAATGGCTTTGTCCAATTACAGACCTTTGTTGCCATGAAATCCGCATCAAAAGAAGGATAATCATCTTTTTAAAAGTGAATTATGAGAACCCAAATCCCATAAATTATGATATGTACTATTTGCTCTGTTTCAAAATAGATAACGTTTAAGGAAAAAAATTTTATTTTATAATACATGACGTTTTGATATAATTAAGACACATTAATTAATTTTTATCAAATATACCCTTCATTGATTTTGAAAAAAGATAAAATTTTATTAGTGAATGTAATTAATATAATAAAAGTAACAAAGTCTTTTAATAGTAAATTAATTGCATTTTGTTAATTATTTTGCATTCTTCTCAAACGTCATCTATTTTGAAACAAATGGAGTATCAAACATCTCTATTTATTACTTCTGATTCTAATAGCTTTATGCGAAAATCTTGAATCATTTTTATTCTTAATTTTCAGAGATTTCCATGCTTTTGTTATTCATCCGACTAATAATATATTGTGACAAATAAACTACAAAATATTCAATTTCTGTCACTATGTAAATATTGACTAATTAGGGTGTGGGTGGCCGCCGAAGGTGCCATGCAGACTCCTCTATTGCCACCAAATGTGGATGCCAAAAATCATTGTTTCCGTCTGATAAATTAATGGTATTAACTTGAAATAGATTATACTGTCTTGGACTGATTCTGGAAGTGGGTCACTTCGCTTTTACCTGAAATCTTCAATTTGTGTCTTCTCTAACACATTTGTCCCTATAAACTTGTTGCTTTCTTTTATTGCTATGCCTACTCAATTTCCAATTTTTTATTTCCAGTTTTACTTGGTTGCCAATTGGTGTTTATTTCGACTAATTATTGTTATTATTGAATTCCAACTGAATCGACCTAATATGGAAATAAAATCAGGGATGATTTTTGTCATTTAAAAAAATTTTAATTCAATATTTTACTTATGAAAAATGAGTGTAAAAATACTTGAATCAAGTATTATTGGTGGCAACTAGTGTTTATTGATTCTTAATACTCATTTATTACCTTTTTTTTTTTCGTTTGAGCGTATAGTTGATTTCTTATTTTTTTCTTAATATGTTTCTATTTAATATGCTTTATTATCAACAGCAGGAACAACTAAAAAAATGTAAGTACGGATTATAAAGGTAAATTTTCTTTAAATTTATGGACGGATGTCTTAATCCGCCGCAAATCGTTGACTAGTAAAGGTTCTGATCTTACTGTACTTTGCCGACCGAACATGAATTCGTCGGACACATGAATACTAAAAACACTTTTCCTTTTCAAGTGATTCAAGTTAATAGTGTTAGGAAAATACACACCCTTTCATTCAAAAAATTTTGAATTTTTCCGTACATTGATGACTATTTGGGTTATTGAACTTGCGGATTACAATGTACGTACAAGAAACCACCTGAATTTTCTCTTCAAATTTTAATTGTGCACAGGCTCTCAAATTTATTCATAATACTAATTTCCTTTTTATAAAAATTACTTATTTTATATCTAATATGGTGCATATGCATTTAAACAATTTGATCTCGAATATTCTATTAATCTAACGACTCAAATGCATGTGCACAAAATCTAAATGTTGCTGAGAATTTGAGAGAGAAGACTTGATTAATATTTTGAAAAAAAAAAAAGAACAACAACATTCGAATTAGGAAAAAAAAATACTAAACCAGCAGTAAAAAAACGAATAATACTTGGAACAACATGATAACTAATTATCAAGCCCAAACAATGATGGTAGCAATGGCAACAATCCATCCATAATAACTAAAGCTACCAGTTGCAGCTGACTCCGGTGGTTGATCGGCGGGCGAAGATGAAGCAGCCGGAGATAGAGAAGCCAGCTCCGGCAACACAGTAATAGCAAGCTTCATGTTACCAGACTCACAATGGTTGCCCACACTACAAATATACCATTTCTTTCCTGGAGGAGTGAGTCTAATTCTATCTTCTCCAGTGTTCATTGCCTCACCGTTACTATTAGCAGGTGCTCTGCATTCCTCGAAATCACTTCCATTCACTCCCATCACATTGTGTGCTCCTTCTGGATACCTAAACACTGCAATTTTTTGACCTTAAAAAACATTAGTATCACAGCATAATTTTAAGGAAATTAAAAGTGTTTAGTTCGTTTACCAATTACGTCGCCAGCATGGAATTTCTTTCCATTAGCCCAAGCTTGATAATCGAAGTTTGTAGTCCAACCAGTTTCATCGCCAACTATGAATTCTGTTGCTAAGATTGAAGGAACAAGCACTGCTGCAATGCCAATTATGATGCTAATCTTGAAAGAGGCCATTGAAACTTATTGTATTAACTTGCGAATACTTGTTGCCTGTTTGGGAATTACTCTCATCAATCAAACCAATATATAGCGTATGATATATGGTGGGGATGGACCAAATGGCGGAAGAGAAATGCTCCATTTTGTTGTATTATTATTATTATTTTTCGGAATGACTTGAGAGTAGTTCAAAATGGGTGTTTCATTTGGAAATTTGTGCACTGTTGAACCTGCCACATGCTTACATGCAATATGTGCATGCCATTTTCTTCACAACTCAAATTCAACATATATAATAATAAGGAAAATATATCATAAATTTTACCAATCATCATAAATTTTACCAACGCCTGCAGGCTGTAGCATGTCATAGAATTAAATACTATTTTCGAATTTGTTATTTGTACTATCTGATTATATCATATAGTGTCCAGCAGAGTAAGGGAATTCATTTTAAACCTACCCGGAGTTGACCTAGTTAGCTAGTTTTAAATAGAAGTTGTGGTAAATTTTGAATTTAATTTATTCTAATAACATTCTTATAACAGAAAAATAAAAGAAAATTCACTTTTAACATTATTTAGGAGAGGAGACATATGGACTGCAAATGTGAAATAAAACTTTTTGCTATGTCAAATTAATACCGGGAGTTATCCGGATGAATTGAGATGAGATGGTAAATATTTTTTAAATTTGATTAGAAATTTTGATTCGAATTATAAAAATAAAGTATTTTTAAATATTTAAAAAAAAATACTTTACTTTTTTATTTTTTTTGGACCTATCAGACACAATCTAAATTAACCGAATCATAATAAACAAATAAATGGTGGAGTTTTGATGCTATGCCTCCAAATCCACTAATGCTATGCCTCCAAATCCACCAATTGTGGTTGGTGTGAGTGGTAAGGCACTCTCATCCCTTAAGTGAGGTCAGGGGTTCGATCCCCCTCACGTACGGAGCAACACATTGGCCAGCACACTACCCCTTAATTGGGCCGACACGGTGCGAACGAGGATTAGTCTGGGTGTGGTACGGGCTTAAAGGTGCCTTCCACAGTTGGAGCCCATCCATGATACCCCGTGCATTTCGCAAAAAAAAAAAAAAAAAAAAAAAAAAAGAGATAGGCTTCATTGTCTCCTTATCTCGCCTCGTCATGGCCCATTAAAAAGTACAATAATATTAGTTCTCGGGCCTATGATTATCCTCAAACAGGGACAATATTACACAAATTGGGCCCCAGACTTGGGCTTTTCAGAAATAGTTGGCCTACGACACTAAGAATATCACTCTTGTAAATGGCGGACGACAATCAACTAGAAAATAAACAAATTAATTACTGTTAACAGACGACTTCTCTTCTTTCATATTTCTATCCAAACAAATCCTCTTTTACACAGAAGACAAAAACCAGAGTACCGAGAAAACAAAAATTTTAAAAAATATAATTGAAATTGTGAATTTACTTTTTCCCCTATTATATTCTTCTTTTAATTATAAGATCTTAAAAAAAATAGCAAGAGAACATGATTGATTGTTGGATAAAATGAAAATTTATCAACTCAAAAACTGACTTGTGAGGGAAAAATTATATAAATCAGCATTAAAAAATATATTACATGATATTTAGGGCTGGCAAAATTGGCCCAAACCCAAAATCTCGTCCAAATCCATAAAAAAAATGATACAAACCCAACCCAATCCAAAAAAATATCAATTGGATCAACTTAAAAATAATCTACTAAATATATAATTTATTTGGATTTTGTTAATTATGCCCAATGAACCTCCTACAAAATGACTAATGTATCTAATGATGATATCCATTGAACTAACCAAAAAATGATCCATTTGAGTTATCATATTTTTTTTACTGAAGTAATTTTAATATTATATTATATTAAGGGTCAATTTTATTAAAAAATTGATCAAATACATGCTATCCATTTAGATCATAATACGATCAATATGGATCATCCGATTCATTTGGACTCTCTAATACAGTATTTTTTGTATCACGTTATTATATAAAAATATTAATTTCAATGAAAAATAGGTTAAATAAGTCAATCTACATCTAGACCACAATATAACCTATCTGGACCATCCAATCCATTTAGGTTATCCAACATATTTTGACCAATATTTTTTATTGTACTATTTTTTGTATCACTTTATTGCATAAAAGTGTTAATTTCATTAAAAAAAAGTAGGTGTAATAAGTTGATTCACATCTAAATTACATGCGATCCATCTCGAGCCTACCGAGATCCAAAAAAATTTTATGTCGTCATTAGAAAGTACAATTCATGACGAATTCGGTGATATAATTTGAGCTGAAATTGAAATCAAATAATTTTTCAAAAATAAAAATAAGTTACAGGATCAAAAAGAGATCAAACTAACTTTGACCGGATTGAAAATATTTCAAGGACTTTCAAAAATTATTCCGATTATATGGAAAGTCTTAGAATAATAAATATTAATTTTTAGAAATGAAACTTAAAATTTTAGACACCTTTAAAATTTAAAATTTTCGGACCGGTTGAAAATGTTTCGGTTCCTAAAACCTATCGAAATGAACTTCGATTGACTCAAAATTTTAAAAACATCTTAATTATAATATTTATGAATTTTTTAAATAATTTTGGTGAAAAAATAAAATAAGGATGGATTAGCCAATGAGAAATGAACCAACATGCATTAAATCCATGTGATAGTCCAAATTCGTCTAACCTATTTGAGCATTGGTCCATTTATGATCCATTTATTTATAATCTGTCTGTTTATAACTTAATCCAAATCTGTCCAACCCACTCATTTACCATCTCTAATGATATTTAATATACTTCTCGCCATGGTAGCTAAATACAAAAATTTAGAGCGTAAGGTTTGAACTGAACATCTGTGAGTAGACTAATATCACAAAACTAATGATTCTGTTAGCAAATTGAATAAAATGAATTTGGACTTAAATCCAACAATTAGCTCGGCAAATGAAAATTGTGTATATTATTATAAGAGTTACTGTATTTGTGGGATATTAAGAATGATAAAGTCACATTTTCATGCAAATAGATATTGCAATGCCTCTATGAAGATTAGTGGGTGAATTGTAATGGATATTTTTTTCCCCTTAATAAAAGGAACTCATTTAAGTGTAGGCAAGAAATTTACTGAAAGTGTAACGGTCTAATTTTCATTTCCCAAGTCCTAACAACCAGGCTTCAGGGTTTCTGATCGTCTGCTCTCACCTATACTGAAAGCAAAACTGAGAAAGTGTCAGCTTGTTCGAGCAAATCAAATCCACAAATGTTTTGAATTAAGGCACTGCCTCATCATATAGCTGGATACAACTTTACTAAGACTAGGCTGTTTAAGCCACAAAATCTTTTTTTTTTTTTTTATCACGAGAATTCTTTGTTAAGATCAAACCTTTCCCAAGAAAGTATTGGTTGCCATTTCATCCACGAAACAAGCAACAACCACCTATTTATTTTAACTTCTCGTGATCAATTTCATTATGATCTCCGAATATAAACACAATGCATACAGTTAAACTTGCACCAAAGATTAATCCTTTACAATGGAATATAAATCACTACCTAATTCTCTTGAAACCCATCTTGTTGATATCCATGAAATATTGCATGAAGAGGAAGAAGGAGAAGAAGAAGAAGAAGATGGAAAAACAAGAATAGCAAACAAAGGGAGATCAAAGGTTGTTAACAGACAGTATAAAGTTAGAGAAACAAAGAGACCTCATAGGGGTTTTAGTAGGCAAGTTTCATTAGAGACGGGATTTTCCGCTCTGAATAAAGAATCAAAGGCTAAAGAAGAGAGGAAAGTTCTTGTAAGAAGTGGACGTAGTTTTGGTGGGTTTGATTCGAGTACTAGGATTCATATTGGAGAAGCTAGGAAAGGAGATTTTAGCATATTTAGGACAAAATCAACTCTAAGCAAGCAGAATTCATTGTTGCCTGGAAGAAAAGAGAGAGAAGTGGAAGCCCATAAAGTCGATGGCTCTCATGGAGTTGATGAGTCTGGTAATCACGGAGTTCCTGCTGGGAGATACTTTGCTGCTCTCAGGGGACCAGAGCTTGATGAAGTCAAGGTATTATAGCTAACTCATTTCCATAACTCGAAACTAAATATTATTAGGTTGGTACATTCTATTGAATAATTTATAGATCCTTCCAATTATTTTTTTATAAAATTAAAACTTCCAAAATCTTAATTATAAAGAAACATGTATATACAAATTAGAGCTTGATAAATCAGATAGATACTGAAAATTCAAATTTATAAATTTAAGTTGTATCGTTTTCTTTCTGCAAATTGATGGGTCAACATAGCCAACACAAGCAAAATTGACCCATCAAAATTAAATTATTTTTTTTATACATCACAATTTATCATTAATTTAGTTCTTGAATAAATTTATAGATTCAGACTAATCGGTAAATTTTCACAATTAATTGAACTATAGACTAATCGGTAAATTTTCACAATTAATTGAACTATAACAACTTTCAAACTCCAATAAAAGAGAAATGTGCAAAGATAAGTAAAAATTTTGAATTACAACTTATGAACCGAAAAAAGTTTTTATGGTTCAAAATTATAGCCACACCTGAGCACCAGTCATCTAAAGCCATAGATTTTCTCATATCATCCAATTATTAATGTATTAGAGTTTCTCTCTGTAATTTGTTCTTGCAGGACTATGAGGATATTCTACTCCCAAAAGATGAGAAATGGCCCTTTCTCCTTCGATTTCCAATTGGTTGTTATGGTATTTGTCTTGGTCTAAGTAGCCAAGCTGTCTTATGGAAAGCCCTTGCAACCAGTCCAGCTACCAAATTTCTACACGTTACACCATACATTAATCTTGTCCTCTGGCTCTTAGCTGTTGCAGTCCTAATCTCAGTTTCCTTCACCTATATTTTGAAATGCATTTTTTACTTTGAAGCAGTCAAGAGAGAGTACTTTCACCCAGTTCGTGTCAACTTCTTTTTTGCCCCATGGGTTGTGTGCATGTTCCTAGCCATTAGTGCACCTTCTATGCTAGCTCATGAACCGTTGCACCCAGCCCTCTGGTGCACTTTCATGGGACCGTATTTCTTCCTTGAGCTCAAAATTTATGGCCAATGGCTTTCAGGAGGAAAGAGGCGTCTTTGCAAGGTGGCTAATCCATCTTCCCATTTATCAGTGGTGGGAAACTCTGTTGGGGCAATTTTAGCTTCTAAAGTTGGGTGGCAAGAGGCAGCTAAGTTCTTATGGGCAATTGGCTTTGCACACTACCTAGTAGTGTTTGTAACATTGTACCAAAGATTGCCAACCAGCGAAGCATTGCCCAAGGAACTTCATCCTGTGTACTCTATGTTCATTGCAGCCCCTTCAGCTGCAAGTATTGCCTGGGAAACTATTTATGGTGAGTTCGATGGATTGTCGAGGACTTGCTACTTCATTGCGCTGTTTCTTTACATCTCCCTTGTTGTACGTATCAACTTCTTCACTGGCTTCAGGTGAAGACCTCAGCTTCTCGTAAGTCATAAATCTTCACTTCAACAATTAGCTTTGCAAATTCTGGATTGAGATAGTTTGGTTAAATGTAAGCTTATTAACTTTACAGGTTCTCAGTCGCATGGTGGTCTTACACTTTTCCAATGACAACAGTATCAGTGGCAACAATCAAATATGCAGAGCAGGTTCCAGCTACTATGAGCAAGGTTCTTGCTCTTTTCCTTTCTTTTATGTCATCAACTATGGTGTCTGTTCTGTTTGTGTCTACACTTCTCCATGCCTTCGTCTGGCGGACATTGTTTCCTAATGATCTTGCTATTGCCATAACAAAGAAGAGATTTATCAAAGAAAGGAAACCTTTGAAGAGAGCTTATGATATAAGGCGTTGGACAAAGCAGGCTATTAACAAGAACACTCCAGCAAACGATTTTGGTGAAGATGGTAAGCCACTAGCTCCACATTAGATAGATTACAAAATTTGAAAACATAACTACAAGGCACACAAGAAAATAGCTGTATGAATTTTTCAGCATGCACCATGTTAAAACATGAACCTATTCTGTAATTTATTTCATTGCGTTCATGCTCTACAAAGGGCCTGAATATGGTATAAGGTTGGACAGGCTCTAATTGCTGTACAACACTGGCCCTGCAACCAATATATTGGATTAGGCAAGGAGACCTACAAATTGTCTGTGAAAGAAGTTAGCTTGAGCTGTGTGAGATGCGTTTCATCTGAGATAAACAATTCCTTTTTAGTCGTTGTGGATTTCATCAATTCTGTAAATGACAAAAAAGGTTCATATCTTTTGAACTGTTTTGCAACGTTCGAGCATTTGTCCATGAAACTCCTGCTCCACAGCAGAAAGTCATCCCATGCTGGGCAAAAAGCCAATTGATGCTACTCTCATCGGACACCCAGGCTCCTCCTAAAGCATATCAAAAGTATGATTCACGTTTCAAAATTTGCAAAAAAGGGGTTAAAAAAAGGAGCAAAAATCAATAGTAGTAGCTCTTTTGCACACCTCAGACTCAATCGGTTTCCAATGTCCGTGTGTGGAGTCTGCTTTCCACCAAAAGCATGTGGCTTTTCTTTTGCTGAATGTGTCATCTAAAAAGAACATTGCATACAGGTTAGACATAAGATAAAGAAATCGTCACCAGAAGTAACACGCTTCAAAACCAGCTTTGAAAGAAAATTTACTAGGTAATAGAAGAAAGGGAACTTATGAGACACTTTCTGAAAGGTAAGTAAAACTCCTACCTTATGCTCTGTTTGCAAAGGATTCAATCGATTTTCTTTTGAGCCCTTGATATCAACGAAACAATTATGAATATTAAGTGACAATTGAGATCAATGATATTTCTTTTGCCAACAAAAATAAACAATTTAGCAAGAACAAGAACCTTTATGGATATAGAGCTTGGTCGATGCAATTGCAACTGGGATCCATTATTTGCCTGGAGCTCAGATGCCAGTGAGAGCTAACATTGAAGAAGTAGAAGATGAAAATCAGGGAAAAAAAATGCAGAGTCCAAATTAATGGCAATGCTGCAATAGGTTGACATAAGGAACTGTTTTCAATATAGAGCTCAAAACCTTCAGCTAAGGCTTACCTTATTGAAAAGTTCTATAGGTGGATCATGCTGCATCCTCTTTTCTGTATGGAAACTGAATTCCTGCACAAGTTAAAATATTATATTTTGTCAAATAATCATGCAACCAATTAATGTACATAGGATTGGGGCCGTCAATTACCATCGGCACTGTTATTTCCCGCTTGCTATTCCGAAAAATGCCAATATCTCCTTTACTTGTAAGAATCTGCAGTGAGCAATAGATTAAGTAAGGATGAGTCATTATAACTTCAGCTTCTTGAGCACAGGATCCTCACTAGATTTCTAGTCACCTTTTTATTCAGAGGACGAGCTTTGAATACATGTGTTGGACTCCAGCTATCCTCCTTTTGAGAATCCATGGTGCTAGGTCTGACCAAAGGAGTAATCAAAAGTGAGTGCTTTGTCTCTTGTTATCCTAGTTCATTTAAATTTTTTTACTCCTTTATCAACTCATAAAGCAAAATCAATTGCTAGTATTTCATTTTCCCGATTCAGGAGATCATCTCCAGGACAATTACCTTCTTGATTCACTCCATCCATTTTCTGCAACAGAAACTATACTAGGGTTGCCCAACCCCTGCAATAACAAGCAGTTCAGTCTCCAACCATATTACATCATGGTAATACTGTATCATGCTAGTGAAAAAGTTTAAATCATTTTCTTTAACTAGATTAAGTATGTGCCACTTGGAGATGAGCACAAGAACGACCAATATTTATGACATATTTGGAAAACAATATTTACACTAAGAATACAATAAAGCCAACATCCAAGGAAACATTCAACCTGTTCAGAATTATTATGCTGAATAGAGGAAGATGAAACTGCAGTTGAATGCTGCATTGCCCTCTCCAATGTCTTCAGGTGAAATTCCTAGGAAACAGTGAAGAAATATATGAGCTCTGAATAGCAAGCACAATGGCTTATCTCACACTACTGTTTTCCTCTACTATATGTTTCTTTGAAAAGTTGGTTTGGAAACTGTATTTACAGCAAATTCTGGACATAGAAATATTAAAGCTGAGATCAGCACGAAACAAGTTAAAGCACTCACTTGAAATTCTGGCAACTTTGGAGTGCTCTTTTTTGGGAGTGGCAATGAAGGAGCCTCGAGAATCTACAAAATGAGAGCAGAGATTTTAGATAGAACAGCTCAAGGAACCTCCATGCAAAATCCCCACACCAGAAAAACCAGGCACCAACTTTTCTGTTCAATGGACGTGCTTTGAATCTTCGTGCAATAATTGGCACAGGCTCCACTTCAGTGCTATTTTTAGGCCTGGATAATTAAATAAAGATATCAGTGGATCTGCATGAAGATAAAGAAAAAGTACTGGACAGATTCTTCGGTTATTAGTATAAAAGCAACAAACCTCATTCTTTGAGCTCTATGAGATGTTTCAAGATCAGGCTCTCTTGGAATAGTAAGCCTTAGCCTTGAATAAGCAGAGCTTCTGTCAACAATCCCATCCTGCAAGACCACAAAAATATTTGGTGCACCACTTGATGAGTTCAAATGCCTCCTTATAAAAATTGGATCACATACTCTCCCTTTGCCTGTTTAGCCCACAGTGTTGAAGTGATTAGAGTAAATTCTTTTTGCCTGGGGTTGCAATTTTGGGAAGTAAGATTTTGGAGGTTTACCAGACCATTAACCAGAAACAGTTTAGCCTGGGTATTTTTAGAAAGAATTGGCTCTAGTGATTTAGAGTCACAAGATAAGACATTTATTTTGCAAACTTCCAATGGTAATGAAACTATGGGCCATGGCTATAGAAAAAATTCAACCATCAAAAGCATACCTTTTTAGGTTCCTTGTGAATAAATTCACTTTGCTGCTTTGCATCACCAACCTGCTCATAAAAAAAAAAAAAAAGGTTTAGGACTCCAACTTGAGTCACCAAATAAGCCAAATCACCGGCATAAATGCCAGCCAGGTAACAATGCAACCTATAGCCACCTTCATTAACATGCATTCATGTGGTCATTACTGCTTTCAGTGTAAGCATTAATGTCATATCTGTACTTGCAAAAGAGTTTCTTTATAGGCAAGCATAAAGTTCATTTGTTTGCCCAGAAAACTTCCATAATCAGTTCCAACAAAACAAAAGAACAGGAAAACATATTAACACAAATAGTATACCTTACTGGAGTGACCTCCTTCAAGCTTCTGCCTCTTTGCAGCCTGACTTTCAACAGAAGGATTACATAAGCTTCTCTCCTTTGGAGCCAGTAGCATTTGAAATCTAGTTAAAAGGAAATGTACTATAAGTCAGCGCATGTATTGCAATAAAAAGGTCATTGATGTTAACTTTTCACATGCTGCTACAAGAACATTGCCTATCTTTAGCACACCGCATGTTAATTTCAACAATAGTAATAGATAAATACACTAATTTTCCAGAATGATTGCTAAGGAAAAAAAAAAACCCAGCTAACAAAATCTAGAGTACATATATTGTGCAAAAGAAATACACCCAAAAAAGACAAAGCTTTCTAAGAATCACCTTGAACCATCAGTTTGAGGGGCCCGATTTTGCTTGGCCAACATGCTTGCCGTAGGTTTCATCAAAGTTGAACTCCTTGGAAGATTTGACTTGGTGGTGGCTTTTACCTTTGCTTTTGATTTAACACCGTACTTATGGTTGTAACAAGCTGCTGGCAGATTAACAGTTATATAAGACACCAAGGAAAATAATCATAATGAAATTAGTCAAAACTGTGGCAGATGTAAATTATCGCATTAGAAGTCAATGTGATGGACATATCAAGGCAGTAAATAATAACTGTATACTGTGGATGTTATATTAAAAACCTTGCAGAAAGAAGAAATTATACTAGTATAAAATTTATTGATAATAAGCATGAAGAACATCTCAAATTAGGAATAACATTTAGATATCAACGGTAAAACCTTTAGCAACCTCATGCACAATCAATAACTTATTAATTTGATACCTGTTACCAATTCTAGCAGTCTATTTGAAACATTTTGAAGATTGCCACTTCGCAAGTTGATGAAATTCCCTCCGTACATTTCATTGCATTCTGTATAGATAATACAAGCATAATGAGAATGCAGAACCAAATAGAGGTGTAAAGGATACCATCAATATTTCCTTAAAAACCACTAAAACCTCTTGATTTGGATGTTTGTGTTGTTGCAAGAAACTTGAAAATATCCCTAACAATCAGGCTACATGAATTTTCTTCATGTCAAACAAGCTGCAACAGGGACTCATTTTGCATCCTATTTTTGCATAAAATGACCATTCTTATTCCTAATGGCATCAGTCCATGATTTTCAAGAATATGATAGGCCATCATGATTATCGTAGGTATATAAAATCAACCAGCAACTCAACGGAAAACAGTGATCAATTCTTCTTTACAAACCAAATCATTAAGATGATAACTCTAAAACACAAGCTTGTCCTGCTACTAAAGCCATATGAATTTCAAAAATATCTTGCAGTTGCCTTCCACCAAATCACTTCAATCAATCAGGTGTTCTAGTTAATTTGAAAGAACAAGTCCACATTTTCTTCAAGCTCATTCAAAGACCATGTCACGCTGCAAAATGCTTGAGCCCATGCTCAATAGCTTTTGCTCTCTTTTTTTCCCGTCTTTCAAGTATTAATTATATTCTCAACTATGACGTGACAGGGATTTAAACCTTCAAATACTAGGCTCGCAACTCAGAACCGTCACACAGTGATCAAGTAGGAAATTGAAGATAGAAAATTCTTCCCCTTAAAAAACTACCTTGTATATTTTCCAGAATTTGCAACCTATTTAGTTCATACTACCTTTCCAAAACGAAGCACTTGACCACACCTTAGAGCCAACTGCAATGATTTTGCTAGTGCTCAAACAAGCTCAAGCTCTCGGAGCAAGATGGACCAACCCAATTAACTCACAAACCTTACATAATTGTGTACAATAGCAAAAAATTCAGCAAAGTTAAATAACTTTTCTTAATTTAAGTCAGGCCCAAAACCTCTAGAATGACATCGAGATATCTATAATCTCGTCTCGAGTTTAAGTGAAGTTGAGGAAAAGATTAGGGGCACACATGATTCAAAGATGCTTATTTATTACCTTCGCTGTTCACCTCTACTAAGGGAACTTTCGAGCCCAGAACGTCACCGTAGTCATCACCAAGCACTTTGACCGTATTTTCCTTATCTTTAGATTTCGGATCCTCCAATAGACTGTCCTCTCTCAACACCAACTTTGCGACAAAAGCTAAAATAAAACACACCAAAGCAAAAAAGTACAGTGATTAACAGTAGATTTTGGTTAAAATTGTAAACACATATATAATAGCTAATAAAGGAACATTTTTCATGGAATGAAGAAGCTACGCAAAGGACAAAACGGAAAGCAAAGTATCCAATCGTAGGCAAGGATCAGCGACGAAGAACTCACATTTCCATAATCGATCAAACTAAGTAGGGAAAGATAGTAAGAAACAACAATGGGGGATTTTGAGCTCGGGAAGAACTTACGAGAAGGAGGATAGCTCTGCGCCGTCTCGAACCACAGCTCAACAGCACGCGCCTCCACCGGTGACTCCTCTTGTGTGAAATCGAAGAACATCGCAGCATCAAACTCATAATCAAGATCAACTTCTCGCGCCTCGAACACTAGCTCTACCTCCATTTCCTCTTCCATCTCCATCTCCAAAACCTCACTCTTTCAATAAATTCCGGTGATCGTAACACAGCTCAAGCTCAACACCATAGAACCTTCTCTCTCTAAGTATTTACACAGTGCAAGTAATACTGAGAATCATGCATTCGATTTGATTAGTCAAAAACCATAAAGGGAAATCCGAGCTGCAAGTTTTGCTGTTTCAGAGGAGAGAAACCGTCACTGCAGCATTCGCAGAAATAAATATTCTGATATTTATTGATTTACATTCCAAAAATTTTAAAAAAGAAAATGTACAATATTCGCAGCACAAGGTACAACCACATTAGGCATAGAGGGTTGCAAACTCAGTTTTGTAACGATCCGAAATTTGAAGTTCTTAAAGAACCGGAAAACCGATAAATTAAATTAATCTTCGGATAACGTGGGTCAAGCTTGAAAGACAGTGTTACCCCTGTACAATATAAAATTTGAATGGAGTTGAGGGAGAAAATGGTAAAAGCAAGTGAAAAATTGTGGATTTTTTTATTTTTCGTCTTTAAACAGAGGGGCAAATGGCTTTATAGGGGTTAGCGATTGGCATCGGGCGGACATAAACTGTCAAAGGAGTCTGAAATTTGGGCGGGTAGTGTATTTGGGACAGTGGACTAGAGTAAATTGCGAGATTGCCACTAACGGCTTTGTGGGTTTTGTCAGGTAATGAGAGTAGGGATGGTGGGGGCCCTTGGAAATTCAAAAATGAGAGGGAGACTATTGAAGGACAAAAGTGGAATTTAAAAAAAGACAACGGCATGATGCAACAAAGTTGGCTTGAAAGGTTAATCGCATAGAGGAAATGCAATTTAAATCAATATTAGTGGAATAAACGAAATAAATATATAATTATTATTACTGTTAGTATTATTTCGCTTTAAAACATATATTTATGTTTTAAAAATAGAGTGAACTGTATGTTTATAAATTTTAATTTAAGAAATTGAAAGTGATATATCTTAAATCATTTTCACCACAATAATATTTTTTCAAGAACAATAAAAACCCGATGCTAATGTCAGTCGAACTGTTACTCTCTGCATTTAACTTTAGCAATGGGTTGGCCCAAATTAGGGGTGTGCATAACCAAACCGAAAATTAAATCGAACCAAATGGATTTTGATCTATTTGATTCGATTATTTCGATTTTCGGTTTATTCGGTTTTAAACCAAAATAAAAAATTAGTTCCGTTCTTAAGATTGAAAAATCAAAATAATCGAAACGACCGAAGTTTTATACATATATATTTTATAGTATTAATGTTTCAGAAATGATAAGTTGGATTGATAGTCATTGATGGTGAAGTAAAAAACAAAATCCTCAAAGTGTTCAATTCTCACAAATGGCATATACGCTTTCTAGGGGGGGGGGGGGATTTTTGGCTTGTTTCCTTTCTACTGTCTTATTATTTATTATTATTATTCTTATTTAGGAATATTTATCGACTATTTTCTTTTATTGATATTATTATTGTAAATCTTTAAAAAATTCTGGTTAGTTGTTTTATTGTTGCAATAGGAGTGATAGTAATGAGTTAATTTTTCTTTCACAAGACACTAAATTTGAGTGCTTAACTTCTACATCTAGCTTATAAATTTATAATTATTGTTTCCTGTTACGAAAGTAGTTTAATACATAATAATTAATAAGGTTATGGTTTCTTATTTTCTTACCTAAATTTTACTTTACTCATATTAGCCATCTAATAATTTTTTTTTTATATATATAAGCCATTTTTTTTAAACCTTATAGAAGCCATCTTAATTTTGGATGTTTCTATAATAATAATAATAATTTTGGTTGAAATTCACTTAGGATTTTATATTTGATGGACAATGCATTTTATTTTTTTTTCTAAAATTAAAAGTACAAATTTGCTTTTGATATTAGATAAAAATGATAATTTCAATTTTAATGTCTCGGTTGCTTTAATAGTATCATTTATATTTTAAAATTGAAAAAATTTGTCTCTCCCACCTATCTAGTTGTTTTAATATCACATGTCAAAAGTCATATTGTATAAATATGGATACACGTATCTATATCGGTACATATATGGATACGAAATACGACAATACCTAAAAAGAATTAAGTAAAGATAAGCGATATATAATTATTATTAAAAATTATAGATGATTAATGCTCATATTTTACAACTACAAAATTAAATATAAATATAGAAATTATAAAAATGACTCCAAATAATGACAGTGGCAGATAAATATCATATTAAAGTAATATATGATAATAAATATTTAATTTATTCATAATTTATTGTCAATATTTATATGTTCATTGTTTATTGTTTAACTTATAGTCAAGATATATATTTACGTATGCCCATAATGTTTCACGTCTTCTAAATCTTATTGTCATTGAACACTATCTATTGCTTTATATAATTCAAAAATTATATCAAAATATCAGATATATATGCACAAATATAAGTTTGTCTTTGGACTGCATCCATCAGCACGTATTGGGTACGAGTACTCAAATTAAAAAAATAAAAAGATGTATAGAATACATATTTACACGTATCTAATTTTATTGAATATAAATTAATTTAATTTATGGATCCATATAAGTTAAAAGTTCAATAAAAAATAAGTTTATATTGATCCAGAATCGATTGAATCGAACCGAACTGATCGAAACTAATTCGATCTATTTATTTTTGGTTCTAAAAACTTCAATTTTTGATTCAATTTTTTTAATTTGATAAGTTTGATTTTTAATTTATTCGATTTGGTCCAAAATCAAATCAATCATTTGCACACCCCTAGCCCAAACAACCAGAGTTGAAAGAAGACAGGTTAGTAAGCAGACGGAGATTTTATAATTTTAATATTTTTAGGAAGCAGCAGAACATAAGTTGCTATCATTCTGCGATTCTGTCATCACAATATCCACATTGGATACCTTTTCGAATAATGCACAGTATTTATTATTATTATTATTATTATTATTATTATTATTATTATTATTATTATGTTTTTTATTTATGATTTTCATTTATAAAACAAAATTATCATTTTTAATATATTGCCGGTTTAAGTCATTTTTTGCAATGGAATTTTTGCATGTGATGTAGTTACTATTTTTATCTTTAAAGTTTCAAAATTAAAAAATTTTACTTGTTCTACATTTATCAAATGAATAACATATCTTATTATGTGGTTGGTTGCATACAAAATAAGCATGGACGGATCCGCATGCTGGATAAGGGATGCAATTGATCCCTTTTCCTTTAAAATTTTTTTCGCTTAAACTTTTTATATATTTAAGTTTACCGTTTTAATTTTAGTTTTGATAGTTTTCTCTCTTAATATTAATTTCACTCAAAATTATATTTTTTAATACTGATTTTAATCAAATTTGCCTTTTTTTAAGTCTAAAATCTTATTTCCACCTCTGAAGATAGAGTGTTTTTTTACTCTCCAATTTGAAATTTTAAGAAAAAAATAATAAAAAAATTAATGGCATTTTCTAATTACTTTGAAAATTTTTATGGCAAAAAATTGAACCTTACCAAATTATATTTCTCCATAGCCCAAGAATTTCAAACTCTATCTTTAGGGGCTATAGGTATATGATATTTCTCCATAGCCCAAGAGCTTCAAACTCTATGTAAATAATGTAGTTTAGGGCTATAGGTATACGATATTTCTCCATAGCCCAAAAGTTTCAAACTCCATGTTTGGATTGATGCCCAAGCTGATTTCTGAACCTTTCAAACCGTAAGTACCGGCCCAAAAAATATAGATGAATCCCAAATCATACCTTTATCCTAACTTTTCCATCAAACCAAAGGTAAAGGTCAGAAAGAAAAATGCAAAAACGTGCACATATGATGCTTGAAGAATGTCGACCTCAGGAGTTTAATATCCCAATGCATAATTCACATCCCCTGCGAGTTATAGTCGGAGGAAATGACAAAGAATGAAGCAAACAGCTATAGCTGGATTTGTCCGAAGACTAGAGCCAGCCAATCCTGTACCCATCAAACTCTACGTGCCCATATTCAACACAAACACCTTATAATTATCAAGACTTGCAAGCAAAAACTTTTTGTGGCTAATTTTTCTATGCTATTTTTCATTTATGCCCTCAAACATCCACATCGTTGTATATTTATGTACGTATAAAAATGCTGTGGTACTAAATAGTATTGTGTACAAGTCTAATATTCGCCAATTTTGTTTTACGTAAGTAAATTCGTACATACAGTTTTAAGATTTTAAATTTTAAAAATATTGAAAAAATTATTAATTTTTTTATAATCTGCGGATGTAGTTAAAAAAGTTGAAATTTTAATAACTTTTTTAATCCTTGTAAATTGAATTTTTTACTTTTATATATTCAATATTTTATAATTGGTTTGTTCTAAGGATGCGGGGCAGAAGCAGGGAATGGCTCCCCGCCTACTGCCTGCTCAAGGGCAGGGATTTCCCGTGTCCACCCTTGGTAAGATTACAGAGGAAAATTTTTTCCATCCCCACCTCTACAGTATAAAAAATATTTTAAAAAAATTAATTTTAATTAAAATATAATATTTAATAAATTAATTGTAATGAAAATACAATATTTAATAATTAAAAAATATAAATTTGATCAAAAATCAAATTAATATAAATTCTATCAATTAAAAAAATTAAAATTAAATATAATTTAAAATTAAATTATATATATTATATATAATTACTAAATTTCGGAGCAAGGATTGTGGCCCGAATTTTAAATTGGAGAATTTTTTTTCCGATTCGTCCTCATGAAGGAAATTTTCGGAGATTTTTCATTCATGATTATCTCTAATTTTTCGACAAAAAATCTAGTTAAAGGAAAAAAAATTCTACAAAATATTTTAGTATTTATAATATTATATTTCAATTTCTCTCAATTTTTGAGAGCAATATAACTCACTACTTCGGTTACTATTTTTTTCGTCTGTAAAGTTTTCGTCTTTTTTTGTTTTTTAATTAAAAAAAAAAGATTTCATCAATATTGCTTTACATAAAAATGTGTTATATAAAATCGATTGCCAAATGATGACCCAATCATTAAGCAGACCATCTCCCGCACCAAAAAAGTGGCTTTAGTGACTTGGGTTGAGTGCATCTTTAACCACAATCACCTAGCAATTATGAATTGAACTAGGGGTGTTCAAAATTCGATCCAACCCGAATAAGGATTTTGGATAGGATTATTAAAAAAAATAATCCCCACCTCTACAGTATAAAAAATATTTTAAAAAAATTAATTTTAATTAAAATATAATATTTAATAAATTAATTGTAATGAAAATACAATATTTAATAATTAAAAAAATATAAATTTGATCAAAAATCAAATTAATATAAATTCTATCAATTAAAAAAATTAAAATTAAATATAATTTAAAATTAAATTATATATATTATATATAATTACTAAATTTCGGAGCAAGGATTGTGGCCCGAATTTTAAATTGGAGAATTTTTTTTCCGATTCGTCCTCATGAAGGAAATTTTCGGAGATTTTTCATTCATGATTATCTCTAATTTTTCGGCAAAAAATCTAGTTAAAGGAAAAAAAATTCTACAAAATATTTTAGTATTTATAATATTATATTTCAATTTCTCTCAATTTTTGAGAGCAATATAACTCACTACTTCGGTTACTATTTTTTTCGTCTGTAAAGTTTTCGTCTTTTTTTGTTTTTTAATTAAAAAAAAAAAGATTTCATCAATATTGCTTTACATAAAAATGTGTTATATAAAATCGATTGCCAAATGATGACCCAATCATTAAGCAGACCATCTCCCGCACCAAAAAAGTGGCTTTAGTGACTTGGGTTGAGTGCATCTTTAACCACAATCACCTAGCAATTATGAATTGAACTAGGGGTGTTCAAAATTCGATCCAACCCGAATAAGGATTTTGGATAGGATTATTAAAAAAAATAATCCCCACCTCTACAGTATAAAAAATATTTTAAAAAAATTAATTTTAATTAAAATATAATATTTAATAAATTAATTGTAATGAAAATACAATATTTAATAATTAAAAAATATAAATTTGATCAAAAATCAAATTAATATAAATTCTATCAATTAAAAAAATTAAAATTAAATATAATTTAAAATTAAATTATATATATTATATATATAATTACTAAATTTCGGAGCAAGGATTGTGGCCTCGAATTTTAAATTGGAGAATTTTTTTTCCGATTCGTCCTCATGAAGGAAATTTTCGGAGATTTTTCATTCATGATTATCTCTAATTTTTCGGCAAAAAATCTAGTTAAAGGAAAAAAAATTCTACAAAATATTTTAGTATTTATAATATTATATTTCAATTTCTCTCAATTTTTGAGAGCAATATAACTCACTACTTCGGTTACTATTTTTTTCGTCTGTAAAGTTTTCGTCTTTTTTTGTTTTTTAATTAAAAAAAAAAAGATTTCATCAATATTGCTTTACATAAAAATGTGTTATATAAAATCGATTGCCAAATGATGACCCAATCATTAAGCAGACCATCTCCCGCACCAAAAAAGTGGCTTTAGTGACTTGGGTTGAGTGCATCTTTAACCACAATCACCTAGCAATTATGAATTGAACTAGGGGTGTTCAAAATTCGATCCAACCCGAATAAGGATTTTGGATAGGATTATTAGGGTCGAATAGGATTAGGAATTTGAGAGTTGTTCGGATTTGAATCGGGTTAAATCCTCATTAACCCGAACAATCCAAAAAAGGGAATTTTTATTTTAAAACACAGTATTTTGGTAATCGGGTAAGTTCGGGTCGGATTGACCCGACCCGAAATTCATTTTAAATAATTTAAAATAAAAGAAAAAATATTTTTAAAAATAAAAAAATAAATTTGGGTTATTCAGGCGGGATCCAAAATTATGCGGGTTATTCGGGTAAGGGTCCGAATTATTCGTAGGGTAGGGTAGGATTGAGATATAGAGAAAAATTCGGAGTTCGGATTATTCGGGTCGGGTTCACCCAAACCCGCCCGATGAATACCCCTAAGTTGAACCATTGAAGGGCCGGTCTGTATTTGGATCACTCAAAAATCCCACATGGAATAACCAAAATCTCATGAGCCCCAAATAAACAAACACAGTACTAAACTTTCTTTCTGAACGTAAATTACTAAAACATCCCCTCACAATATAGATTTTGATTCACAAAATAATTTGTACATCAAGATTTATAGTATTATCAATGAAAAATACAGTATTTCAAACAATTAAAATGTCAAAACAAAAATACAATTCAAATACTTTAGTATTGACTGAACTATACATAGCTCGAATTCCTGTCTAAATATTATTAATATTAAATAGTTACTCAGTATTATTAACCGAATACGTAGTATAATGATATAATAATATCTTGCTGCTAATAATTATTAACTGAACACCTAGCATGATGACACATTATACAAGTCCTATTAACTACACCAAATAAGCTTTTTAAAATTTAAATCTATGAATAATTTTTTACAAATATCTATTTGACTATTAGAATTTTTTTTTTTTTGATTTTTTAGATGATTGCAGTTAGTCATAGATATAATAAAGCTTAATGATATTTAGCCGTGAATCTTGACTTTATTTGTAGAATTAGAGCTTCAAAGTTTATGGAAATAAATTTAGCAAAAACAGAATAGTAATATATGCCAAAAACACATGGTCCCGTTATGCCAACCAAAAGGGGTATCGTAAATGGGTGAGCAAATTTTGGTTAAAATTAAAAAATTGAATCGAACTGATCGATTTTTTTAATTTGATTTGATTTTTCGATTTGGTTTGTATTTTTTAAGACTATTCGGTTATTTCGATTCGATTTTTGGAGATAAAAACCGTATTAAAATTGAACCGACCGAACTTTACTTTATACTACGTCGTTTTGATTATTTGCATAATTATAACACGAGGAAGCATGTTTCACCAACAAACTGCAGACAAGCCTTTCATTTTTGTCCTAACCATTTTTGCCCTAATCCATTTTCTCTCCATATCACCGCCGCTGCCTCGCCCTCCACCCTCCGATCGTCGAACCAGAAGTCCGTCAGCCCTGGTAAGTTTCTTCTTCTACCTTTTGGTTAAGTTCTTCATTTCAAGTTGTCTAGCTTGTTCACCAGATAAATAAGAAAATCAGTATTTTTCTAATAAAAATTTATGATATTTAAGGAAAAATTAAAAAGGGGCTAAATATTAATGAAGTTGATATGCGATCTCAATTCTTAAACATTGATTTACATCTTTAATTAACAATGACAAAATCTATCCAATTCGATATTCCAAAGATTTTGTAAATCTTCAAAGAAACCGGAGAAAGATTTTCAGAATTTAAATATGTTTTTGAGCAGTCCTTATGTTTTTGAGTCGTTCTTGATTTGGTTTTCTGTGCAGGAAAGCGATTGTGAATCACTAATTTGTACTCTGCATCATCAAACCTCAGGAATCAATATTCTGTAAGTACTCATTCTTTCTCTTTTTTCCCAATGCAATTCCTTTATGTATAAATTTATATTTTAGTTTAAAACCACTCCCGGTAGTTTTTATATACTATAAATATGAGTTATGGCAAAATACATAAATTAATTGCAGGAATAGTTGTGTTTTGTTGTTAGAACTGGATTAAAGTAACTTCTTTGCTGATAATTTAGCAAAATAGGGTGCTCATGGCTGAATTGCTAGCTTGGCTAAGGTAGAAAGACATTAGTTCGACTCTGATTTTCTGTTTTAATCTATGTGAATTTAATGTTCAAATTCTTCTGATTAAATATCTGCTCTGGTCTTGGTGTGTGATGTTATGAGCTACTTGTAATTATTAGCATTCGTCCTGGGTGAATCTGTGTGATATTACTTTTTGTTGGATATCTGTGCTCTTATCATATAGATAAGAGCTATGGAATGAGAGCAAAAAGTGTTTCGAGTGATTTAATTTATTACTTTCCTTTATTTCTTTATTTTTCCTTTTGCTTGCAACGGTGAAGTCATGGTTTACCAATTCATACACTTCTAAAACCATGGGCCTCTCGCCATTTAGGGTCATGTCATTTCTATTAATATATATTTCTTCCTCTATTCTTTAGCATATCAAACTAATAATATATTATTATCTATATAAAATTAATTAAAAAATAAATAGAGTGGTGATTAAAATGCATATATAGAAATACATTACTGATTTGATTTATATAATTTATCTCGACCTGATCTAAACTAGTGAGTTAAAGCCTTCCTCACATCTTCTTAATCTAAAAATTTAAATCAATCTATTAAAACAAAGCTAAAAAATATTTGTTTTCCTTAAAAAAAAAAGTCAGTATACAAATTGATCTCTTCTTGCTCGAAAAAAGGCATTTAGTTCTGATTAATCAAGAAAATCTGATATTTTTTTTATGATATTTAACATGGTGTAGGTTGGAACGTTACAAATTATATGAGTATAATTATCGATTATTAATATATTTTTTTAGGTGATAATTTGTGATTTTCACGGTTGAACTCAAGCTCGGTGGAATGAAGACATTTATTTAACGGTTTTTTTGGTATTATTTGGTATGTATTTTGAAATTATATCTTTAATTTTGGACTTATATTTTATATGTTGTGGATGTTATTTGGATGTTTTTATTTTAGTATATTATAATTTGTAATTTTATATAATTTTTAGGAACAATTTTTAATTTTTTTTAAATATATTTAATTTTTTAATTTTTTCAATTAACCGAACCGATCATAAAAATTGATTCGATTATTATTCGATTATTTATATATTTTGATTTGATTCGATTTGATAAATTCATCAAATTTTGATTTTGATTATTTTGATTCGGTTAATCGAACCGATCGTTGTAAGGGCTATTGTAAAGTGGCAGCTGATGGCTTGAGTTGGAGAATTTGCAGCCCATATCACCAGGCTTGCTTGGCTCAACGGCGCAGGATGGGTTTGAGGCCAAGCCATGTTAAGGCTTTGCCTTTCTGGGCTCTATGGTTGGAGGAAGAGAAGACAAATTTTGGGTATTGTCTTTAAGTGACTTGACTTCAGAGTCTGAGGCCAAGGATGGATATTCTTTCTATTATTTGTGAGGAATATTTTTGGAATTTTAATATGATGGGTAAATTACGGCTGAAATTACAATAAAACCGCAGCTAATTTAACGATTCATATAGGAGTAAAAACAAGAAATGATATATAGATAACTCCACCCACAAACAAAATTTGATGTTCAAGTGCATGGGATATGGACAGCAGCTAGTGTTCTTAGCATGTATAGTAGGAGAAATTAGGTAAGATTTTCATGTTTTACTTGCCCATTTTTCTCTACCGAATCTTGACCAAGAAGTGAAAAGAATTCGAAAATAAAAGTTAATATTGTAATTATTAAAATTAATATTGTAATTTTTTTTTATTATGAGCACTAACCGAAATTAGAAATTAAGCTTAGCATATCCAACAATATACATAAATTTAAAAGAAAACAAATGAAAATTTTAAAAGGTCGGTCCACAAATTCTAGTTGGCGCCATAGATTCATAAAAGATGGCGTAAATATGAATTAATCACTTTACAAATTCATCACCGAAAGGCTATTAACGTAAATTCAGCCGAAAAAATCCCAACGACTACCCAATCCCTCCCTCAAACTAAGAACGGCAGACACTTTTACAATTTTTTAAATAATTACAAAAATATAAATTATAAAAATTATTTACCCAAAAATTTAAAAAAACCCACCACCAAGAACTTCTCGCCACCATTTTTCCCCACCATCACATCTCCACTCTGCCACCTTCAACCACCACATCCGCCCCCGTCGCCACTGCTGTATGGTGGTTTTCTAATAATATATCTACCCAATTCATAAAGAAGCAAGCTTTTCACGATTGCCATGCTTCAGATATGACCCGAACCCGGTTCTTTCGGAGCCAGACACCCGAACCCGAGGAGGACAATTTACCAAGCCCCAATCGCGGTGGAGGAGGAACCGCCATGAGAGTTATAGTACCGTTACAAGGGGTGGTTCAAGGGAGAGGTGGCCTTTTCTTAGGCTCAGTAATAGCTTGTGCTCTTTTCTACTTTCTCCAGCTGTACTTGAGAAGGTACCGTAATGACCCAGAAGACTCTGACGACTCAAATTCCCAGAATCCGGCAGCGCCGTCGCGTTCCGGATCGGAGGGGCAGCTGACGGAGCTTTCTGGGTTCACTTGGTCTCTGTCTCGGAGCCTAGTATCCCCGAGAAGTCCGAAAGGGCCTGCTTATGTCTCGGGTAGGGCCAGTGTTATAGTGAAGGGTGGCGACTCTCCTTCCTACGTTGGATTAAAGAAGGCCGTGGAGGATCCATATGATGAGTCGGATAATCCGAATGGGATTGTTCAGCTTGGTCTGGCTGAGAACAAGGTGAATTTAGTTACTTTTTGTATTTTATTTGTATTTTGATGATGGGTTATGTTTTTATTTTGTGGGTTTTTTCTTATGAATGTGAGCAGTTATCACTGGATTTGGTTGAAGAGTGGCTAGTTGAGAATGCAGGGAGAGCAATATTGGGTTGGGGAGAAGAAGAATTGAGTATTAGTGGGATTGCTCCTTACCAGCCTTCTGATGGACTAATGGAGTTAAAAGTGGTAATTACTATATTATTTCCCTGTTTTATTATTAATTCTAATGTGTTTAGGATTTTCTGTTTGAATTAATTTATGCTATTAACCGCATCATTAACTCGTAAAGCTCTTCAATCTACCTGCCAAAGTTCTCAAATTTGATATGGATTTGTTTTTCATTCTAGAATAGAAAGACATATCATGATGTATTGAATTATTTGCAAGGTCATATTGCTGTTAAATTCTCACTCAGAAATCAATTGCAAACTCACATAATTATGTCGTTTTATTTTTCCATTTTCTTGATGATTATAGTTTGCAAAAATTTTTATGGTTTTTCTTAGGATTTCAAAGAATGTTTATGGAGAATATATAGTTTGATATGGTGTGATAGGACTCTGGATTCTTGCCAGTTAACATATCATGTGCAGCTTTCTATTTCTATAGAAACAAGATTAGTCATTGCATAAATGATTAACCACGATATTTGCCCATGGATTAGTTAAGATTAAAACCAAGATCTCAGTCTTTACTTGCTGATCAAGCTCTGCTTTGGAAAGCTAGGAGTTGACAACAGAAGTCCATGTGAACACTAGAGGAGCTTGCATTTGTGAGAGACCATATGGAGTTTGTATCGCTGGTTAGATTTTAGGAAAAGTTTGCTGTTTAGTTATGCTGCTAAGATATTTAGTGTAACCATTGGGAAACAATTATCTTTCCTTCTTTATCTTTTGCTTTGATTTTCTCAAAGAAAAAGGTTATTCTCTTAAACATTCTCTAGAAATTTTATTTTACTTGCAAATGTTTCAACAAAGAAGAACCCTTTAATTTTTTTTTTTTCTTCTAATGAGAAATAAAGTTAGATAATAAACTATTAAGCTTGAAAAAAGTAAATATATTAAATGGGGGGATCACTTTTAAATAAAAGATAAGTCCCCATAGATCAGCTTTTGCGGTTCTAAATGATGATTCCCTTTGTATACAATGTTCTTAAGTGGTTTTATAATTAAAATGAACATAAGCATCACAAAATTATCCAAAACTCATCAGTAATAGAAATCATTTCTTGAATGCAACTTAGTTAACTTGCTCAGCAGTTTCGAAAAGATGATACTTAATGAATGGTAACTGAGAGGGTAAAGGTCTCCAGAACAAGAATTATTTTCTATAATTCGATATGCAAGGGATTGAATGTTTATTTTATTTGTATAAATTTGTTCAGATTTTTTCTTGTTGATGCCTTGTGTAAGTTGACAAGATGTAGGTTGTTTTCTTCATTTCCACTAATCAAGATTCTGAGCTAGCACACAAGCTCTTGATCAGATAAGTGTGATTACTACTATACACTTCGGAGAGTTTTGATTTCAAATTAGTTATAGATCTTGGTTGGATATCAATCTACTTTAGGCATTGAGGATTAGCATCAAATATTCAAATTATGGTGCCCTCATTCCCACAAGTTTAAACATTGGTTTGTTCAACATGATCGGCTTTAAGTGGATGTAGTGTTTGCTTACTTATATTGCTGATTTTGTGCAGGCTGTGGCAGGATTTATGTCTCAAATCACAGACAATATAATTTCCTTCAATCCCTCACAAATAGTGTTGACAGCTGGTGCAGCTCCTGCAATTGAGATGCTTAGCTTCTGTTTAGCAGATGCCGGAAATGCCTTTCTTGTTCCGACCCCATACTGCCCAGGGTAACAATTAATTTGCATATTTATAACGTTCATTAAAATAACCAGCCATGCTATGAGAGAATTGAAGTGCAAAGTTCAAACCAATATGCAGACTTGATAGAGATATAAAATGGCGAGCAGGAGTGGAGATAATACCTGTTCCTTGTCGTAGTGCTGACAACTTCAGTTTAAGTATAACGGCGCTTGATCGAGCTTTCAACCAGGCAAAGAAACGCGGTCTCAAAGTTCGTGGGATGATAATCTCAAATCCATCAAACCCAGTAGGCAATTTGCTTAACCGGGAAACACTTTATAGCCTTTTGGACTTTGCCAGGGAGAAAAACATTCATATCGTGTCTAATGAAATATTTGCTGGGTCTTCTTATGGAAATGATGAATTTGTGAGCATGGCAGAACTCATGGAGTTGGAAGATTTAGATCGGGATAGAGTGCATGTTGTATATGGTCTATCGAAAGACTTGTCTTTGCCAGGGTTCAGGGTGGGTGTAATCTACTCCTCCAATGAAAATGTTCTGGCTGCTGCTAAAAAACTGTCAAGGTTTTCATCCATTTCGTCTCCAACTCAGCGTCTAATTATATCCATTCTTTCAGATACCAAATTTCTTAAAGATTTCATTCAGATCAACAGGCAGAGGCTGCAAAAGATGTATATTGCTTTTGCAGCAGGATTGAAGCAATTGGGCGTTAGATGCATAAAAGCCAATGGGGGTTTCTACTGTTGGGCTGACATGAGCGAGTTAATCAGCTCTTACAGTGAGAAAGGGGAGCTTGAGCTCTGTGATAAATTGTTGAATACTGCTAAGCTCAATGCAACTCCTGGATCTTGTTGTCATTGTATTGAACCTGGATGGTTCGGGTTCTGTTTTGCCACCTTGACTGAAAAAGACATTCCTGTAGTTATGGACCGAATGCAAAAAATTGCTGAAAGCTGTAAATCTCGCAGTTGATATGTTCAGGTTAGATTGCATACAGAATTTTTTTGTAGATAAATTTATTGCAGTATTTTGTTTAATAAAGATTTGGACAGTAGAAGTATATATAAGGTTTTTTATTTAGAGTGTTGTTGCTTCTGTAAAGTTGTAAACCATTGTTGCCAAAAATTGGCTCAGTATAAACAATGTTCAATTTTTTTTTTCTCTCTTGGTCTTGAATTAATTATTTCCCGAGGCAAAGATGGTACTAGCTTAACAAATATTCATCAGAGCACTTTATCTGCAATTATATATGAGAAATTATACAGACATTTAAATGAACGATTTTTCTTATCTGCAAATAAACGAATCATGTTATTGCAAAAAAGTTACAAATGTCAGGAACAAATTAATAATGGTAATTCCAAAAATGAATACAAAAGAATGATTTTCGTTTTTTTTTTGGTTCCTAAAATGCAACATGGTCTCTGCACAGCTAATCGCACCACCTCCAGCTACACTAATTCTCTGATTGTATTTGACATGATTGATTTACCTCCGAGGTTGTCCAAGAAAACAACTTATTGCAATTTGATGACTATGAGGATTCTGCTCCTGATCTTATGGACTCAAGGACCTGAACAACCTCAGCCATGCTTGGTCTTCTTGAGGGAACCTCGGATGTACAAATCATTCCCAATTTCATGACTTGAATCAACTCATTCTCTGAAAAACCTCGCAGGCTTCTATCGAAACAATCTGAAGCAGAGCCGGTTTCCAATAAGCTTCGAACATATTCACACAAAACCACTACCTCGTTTGCTGTTGGACTCTCTACTGGTTTCCTTCCACTGACCAGCTCTAAAAGAATTACTCCAAAGCTATACACATCACACTTGTCACTTAATCTTAGGCTTTGAGCCAACTCTGGTGCAACATACCCTACTGCATTATGGAATTTGGTTAACCCATAATTGTCTAAAATGGGTAGCAGCTTCTCCAACCCATAATCAGACAATTTGGCTTCGTAATTTTCATCTAGGAGTATGTTAGTAGACTTAATGTTGAGATGGAGAATTGGAGGCCTACAATCATGGTGAAGGTAAGAAAGTGCTCTTGCAGTTCCAAGGGCAATCTGAAACCTCCTAGCCCAGTATAGTTCACTGTTCCCAACACCAGTACTGGTGCCTGGATAGTTAAGTCCGTGCAAATTATCATATAGATTGCCATTTGGAACAAATTCCGATAAAATTAACTGCATTGTTGAGGACCAATAATAACCTTGAAAAGCAACTAAATTAGGATGTCGAAGGTTACCTAACCGCCCAATTTCTTGCTCGAATTCATCTTGGCTTCTGATCCTACCTAAAGTCTCGAGCTTCTTCACTGCAATTGAGATCCCACCTTCAAAATTGGTTCTATAGACTGTTCCAATCGAACCACCACCTATCAAACATTCTTTGTCAAGCAAAGCTTTAGTACCAGCTTCCCAATCTTCATACTTTGACGGCAATGTCTTGCTGAACAAAACCAACTTCCCAATTATAAGACTTGAATCAGTTGTCGAACCCACAGGTGTGCTCTCAACAACCATTATCCGGTCATCCTCTTGTTTCCTGGTTCTTGCTCTAATGTTCATGATTGATACAACACAAACCCCAGTAAGGATCAATGCAGCAGCAACAATTGCTACAATAACAGAATTACTAAGCACCTTCTTGTTCTTTTTCGATACTGGAGGTGTGCCATTTACTGAACAAGAAACCTCCAGAGGAGGACCGCAGAGCTGAGAATTGTTGAGGAATGCAGCTGCACCAAAAGCCTGGAGCATTGCTGCCAAAGGAATTGGACCTGAAAGTCTGTTGGAAGAGACATTAAACTTTGTTAAGTTTGGCAGATTTCCAAGGGAAGATGGGATTGCCCCTGAAAGATTGTTCTGTGAAAGGTCAAGAACTCGGAGATTGGAAAGCTTTCCAAGATTCTCCGGTATGCTACCATTGAGTCGGTTTTGATGAAGATCAAGGACTTCTAAGGATGTCATATTGTAAAGGGTATGAGAAATCTCTCCATCTAAATCATTACCTGAAAGATCCCTGCATCAATATATTAGACATGCTTTAGAGCGAAGATCGAAAGAATGCTGATAAATCTAAAACATTAACAAAAGGAAATTTAGACTCACAGCTCAAGGAGAAACCGGCAATTGCTTAAATCTCTTGGAATTTCGCCAATCAAATGCAGATTGTACAAATCCAATACCCTAAGCTCCTCAATCTGTCCAAATCCTTCAGGGACTGTCCCATTGATGGAATTATTGCCCAAATTGAGCAGTAAAAGCTTTTTCATATCTGCAATCCCAGCTGGGATACTCCCACTCAGCCCGTTAAACCCCAAGTTGAGAAATTTAAGGTTTATACAGTTTGTAATGCTCAATGGTATCTCTCCATACAAAGCATTATTCGAGCCATCAAAGATTTCGAGTTCCTCGCTGCAGGTTTCAATCCCCGGAATCTCCCCATTAAATACATTGTATGATACATTGAAATGGCTCATGTTTCGGAATCCAAGCACTTCAAAAGGAGCCAACCCAGTGAACATATTGCTGCCAAGATCTAAAAAACTCAATCCTTGGCATCTTGAAATCTCCTCCTGCACATTCCCAGTTAACAAATTGCTCCTCAAAGATATAAACTTTAGCACAGGAATATCACAAATTTGAGAAGGTAATTGACCACTGAGATTATTGAAAGAGAAATCAAAACCTTCAAGATTAGCACAATTCACAACTGAAGCAGGAATAGAACCAGAAAGACTGTTATGAGAAAGAGAAACAAACTTGGTCTTGTAACAAAACTTGAACAAAGCCGATGGAACCTGTCCACTGTAATCATTCTTTGACAAATCAATAAACCTTATACTAGGCAAATCACCAATGAATTCTGGGATTGACCCAGATAAGGCATTAGAACTCAAATTTATCTTCCACAGTGTGCTCAACTCTGCATATTCTTGAGGGATATTACCCGTAAACCGATTGCCAAACAACGTCAAAATTCTCAAAGATCTCAAACCTGATAATGCTGGTGATAGAGACCCAGATAGGTTTCGTCTCCACAAAACTATCCTCTCTACAAATCCAAGAGAATTGCAGGTCACACCACTAAAATTACAGGGATTGCCACTTGAAACCCAGGTTCCCAAGTTTTTGTCGGGGTCACTGATGCCTGCCTTGAATTTGAGCAAGATCTCCTTCTCAGTAGTTGGTGAAACAGTAGAGGTGAATCCAAGAAAGCAAGAAACTAAGAGCAAAAGAGCATGAGAAACGCAAAATTGACAAGACCTTCTCATGCTCAATGAATAAAACGGCCGATAAAATGGATCTATCCGTTTGGCATTATTGAATCCGGATCCAATTAAGAGAGGCTGCAGCGCTAGGTGCCCATATCCTAGAAGTAATTATTGAAGTTTTCACAAAAAATCACCCCAATCATCACCAAAGGGCAGCATCTTTCAACTACCTGAAGCTGCATATCTCACTGAACTTGAAGAAAGCTCTTTAATTGAAGACGCATTTGTGCACAAATTCATAGACACAGAAGCAAAACCCTCAAGTCAAGAGGCACAAAAACAAAGATCTTGGGGGTTGAACTTTTGTGGGATTGAGTAAAGAGATGAAATTTAAAACAGGCAAAGAAGCATGGGAGAGGAGAAGATGCAATGAAAATGGTGGATGGGTAGTGGTGGAATGGAAGTGGTGACAGTAAGTACCTTGGCTGGAAAGGAAGCAGGTGAACCAATTTAATAAAAATGGCTTTAAATTAGAGGTCACTCTCTCTCTATATATGAAATGCAATGCAAAACAAGGTTGCCACCAACAGAAGATGAACCACGTGCATTTCCATTTCTCTCTCTGATTAAACCCGCAAAGGCACAATCTTTTCATATATAAAACAGAAATTAATTAATGAATTAATTAAAGAAAGAAACCTCTAATCTGTTTTGCTCAGTGACCTGGTATAGCAATGCATTTATTCTCTCTCACCAACCAAGCCAGCCAGCCACACACAAGAACCACCACACTTGATGAAAATTCAACACAATAAACTATGAAAAGAAAAAGGGGGAGAGAGAAAGGAAAAGAAGGAGAAGGAGAAGGAGGAGAAGAGAAGGTTTCGTGGGCTAGCTTTTGTTTGTTGCGGTTGACGAGTTCTTTTGCTTTTTGTTTAGGGCATTTTAAGTTTCTTTTGGATCCGTTCTGAGAGAGACTTTGAGAGGACATTTGTTTCTTTCTTTATTAGTTTTTTTAGTAAAAAGATTTGGACGCCATGTTTTTATCCTTTATATGTACATTTCTTATTAAAAAACATATATGATTAAGTGCACACATCGATCTTTTAATTCAACTGTTTATATTCAAATATTCAAAAAATAAAAAATAAAAAAATGGAGTGAGATTAAAATTAGAATTTGCATACACAATTATTCCAGCTCTCAATTAACATGTAAAGCAGGGGTGAGCAAAAGAAAAATCGAAAAACGATTCAAAATCAATTTAATTTTAAAGTTAACCTGATTAAAAATTTAATTTTACAATTTTTATTTTTAAAAATCAGTTATCAATAGTTAATTAATTATTATTCTTTTCATTTTTTTTATTAGTAACTTTTGTTATTTTTATTAAGATTACAAAATAATAAATAAGTTTAAATTTAATATTAAATTACGTGATTAATACTAAATTATCAAATCTGATTAATTTTAATTTTATTGAAAAAAAATAAATTAAATTATATTAAAAATTTAAAAATAATAGATAAATAAAATATAAATTTTATTTAAAAATATTTGAAAAAAAAGGGAGGCAGTAATAGATTAATAGTCATATTCACCTAATACAAAGTGAGCTATGAGTATGAGTTTCCACTTTTCACCTCAGAGCTTGCCATTAGGATATATATTGGACAATTTACAGATCTGATCAAGCCTGTTATGTTTGTTCGATGAAATTTATTTTATGTAAGTAGCTGATCTTGTGGTATGCGATTTGGATCGTGAGTTAATATAGATTTTAAATGACAGTATGTATTATCATTTAAATTAAGAACATTAATTAAAAAAAATCGTGACATCATTATATTAATATAGCAAAATAGAGTACAACATTTTATATCAATTAATTTATTTAAAAAACAAAATGGAGAGTTTAATGGACTATTAAAACAAACACAAATAAATAAGGAGAAGATAGAAAAAGGGATATTAAATGAAATGGAAGTGGTCCTACTAATTAAATCATAAAATAGCATTAATGATGGTTTGTTCATTGAATGAGAAGGATTATCGTTGAACGACCATGGTGGTCCCTTCTGCCGCGTTTAATTGAGTCCATGTTTAGCGTACATGGTTGGCAATGGCAAGGCTTTGCAGTGGTCCCTGTAATACTAAATCACAGGCCTTAATTTCTACTGTATTGCCGCATCGACGTCACTCACGCCTTCACACGTATAGCAGCACCGACACACTCTAAAATTACCCAACCCCTAACACAGACAATGGAGTTCGTAATTCTCAACCGCCATTAATGCGCGTGCACTCACTCCGGTAGTAACACCCAATCATATGTTACTCCCCGATTGAATTGGATTTGGGTCCAGAAAATACGAATCATATTGATGGAAACTCATAAATCTTGGCAGATCTACTTACATTTTATTTTTTTTTAATTTTATAATTTATCTGTATCATTTTAAAACATTATTTATTTTATTTTTTGAAATTTAATATATATATATATATTATTAAATATTTTTTCTTAACATTATTTATTTTTAACTAAAATTAAATAAAATTTTTAAAAATATAAAAAATATTTTTATTAGTTACTATAATTTTTTATAAAATTAAAATATTTTAATTATTTTTTTAATTTTCTTAAAAATATGAAATTATTTTTTAAAATGGTATGGAAGACGTACATAACATCCATACATTATTAGTTTTTTTAATCATACAATTACTATTAATTTTCACAAATTACTAACTATGGATTTAGTCGGTCAATTTTTAATTTTGTATGATTTAATTAACTTTGTTTTCTTATGTTTAACCCATAAAAATTTTAACATAAACAATAACAAAATTAATAAATATAATATAAATTACTATTTAAAATAAGAATTTAAATAAATTATAAATAATTGTTCAAAATAAAATATAAAATAATAATTGCTAAGAATGTATAACAAATAATTATAATTTATCATTTATTCAAATTTTAAATAAAAATATGGATAAAAGTACCAACAAATTAATTCAAGTGAAACCGATTAATTGAATATTTTGATTTGGTTTCGTCGCCAATCAATTATCCATCTTTTTCATACTCAGCAACCCGCTGGGAAAATCTCTCAAGGAGCTTATGGAGCGCGTGAGCTGTTAATATAGAAATTAATTTTGATAGAATAATAATACTCATCAACCAATGAGCTGTGGAGAGGTGAACTGTGAAGGCAGCAGTCCTGTCATCATTTTGAAACTTCACTCTCTCTCTCTCTCTCTAAGGTCAGCACTACCATCTCAGTTGCATTGCATGAATACATTCGTATGAAATTTTAATGATTAATAAAAAAATATTAGTTAATTAAATCGAAAAAAATATAGCACTACCATCTCAGTTGCAATGCATGGCATTTTTTAAAAGTATTTCAGATATGCATGTGATCAAGTTTGGACACATTCCATGGAAAATCGAATCTATCCTAACCCAGTTCTATTGGGAGATGATTTATTATGCTATTTTACCGAATGAGATTTACTTTTCGTGTCATGTCAAGACGTTTACATTCTGACTGAAAACAGAACTCCACAATCTGTAATAGAGTTTGAACAAAATCAAGCTCTGACAAATTTCTCTACTTGTGGAGAAGTGAATGTGAATGTAAACGCACAGAGCTTTTCACACTGTGACAATTGTTGAAACAAACCACAGACAACGGTGACTTCTAGTTTTCAGGGACACTTTGGAAACACTTTCAGTCAATCACAGATTCAAACACACAGAATGTTCTTAGTTAGCACAGAAATCTATGCCTGAATTTGATTCAAGAACATGAAAACTTAATAAACTTAACTCACTCATACAAGTTCAAGCTCACATGAATTCAATTTACAGACTTGGAATTTAATCTTCAACATTAATGTTTGCTCTGTAAGAGCAGATTTCAGAACAATTAAATATACTTTCCTGCCAAGGAGAATATATGTCATTTCATTTACAACCAACGAATTTGCCCTGGTCTGCTTTAACCTTGCCAAGGCAGAAACTTAAAGCATATACAACTAACAACTGAAAGAAATGGAGATCTAAATAAGTGAAAAAAGAAGAGATTGCTGTCTTGTACCATGTTAGATGTTTGTGCTCTAGCACATTTTCTGTATTTCACCATTGACATTGCTCTTATGGATGAAGTTGGTTGATAAAATAAAACTTCAACTCCAATTTGACATCAAGCTTGCTGATTTGTCTTCCCCAAACTTATATATTTAGAATCTATGCCAATTGTGGCTCATCTTGCAACACCCTCAGCTGCTTTTTTGCATATGCTGTAATGATAATTGTAGTAGCCACTGTTGCACAAAAACCAATGACATTGAAAACAATTTGTGGAGCCGAGAGTGAATGCCGATCATTTGAAGCATCTGCCAAGGTCTGTATAAGAATCCCACTGCAATACATCAACTTATATGTGTCAAATGTGTACATGTAGCTTAAGAACCATATTTGAAAAGTCTCAGGTGAGTTCATAGTTAGCTACACCGTAGAAAGTAAAAGAGCAGCATCTGAGCGTCCACCTATCATGCAAAACAGATGCCAGTTGCTAGGACAAGAAGAAAGAAAACAGGTTGCGAATACATGTGGAAGACAGAACAACTTAATGCATTCAGAAGAGAACAGAGAGGGGTTAGAATTAACAGGTTCCCTCTGTTGCCCAACTTTCCTACCTCAATATGCCATTACGAACGGTCAGCAATGTTCTGTTGGAAGTCAATATGGAAAAGAAGCAAGTGAAATTACAAATAATCTAGGTGAGAGATGTGGTTGGGTTGAATCTCCTAGAACAAGGTGGCTCCACATATCTAGCAGGGCAATAGAGCCACACACTGGTTTCAACAGTTGCCAGAGAAAGGCTTGTGAATGATGAAGAGAACGGAAGAATCTCATTTCTAGCAGAATCAGTGATAAACAGAACTATTGCACAGGGAAGATTAGAGTGGCTGGGCAAATAGAACAATGTCAAACATATTAATCAACAAAGCTCTCTGTGTCACTACACTTGGGTATTCCACTGATCAGTCTTGACATAGTTGTACCACAAACATCATGTACCAAGCTCATTTGAGGTACTAAGTTTGCCCCAAAGGTAACTGTGGCAGGTTAACACCAAAGGACACATCATGCAACAAAAAAGTTCAAAATGTATACAATTATCCCAAACACAAAACATGCTACAGAGAAAAGTAAAAATGGCATTCAATCGACATGATAATATACACATGAAGTAAGGATCCAACACAAACGAGCCAGGCAAACATGCTATAAGATGGGAGAAACACACAGAAGAACATGTAATTGAAGTTTTCTTTTTTCATCGTGCTGAGAAGGGCATCTACAGTCAGAGTTCTTACGTGTAGATTGCAACAAATATCTCTGGCACCATTCCTACCAATGATCCTAAGATGTAAGGACCATACTTAATATTTGTAGCAACAGCACAGTAATTATACAGAATATATGGAAATGGAGAAATCCTGATTAATGTTACTGCTCTAAATTGATGAAACCAGTTTCCTTCACCAGCTGCTCTCAAAATGGCAGCTTTCTTTGGATATTTTTCTAACCACCCCTGAAACAACAAGAATCGAACTGCATTAAGCAAATAGATTAAACAAAGTAAATGATTAGACACAAATATCTTTTTTCAACTTTCATACTTGAATTTTATGAAGGAACAGCGAGCCAATGAAATATGGAAGTGATACACCCATGGCTGCTGCAGATATAATTAATAGAAATCCAAAGCCATAACCAAATGTCATCCCAGCTACCCACATAGAAGGTGTAGATGGCAGAAGCAGACTAGGAAATAGTGCCACAGAAGCAAAGAGCAGAACAGCCAGCACTGGAGTACTAAAAGTTGTCGTCTCCCAATTAATGATAGGGATAAGCTCCTGAAAGTTTAACTAGTCAGGCAGTGAAAAACTTTATATATGCATGAACATCCAAGAAAAATATGAATGTTTTTGGTTTAAAGCAATATCTTTCTTCTGAGTCGCATCAGGAAGGAAAACTTGAGCACATTCGGTCCCAATTGAAATAAAGCACCCATAGTAACTATTATGATGATATTCCTAAAGTCCTATGCATCAGTAAAACACCTGCGCCATATGGAGAATAGAGCACCAGAAAGATGCTAAAGGTCATGAAATTTACATAGATCAAAAAACCGAAGATCACTTATTCAAAAAATAAATAAATAAATAAAGTAAAAACAAAATTACCAAATATCAACTTGAGATGAAGTACTAAAGCAATATTGATATACTGATAAGGAACAGTTATAAATCTCTTGGCAATTATTCCAAAAGGTAATTCTTAATATCCTATAATATCCATAAGAACAGTAAGGGTTTGAATTAAAATGCATTGAAATGAATGCAGTACCTATATCAACTAACTATTATAGACTTCCATTTATACACACTTGTTGCAATGATTTGCATCCCTTACAATACAAGAACTTCGTGTTTCCATTCACTGGAAAACATTGTAAACTTGTGACCTTGGAGTTCTGTATAGAATCATAGTTGTGGGTCCAACATACACGGCTATTGAGCACCTCAAAATGTACCGAGCAACTATATATGGAACTTTCATTATTACATTCTATAAGAGCTTTAACAATCATGTTTGCCCATCAGACACAACATTGCCCTTAGTTGCTATAGACACTGAAACAATAATGAACATGGAAACAGTGTCGAGCATGATTCAACAAACCAAGAACTGTAAGTGCACCGATGAACCCCGAGTTATATATGTAAATTGAGCAATACAATCAAAAAAGGATAACAGATCGCCAATAAACCTCCAACTCCAATAGAACTGGCAAAATTAAAAAGCAAAACCATCCCATTTAATCGTTTATGGAAGACAGCAAGAAAAATCCCAGATACATGTTACTTAAAGAGCTATGAAAATCTAATCAAATAAAAGCAAACAATGTTCACATCCGCGGAATCATACAGCAGGAGAGTAAAAAGTGAAAATAATCTTATCAATAAGAAAAAGGACCAACTCAATTCCAGAAAAGTACCGCTAAAATAAACTAAATGCAAAACAAAATCAATGAACTGAAACTGCAAATAGGCCCAAACTACAAAATTTTGAGAAAAACAAACCTTATCCATGAAAAAGGGGCCAACCCATTTGACGAAAACAGCAGCCAATAATCCCAAACAAGTAAATAATAAAGCCAATTTAACCCAATACCACATAACGCAACCTCTCCATCTCCAGAGACACCAACTAGAACCTTCTGCAACCTCCCCAATTAACACACTTTCTTCCACCTCACATTCTCTCAATTCCACATACTCCCCTTTGCGATGATCCGCAAAATCCCTTCCCTCTTCCATTCTCAACGTCAGCTCCGGCCCCGCACTGTCATCGCGATAGGTCATTTGATCAAACCCTAAAAGAAAGCAGCCAACATTCGTAACTTTCTGTTTGGTTCCTGAGAAAACCAGCGAGAAATATCTCAATGCATGGTCCTTTTGAGGAACCAAAGAGAACAGCAGATGCCTGTGACTGGTAGATGAAGAACAGACATCAACGAAGCATTAAGAAGAGAATCCAGAAATTAAAAAATAAAATCAGATTTCTTTTACGCTAAATTCTTTATTTATTAACCAATTAAATATCTCAATCGGAAATATTCGTGCCCGTTAATATACGATTCCGAATAAAACGGTTCCGTTTCGGAACCTCTACGATTTAGTACTTGCATTCTGCGTTTTTCCGCGATCTGAAAAAACGTTGTCGTTTTATATCCAGCTAAGAACGTGCCTTGAAGCCAGAGAATACGGTGGTGACGTGGAGTGAAGTTAGAGTGTTTCTGTTATCGTGACTTCACCGTCACGTGAAGTATTAAAGCCAGCAAGGACTGAGTCAGTTACCGAGTTAGCGGAGTTTGACTCGGTTTCTGAAAACTAAGGTAAGAGCAGGCAAACTCGGCATGTTAAGGCCGTAGGTTGCCCTTTTTTTTTTTTTTTTTACGTGGGCCCACTGCGGCGCGTCCGTTGAGGGTTTTTGTGGGACAAAGCAATTTACGACATGACACGTGTAACCGTAGAGCTAGCTCGCATCCTCTTGACACAATGTACTTTTCTTTTTTGTTTTTTAGCACAAAACTTTACATTACTTTCAATGTAAATCCTAAACTGTTTTTCGTTACTAAGACTTTATTTTTAAATAGCAACAATTCAAATAGTAGATTATGTTTACAATTAAAAATTAAACATTGATAAATATCGACATTCAAATTCAATTTGCATTAAAAAAAAGAAAAAGAAAAAATTCAAACTCTATATTACGATTCTATAAAATTGCATTGAGTAATAAAAAATTTTAAAAAATATATAATGATTTAAGCGTTCTTTTTTTTTCCTTTTTACAATAATATTTCAAATATAATCCAAGTTATTATATATATATATTATATGATATCATTTAAAAATAAATTAATAATATTGAATCGAAAGTTAAATTGAATGTTAATGAGATTTGAACGTGTCACATCTCTTGTTTAATATGAAATATCCATGAAATTAATTAAAATGAATTTAGATGATAAAGGAGAGAGTTTATATAAATTTTTATTTACAAATAAAACATTTCTTTTTCTTATTTATAAATATAGTTTTGCGTACACGCCGGTTTTTTTTTTTTTTTGGAAAAGCCCTTTGAAAAAAAAAAGAAAAGAAAGAAAAGAAAACGTTGCCATTACTCATTAATTCTTACTCAATAAGCAAGCAATGGAAGTTTTACGAAATAGCATTAGAAGAGCAACGTGCCGATATTGGTAAAATTAACTGATAAAATTCAAAATATCTTTATCCTGTGATAAAAGAAAAAAATGGTTATGAGGCTGATTAAACTGTTGGACCTGCAAAAAGGGATGTTCGGTTGGACTCAGATGTTAGCATTCCGAAACTTAAGTTAGTAACTTGAGAGTAACACTAAAGTGAGAGAAAGAGTCTCGAGAGTTTAATACCTGGTGCCATTATATTTTTGACTATATATAGGAGATCTTTAGAGGGGAGTACTTGAATACTTTAGGAGATGATAATCGGCAGTCAGAGTGGGTGAGCGGCGACATGACAGGGAGTGGGTATATGGTAGATGTTGGCTTGTGCCAGTGGGCTGACAGGACAAATTGTCCCATCAGTCCGATCGGACGCTTCCTCTGCTTGTGTCACCTTCCGACTCACACTCCTTTTGCTATTAATGGACCGCGCTTATTGGGCCTTCAAAGATGTATTTTTCTCAGTTATCACTTGTTCCCCCTCCAATAGGTCCGATCGGCCGTGACGTTGTCCTGTTATTTTGACGGAATTTTCGAATTTTTTGAAGACGCTTAATTCGAGGAGTCATATCCGTCAATTTCAGATAACCGTTATGCATTGAATGCTCGCACAAGTATCAAAGGTGACGCTTCGTTCGCTGGTGTGCATTTAATGCTTGCTCATGCATTAGGGGCGACGCTTCGTTCTTCTCTATGTACCTTTATTAATTGGAGACATGTGGACGTGTGGTGGCCATCCAAGAGAATGTTTGGAGAATTCTAGATGCTTGGAGCCTATAAAAGGTGGCTTTTGGACGACTTTGTCTTATTTTCTAGTCATCCCTGACAGGGATATGAAGTTCTTGTTACGCTTCTTTGGTGAGATTACCTGGTTCAAATTACCATACAAGATAAGCCCTTTTTTGGGATGCTGCCCCAAAAGGCCTATGCAGGAAGGGCCTTCTCATCTCATGCTCGGGATAGGCATCGAGCTTTAGGTGTTATAGGGAACTTTGTCCTTGCGAGTTACCCGCTTATGGGGAGTTAACTTTTTGGAGAATTTTGACTTTGGGGGTTACCCACTTATGGGGAGTTACCCTTTTTGGAGATCTTTAACTTTGGGGGTTACCCACTTATGGGTAGTTACCCTTTTTGAAAATCTTTGACTTTAGGGGTTACCCGTTTATGGAGAGTTACCCTTTTTGGAGATCTTTGACTTTGGGGGTTACCCGCTTATGGGGAGTTACCCTTTTTGGAGATCTTTGACTTTGGGGGTTACCCGTTTATGGGGAGTTATCCTTTTTGGAGATCTTGACCTGCAAATAACTTTTTACAATTTATTGTGCAAATAATTTTATTAATATTTACCTCTTGGCGATGGAGGGTCTTTTGACCCGATCCGCTCTTGATGGTAAAAATAATCATATCCGCTCCGCCCTTAGTGGATGCTTATCTTACCCGCTCTCGACGGCAGCGTTCTCAGCGGTGGCATTAACAATCATCCGATTCACTCCTGGGTACGGATGTTGTAACTTTACGAGTTTTCAGGGTCTTTGCTTCGAATTTTCGATAGCAAAGTGATTCGGTTCTAGGGGCTGATTTGCTAGAAAACAAATAGACTTTCTCGAACAATAATTGTCAAACACACGTGAAATTAAGCACATACCTTTTATTTTTAAGTTGTTCTCGCTTTTATGGAGGCACTCACTTTGTATGCGTAGTGGCGCTGGGGTTTTCAACAGCTTTTACATGCTGCTGCTTTCCCTTCCTCCTGCCTTGTTTATTATATTTTTGCTGTTACTTTAAGGACATATCTTTAAACGATAAAACGAGTAACGTTAAGATAGATCGATATTTCGGTACTTATTACAGGAGGGTGAGAGAATATTCGTATTTAGCACAAATTGTAACAATAACACCTGATTCGTTGCGGCTTTGTCGACCTTTTTATGGAACAGTTGACGGCTTTTGTCGCGGCCTTCACTGCTTTTCCTCCTACTTGGCTGCTTTAGACCGACCGGCTTTTCTATTCTTTCTCTTAGCGATGGATGGCATCCATGGAGAATTGGTGCCGATGGGGGTAGAAATCCCAGCCAATCGATAATGGCGATCCTCGACTTTATCCTTCTCATCTTCACTTCCTCTTTTTGAAATCCTGGAAAAGATCGACCGTTTTGGCTTTTCTTCTGCTCGATCGGATGCAAGAATTCTCCTGAATGGTCGACCGTCCATGTATTACAACCTGTCCATCACACTGGTCTTCCCAACTCTGCCGGATCTGAGGGCGTCGTCCAATTGGACACGTCGTCTGATTTTGTTCATTAGGTCGGGAAAACTGCTTGGCGGCTTCGCAATTAGTGATTCGGCAAATGAACGGTTTGCGATGCCTTTTGCCAAGGCACTGGATGCTGACCCTACGCTTAAATCTCCTGCTTCCAGCATTGCATCCTGGAAATGAACGATGTAGTCTCTAAGACTTTCGTTAGTTCTCTGATAGAGGTTGCACAAGTCGTTGACCGATTTTAGTGTGCGCGTTCGCGCTCGAAATCGCGTTACAAACGATTCTTTGAGTTGTTGAAAGGAGACAATTGATGCCTAAGGGAGACCGAGGAACCATTTCAAAGCGGCTTCTCCTAAAGTGGTTGGAAAAACTCTACAGGCGATCCTTTCGTCAAAGGTATAGACCTGTACTTTAGTCAAGAATTCTGCAAGGTGAGTAACAGGGTCTATTTTACCTGTATATTTGTTTATCACTACGTCTGTCCACTTGGGAGGTAACTCCACCTCCAAGATCTCCCTTCAGAAAGGGGAGATGACGCTGCGATCCCTCCTTTCCGGCATTCCTCTCTTTGACTCCGTCGAGCCAAATCCTTTAAGCCTTCGTTCGAATCGCTGATCCTCACAGCTTGTCGCCGTGGGAGTAGATTCTCCTTTTGTTTTTTGGAAGTAAGAATGGCTAGGCGCGTACCTCCCTCGCTCATCGAAAGATGAGTCACACAATCTACTTGAGATATAAGAAACACTCCGGCTTGAAAACATCGGCTCCTTTCCTTTATCACGTCTGTTTATGGCTTTGGCGTTCGTCTTTCTCCCATCATAAGCGCTTGACTCTTTTAGGGAGATTCCTTTGCTCCTCCTTCTTTCGAAGCCTTATGCCGCCGGGTCCGTTTCTTGATCATCTTCAAAGGCTCTGGGCATGTTTCCCATTTCCAAGGCTTGTACCACGCTCTCAGTGAGGTGGTTAAGTACAGCGCGCATGTTACCTACAGTAATAGGGGCTTTATCCTGCTGCTGCGCCATCATGTCAACGAGATCCAGGAGGGAACTCCCTTCAGGTGGCGACCTGAGAGGTCTCTTTCTTTGCCTTGGAATTTCAGACCCCCCTGGCTGCTGCGACCATAATTTTCCTGAGCTATTTTTTCGTAAAACCTTGAATCTGCTATGCCTCTCAACGAAAGCACCAAATGATAAAGCTCAGAATATCTTTATCCTGTGATGAGAGAAGAAGGCGATTGTGAGGCTGATCAAGCTGTTAGACCTGCAAAAAGGGGTGCCCGATCGGACCCAAGCGTTAGCACTCCGAAGCTTAAGTTAGTAACGTAGGAGTAACACTAAAGTGAGAGAGAGAGTCTCGGGAGTTCAATACCTGATGCCATCATATTTTTGGCTATATATAGGAGATCTTTGGAGGGGGGTACTTGAGTACCTTGGGAGATGATAACCGGTAGTCAGAGTGGGTGAGTGACGATGTGACAGGGAGTAGGTATATGGTAGGTGTTGGCTTGTGCCAGTGGGATGACAGGACAAGCTGTCCCATCAGTCCGATCGGGCGCTTCCTCTGCTTGTGTCACCTTTCGACTCACACTCCTTTTGCTATTAATGGACCGCGCTTATTGGACTTTCGAAGATGTATTTTTCTCAGTTATCATTAACCACGAGTGACATTTACTTTAATTGTTTTAGAAACCAAAGTTTCTCCTCTTTCTTATCTTTAACACGTTAAAGTTAAGGAAATATAAAATTCATACAAAATCACATTATTTGTGTTAAATCATATCTCATTATCGAGTTTTTTTTAATACTTAATTTACTATATGATATTTGACTTTATGAATTATGATGAATGAATGACATATTAAATTTATTTTTCTGAATTTCATTAGAAAATGGGCTTGACACTAATTTGTTCTTATGCTTATGAGTGGAAATATAAAGTTGTGTCCTGAAAAATCAAAATTAAATATTATAAATATTATAATGCGAACAGACTACAACGACATAATACATATATAAAATTAATAGTTAAAATTATATATATATATATATATATATCATTTAACAAAATTATTTGTATAAACAGAGAATTATATGTGGCAAGTGAATGGATTGAACGGATTTGAATTGAACCATAAATAGGTCGATCATAAATATGCTGGTTATAAATGAACAAAAAAAATATGGATTATAAATGAGCCATGCACAAATGGGTTGGAAGGGTTTGCACCGGCCTCTATATTTAGCAATAATTCACAGGGAAAAACAACAGTTGATAATGGTCCAGATTTTCATGATATTGATCCTATTTCGGACAGTCTTGAGGACAAGACTGCTTCCCCACCCAGTGGCAATGATAGAGAACGTGTTACTAGTCACGAGTCCCAAGCCCATAGGTGGAGGGTTTATGCCAGGAAGCCCAAGAAGCAGATGGAAGGAGAGGCAAGGGAGTGAGCTGGCATAAGAGTTAGTTATGCAGGGGTAGCCAATAAAAGGAAGGGAGGAGGTTTGTGAGGGGGGCATGATTTTGCTGTTATCGAAAAAGAAGGAGCAGAGGAGAGGGTTGATCCGGTCTACTTTTGGGGTTAAGGGTTTTGTGCCCTTGCCATTTGGTGTTCTTGTTTTATTTTTTTGTTTCGTTTTATGATTGTAATGAACTCTCAGTATTATTGTTGAGGACCTACTGCTGTAAGAGACAATTATTTCATCAATATAGTCTTATCTTTTCTCTCTTTGGTTGATTACTTGTTGTTGAGATTGTGATTAATAGCTTTAGTGTCTCTTGTTGAATTTGAGTGCTAACAATGACATAGTGATGACAGGGGATGATAAAGAAGGAATGGTTCTATTGAAGAAGCTCTTAACTAGAAAGTTTGAAATCAAGGATCTTGAAAAGTTACAATATTTTTTGGGAATTGAAGTTGCCAGATCAACCAAAGTGATCTTTATTTCTCAAAGAAAATACGTTTTGGATCTTTTGGATGAAACTGGTATGTTAGGATGTAAACCAGCAGATACACCTATTGAAAGTAATTATAAGTTGCAAACAGGAACTGAAGGATCAATTGATAAGGGCAGATATCAAGTATTGGTTGGTAGACTTATCTATCTATCTCACACCAGACCAGACATTGCCTATGCAGTTAGCTTGGTGAGTCAATTTATGCATGATCCTAGAGAATCTCATCAACAGGCTGTTTTTCGCATTTTGCGGTATTTAAAATCATTACCAGGAAGAGGTCTTTTTTTTTCAAAAAATAGTCATCTACAAATTGAAACCTTCACAGATGCAGATTGAGCTGGATCTTTAGATGATAGACGATCCACCTTTGGTTATTATACATTTGTGGGAAGTAATTAGTCACTTGAAGAAGCAAGAAATAGAGTGTAATTGCAAGATCAAGTGCAGAAGCAGAATGTAAAGCTATGGCTCAAGGTATTTATGAGTTGTTATAGTTGCAGAAGTTATTACCAGAGTTGAATTTGACTGAAAAAGACAGACTATTTTTGTATTGTGACAACAAAGCTGCAATCAGTATTGCTCATAATCCAGTTCAATATGACAGGACGAAACATATCGAAATTGATCGATACTTCATCAAAGAAAAATTATTTGATGGTGTTTTAAGCTTATTTCATGTAACGTCGGACATACAATTAGCTAATATTTTCACAAAAGAACTCTGTAGTCGAGCTTTTCATGCCATAATTTGCAAGTTGAGTATGTGTAATATTTTTACACCAACTTGAGGGGGAGTATTGGCTAACTTATTTTGTTAGATAGCTTGTAATTAAGGATAGAATATTATTTTTTTCATTTATACTACTAGTATACTTATAAATATATCCTTATATCATTATTTTAGAGAGTAATTGAGATAATAGAAAATCTCTTATTCCACAAAATCTTCAATTTTCTACTTAAGTCATTGGACCACGCTGAAGGATCATGGATCTTTCTTATTGACTGGACTGGACTTTTGCATGGATTGGTTCCTCAATCTCTTACTGCGTTATTGTTGAACTAACAGCATGATCACATTATCACGTCATCTTTATTTTGTGCTGCATAATATGCTTTACATAAATGATTATCACTTGTGATGCAGATTTTCCGTTGTTTCTCTGCATTAGCTGGCTCCAGAATCTCATTGACGAAATGTTTACTGTTTCTGTGATTTGCACACTGTAATGATGTCTTTGATGGGCTTCTTACTTGTCATGATTTGGGCTAAGAAGAAAGATGTATGATGAATTATACCTTGTTTCAAATTTCTGAAGTATGATACATTACAATTATGCCCTCTGCTGACAGCCGCAATCGTCTTTCATGGTTTTTCTGGCATTCCTCTTCGAGCTGAGGGAAAAGAGCAGAAATGGCGATAGAACATAGCTCCTGCAAGCGTTAGGTCTTTGTGGGTTCCATTACTGATGAAGCAACAAACTGCTCTTTATAATGAGATCGTTTGGTAGCAGTATGCAGTGACATCCTTTGATTTCTCATTTCTGAAAAGGTTTAAAGCATCAAGTTGTGTAGTTTTTCTTACTAGTTGCTCTATATTCATGAGATTATAAGTTATATAATACATTTCTACTTGCAATTTTTGAAGTCTTTTTTGTTTGCTGGGATTCGTTATATTAACTTGCTCCTTGAAGAGTATGGGGCTGGTTGTGGAAGGGAATTGAATATTAATATTAGGTGAAAGTTACTTAAGAAACTACAGTTGACTTAAGCTTCAAGTTCAAGTTGTTTCTATAAAAATTCCACATAAGAGAATGTTTTTTCTTTACTAATAATTACTACTAACTATTTTTTAGTGTTGACAAATAAAATGAATTTTGTTTGAAAAATGGCCAATTGTTTGTATGAAATTGCTAAATTAGGGTAGGAACTCTGATGTTTTTCGATTATTTTGCTCTTAATATTTAATTTAAAATTCTATTTTACTGCTCAAATTATTTTAGAATAAAAATTCTAAAGAGGTGTTGAAAAAATAATAAAATAGATGCATTTTAATATCATTTTTATCAGTTAAGGTAGCGCTTGTTAAACCTAGAAAGGTTGGAATGGAAATAAAATAAAATTATTTTAACATTTTTTATCTTTTCAAGCATTTGTTAAAAAAATAAATCTCACAAAAAATATTTTTTAATTATTTATATTTTAAAAAATTAAGATATGCATATTTTGATATAAGTTTAAGATATACATTTTTGTATTTTGACATGTAAAAAATAACTAAAAAATTGAAAAAAATATTTTTAATTTATCACAAAAAATTTAATAAATAATTGAAAAAATTTTTTAAAATTCTTTCAGTCTTGTCTTGATTATTTTATATTTTAATTTGGAATACTTTTTATATTTTAATTTGAAAAATATTACAATTTTATTTTAAAACTCCTTTTCAGAATCGATTTAACAAACGTTATTTATAGAGATAATTGTGTATCGTTTTGATTAAACTATTGGGATATTTTAGCACTTGTTTAACAATTATAAGAAATATTTTTATTTAAAAATAATTTAGAAATAGAATCATTCAAATATGCCAGCAAAATGATAGGTTTTTCCTTTAATTTATTATATATTGTTTCTAGTAAAAACAAATAAAAGGAAACAATCTTAACCTTTGGGTATATTCAAGTGTGATCACAGCCGTCCAAATTCGTCGTAGGAAGTTCATAACAAACTATGGACATTAACTGCAAATAAAGAAATTCCCAAACTTTACCCGCCAACGAAACACCATGGCTACAGCAACGACGGCCTTATCGTTTTTCTCTGTGAATTCTGTTTTGTCTCACAAATCCAAACAGACCCTTTTCTCTTCCCTCTCTCTTCTGCCTACTCGCACTTATGTTACTCCTCAAATCTGCCCACTGAAGCGAAAACCCTCTCGTTATGATACTGTTGCGGGTATTCTTGGGGCGGGTTTGGCTTTAACCGTGGTCGGACCCGCCTCGGCTGCGGGATTCCCGTTGCTGGCTCAACTCAGTGAGCCCTCTAATGCACTTTCTTTGCCGACTTGGGCCATTCACGTTTCTAGTGTTGTTGAGTGGTAAGTCTGGAAATTTTTATTGTTATTTTTTATTTTTATTTGAGATTAATAGTAATAGAATTATACCCTGTAATTTATTATAACTGAAAATTGAGCAACTCAGTTCAACTTAGCTATTTAGTAGATTTTTGGTCGTCTCAGTTCGTTGATTAGTCAAATGCTGTAGAGAAAGCGAGCCAAGTTTGCTGCTTATGTTCATGGTATGTATAAAATTGCAAAAAATTGGATGAAATGGGGAATATTTCCAAAGTCGAAACAACAAATTTGTGTGAAGATTTGAGTTTTGTGCTTGTAGGCCATTTGTTTATATGCAGCTTTGAACGCATAGTTTAGAATGTTAACGGCCAATTTTCTCTCAAAAAGCAGGATTACAGCAATGGCTTTGGTGTGGCAATATGGGGAGAAATCAGGATTTGAATCTTGGAAGGGACTCTCTGGGGGTATGGTAAGTAATTCTACCTGTTAGTATTGTCGATTTTCATGTCACTATTTACGTAATTGAATGTTCCCGTTATTCAAAATTGATAGATGGTTGAAATTCTTTTTCAATTAAACTTTATATTATGGCGTTGATTACTAGTATATATTTTTCAGAAGCTGTTTGCATGGTCAGTATATTCACTACATATAATACAATTCCAGCTCATGCATCGCCAAAATCGTGTAGAATCATGTCTTGAATTACCTTGTTGTGTTAGTTCAATGTATTAAACATTGATATATTTTGCCAATTCACTGTGGGTGTAGTTTCTAGGTATAAGTTAGAATGATCAACAACTAAAGAGTATGTGGTTGCGTTTTTTGCAAGTTTATAATTCAATGTGCGCAATTGCCTTATTCCCAGCAGTGTAGGGGAAGTGGGCTAAAGAGATTGCTTCGAGAAACAAATTTGACATAATTCATTTGACATGCAAATGATAGTTCAATTCCATGGACTTGTTCTCTTAATTTTTTTATGTAAAAATTTGTTTATGTAGTTGCAGCTCACATGCTTGGTATTTGATGCAATCACATGGCTTTTTGAACAATCCCATGGCTTTTTGTGTTCAAAACTCATGATTAACTTTGTTTGTCCTCCCTCTTGATTGTTGCTCAGATGAATCAAGTCATACCAGTGTTGAGAGGGGGAATTTGGTTCTTTGAAAATCTTAGAATATTCATGAAATCTTGATCATTCTGGTTGTTGCTTGAGATAATTGTATCTGTAATTTGAACATGATATAGATTTGTAACCAATTTTTCCATTGGCTTCCTTGGCTTAAAAACTCAAAAAGATAATTGGGAATAGTTAGGCCCTCAATTTACTTCACAATGCTTTAAGGGGCATCACCTTTCAAAGGGATCTAGGTCAAATCAGGTAGCAATGACTGTCAAAGATAGGGCTGATACTCTTTGTTCGTATATAGCTAATGTAGAACCCCACAGGCCCACGGTTTGGAAAGTGTATGTGAGAAAACCCAAAAAGAAGGATGGACTTGGGGTGGAGAGTGACTTGGCGCAAGTTAGTTAGGAATTTATTGGGTAAGGGAATATATATATATATCTTGTTCTGTTAGAGGAGGGGGGTATGAAAATAATTTGCTTGTAATAGGAGTAAGAGGAGTGAGAGAAAGGAGAATAGCAGACTATTTGGCTGTTCTGTTATTGATTTCTTTCCTATCAACATACTTCACTATTTGCATTATGTCATTGCTGTTTGGAATTGGTTGTGTTTATCAATAGTTTATCATTGGTCCGACCTGCCGGATCCCAAGGAAGGAGAATCGAAAATGGAAACTCGTTTGCAATAAGTGAATACTCGATTGGAGGAAACAGAGAACAAGGTGGGAGACTTGGCAGCTTGTGTTTAGGAGCTCACCAAATCAGTAACCGAGATCCAAACCTGTTTGGCTTCTTCTCAATTGAGTTACCAAGCAGATAAGAAGAAAGACGAAGAGTTTAAAAGTTAGGTGCTAAACTGGATTAAACGATTGGATAAACAAGCGTCCCATATAGAGGAGGTTAGTTACCAGGAAGGAACTACTCTGACCTCACAGAAAATGAATTATCAACTCCACACAAACCATTTTGCCGACCCATTTACATCTCTTAAAAAGGTGAAACTCCCTATTTTCAATGGCACTGATCCTCGTGGGTGGGTAATGAGGGCTGAAACGTATTTTAGGATAAATCAAATTCCAGGGGAAATGCGAATCCATTTGGCTGAATTGAGTATGGAAGGGGGAACCATCAATTGGTTCACCATGCTCCTTGATATCAATTCATCTTTGACATGGGAGCAGTTTAAGACGGAGATTATGCGAAGATATGGGGGAGTTTATTCCTCCAGTCCATTTGAGGAGTTAGTAGATCTTAAACAAAGTGGGAACATAGAAGAATTTATTGAAGTTTTCGAGATGGTGGCAGCAATAGCTCCAGGACTCCCCGAACCTCAGTTTGTTAGGTATTTTATAAGTGGGTTGAAGGAAGAGATTAAAGGATGGGTGAAGGTACACAAGCTGGAGGATAGAGTGGAGGCCATGAGGTTGGCTTGTACAATCGAAGCTTCTCTGCAAATCGGGAGGTTGGGGGTGAACTTGACAAGGCGGTTGCAGAATTCATTTAAGGAGAAGGATACACCTAGCCGACTTCATTTATCAACTAGATCTTGGAATGGGCCCAATAAACATGGGTCCTCCCAATGGCATATTAACCCACCTGTTGGCCCAACTCAAAATAGATACCCAACCCAATTAACAAATACACAACTCTCAGCTAACTCTCCTTCATCGGAATCCAACCGATGGGGAAATCGAAGATTTGGAGTAAGGCACCTCACCAAGACCGAATGGGAGGAGCGACAGAAGAAAGGGCTTTGTTTCCAGTGTGGCTAGAACTATTCTCCACAGCATAAATGCCCAAAGCCTCAGTTGAAAATTATGTTGCTAGGAGAAGGAGAGGACATTGAAGATGAGGAAGAATTTTATGAAGTCGAGAATGAGGAAGAAGAAGATCCAATGGACGGTGAATGCAAGGTGCTTGACTTAAGTCAACTTCACCACGGCGTGCGTGCTCCGACTAAGAATGACAGGAAGTTAAATACTATCAAGCAGGCTCCATTAACGGAATTCCTATGGTGATGTTGGTTGATAGTGGAGCCACACACAATTTTATTTCCTCTCAAATGGCGGTTGCATTATGATTCCAGGTATGTCGTATTAAAACTCTTGGAATTAAACTTGAGGATGGGAATTTGGTTGGGGTGGATAGGAAGTGTACAGGAGTTCCTATAACAATAGATGAATATCAGTGCTCTATTGATACATTGGTGACTGATCTTGGAGGGTTGGATGTGATTTTGGGCGTCGAATGGTTAAGAACTCTTGGGGACATCACCGCTAATTGGGCATTAGGGAGTTTGAAATTCAAAGACCAAGGGATAAGGATTGAGTTATAGGGGATGAAAACAGGGGAATGGGAATCGCAGGCCTTGCAAACTTGGTTAGAGGGACATCTATCCCAGCTTACTGCCGAAGAAAGCAAGTCATCTCAGGTATCATTTGAAGTTTTGCAGCACCTGAATGGATAGCAAAAGCAGCAAATGTCTGCCTTATTTCTTCAACATAGTTTGGTTTTTGGGGACATGGAAAGCCTGCCACCCAAGAGAAAAGTAGAACACTTGATAACTCTCTGGTCAAGGACCAGTGTGTGTGAGACCATACAGCTACCCTTACCATCACAAGACAAAAATTGAGCTACAAGTCTCTGAGATGCTGGACCAAGGGATTTTCAAACATAGTCAAAGCGCCTTTTCAAGTTCGGTTATTTTGGTTAAGAAGGATCAATCATGGAGGATGTGTGCCGATTACTGTGCTTTAAACAAGGTGATGGTACCAGATAAGTAGCCGATTCCTGTAATCAAAGAGTTGTTCGATGAGTTGGGGGGAGCCAAATTCTTTACCAAATTGGATCTCAAGTTGGGTTACCATCAAATCCTTGTTCGTGAAGTGGATATCGAGAAAACAACATTCCGAACACATGATGGTCATTATAAATTTTTGGTGATGCCCTTCGGATTGACCAATGCTCCGGCCACTTTCCAGGCCGCCATGAACGACATTTTTCGGCCATTACTTCGTTAATGTGTGTTGGTTTTTTTCGATGACATTCTTATATACAGCTGCACTTGGGAAGAACACTTGCAGTAGGTGGTGCTTGTTCTAAGTATCTTGGCAGAAAATCAGTATGTGTTGAATCATAAGAAATGTAGCTTCGGTCAACAGTCAGTGGAGTATCTGGGTCATGTGATAAATGGGGCAGGGGTAATGGTCGATGCCAACAAGGTTAGAGGTGTCCAAGGATGGCCTACACCCACCACAGTTAAAGGAATGCGTGGTTTTCTAAGGCTTACCGGTTATTATCGAAAATTCATTGTGGATTATGGGAAAATCGCTAAGCCTTTGACATAATTAACTAAGAAGCATGGTTTCAAGTGGAATGCTGCAGCTCAAGCTACATTTGAAGCTCTGAAACACAAACTCATAATTGCTCCACTGCTAGCTCTACCAGATTTTGCCAAGCCTTTTGAGATAGAATGCAATGCATCGGGTAGTGGTATAGGGACGTTGCTTATGCAAGATTGCAGACCGGTTGCCTAATTTATTAAGGCGTTGTCACCCAAAAATCTTAATAAGTCAGCTTACGAGAAGGAGATCATGGCGATAGTTCTTGCTGTCTTACATTGGCGGCCATACTTGCTGGGGCAGCCATTTATAGTCCACACCAACCACCAAAGCATCCACCAATTACTTAACTAGAGAATCACCACCAGTGATCAGCAAAATTGGAATGCTAAACTGATGGGGTATAAGTTTGAAGTCAGACACAAACCAGGAAGAGAAAATCGGGCCACTGATGCATTGTCACGGGTTACAGGGATGGCGGGGGAGTTGTCAGCTTTCTCAGTCAGCCTCCGTTTGTTGGATGGACCAGAGTTGACTCATGGAATATCACAGGACCTGCAACTTCAGAAAATACCTGCTGATTTGAAAAGGGATTCCCCCTCCCATCCTGATTTTGTGGAGCGCAATGGCAAACTTTTTTTCAAAAACAGGTTATTCATCCATGCTGGCTCTCCTTGGATTCCTATTTTGTTGGAAGAGTTCCATTCAAGTCCTTTTGGTGGACATTCCGGATACTACCGCACCTACAGACGATTGGCTTCACTGTTCTACTGGTTGGGCATGACAAAAACCATACAACGGTTTGTTCAAGCTTGTGATGTATGCCAACTGTACAAGGCGTCCACCTTGGTTCCAGGTGGTTTGCTCCAACCTCTATCCATTCCTAATCAAGTTTGGGAAGACATCTCTATGGACTTAATTACTGGATTACCTAGATCAAAAGGTTTTGATACTATTTGGGTGGTAGTGGAACAATTATCGAAGTATGCCCATTTTATCCCACTCAAACTTCCTTTCACCGCAAATTTATAGGCTGAAATATTCGTCAGGGAGGTCATCCGCCTACATGGATTGCCTAAGTCTATACTCAGTGACTGGGATCCATTGTTTATCAGTCGGTTTTGGCAGGAGATATTCAGGCTGCAAGGGACTAAATTGCATTTTAGTTTCGCCTACCATCCTCAAACCGATGGTCAAACAGAGTTCATAAACAGGTGTGTCGAAACCTTTTTTGCGTTGTTTTGTTACTGACCAACCCAAGACTTGGTCTCTCTGGTTGTCTTGGGGCAGAATTTTGGTATAACTCCAACTACCACATGTCCATTGACAAGACTCATTTTGAGGTGGTTTATGGCTGCAAGACACCCATTGTATTCCAATTTTTCCCTGGTGAAATTCAAGTGGCTGTGGTAGGGCGAGAGTTATTGGACCGCGATGAAGCGTTGTGCTTGTTGAAGTCTCACTTAGCTCGCAAACAATCAAAGATGAAATAGGCAGCAAATAAGGATCGTCGGCATGTAGAATTTAATGTGGGGGATCAGGTGTATGTGAAGCTGCATCCTCATCGCCAATATTCTGTCACTTCCAGAATTACGACCAAATTGGCCCCACGGTTCTATGGTCCCTTCGCTATCAGCCAACGCCTTGGGCCTGTTGCTTACAAATTGGAGTTACCTCTTGGGACCAAAATCCACCCAGTATTTCATGTTTCTCTCTTGAAGAAGGTACTCGGTACAGCTCAGGTAGCTGCTTCTCTACCAGACGATTTGGAACCGGATGAGGTAACTACTCTCCAACCTATTTGTGTTTTGGCCAAACGAACCATCGGCAAACATGGGGAGACGATTCCTCAATTGCTGATTCAATGGAGTGAACAGGAGATAGACAATGCCACATGGGAGGGCGAGTTTGTTATGTGTAACCAATTTCCTCATTTCAGTCTTAAGGACAAGATTGCTATCCTACCCGGTGGCAATGATGAAGATACAGCTAATGTAGAAGCCCACAGGCCAACGGTTTGGAGCATGTATGCGAGAAGATCCAATAAAGAAGGATGGACTTGGGGTGGAGAGTGACGTGGTGCAAGTTAGTCAGGAATGTATTGGCTAAGGGAATATATATATATCTAGTTCTGTTAGAGGAGGGGGGTATGAGAAGAATTTGCTTGTAATAGGAGGAAGAGGAGTGAGGGAAAGGAGAATAGCAGACTGTTTGGTTGTTCTTCTTGTAGTTGGCCCTTGCTAGTATTTTCGTTGTTTGCAGTTACTGGATTGTATTGTTACAGAGTACTCAACTGTTATTGATTTCTTTCTTATCAATATACTTCACTATTTGCATTCTGTCATTGTTGTTTGGAATTGGTTGTGTGTTTATCAATAGTTTATCATCCTCATTGAGGTCTCTAGTTTGCAATTACGTTTCTTAGTTCGTTGTAGTTACTAAAATGCTATTGTTCTATCACAGTCTATCTAATTTTCATTTCCTTCACAGGTTTTTTCTTATAATATTTTTCATTAAATTATTAGGTGCCTCTGCTTGGTGGAGCATTTTGTGCATGCACATGGCATTTCTTCTATAATTCTGAGTCTCTGGAGGTAAGAGTGATTTACTACTTTTTCATGGAAAGAGGTTTCTCCCTATATATATATATATAAAATATGTATGTATGTATGTATGTGGTCTTAACACAGAGGAATAACTTAAATTGATTGAAATACAGGGGACAGTTGATAAGGGTTCAATTTACATGATGCATGATCAAGTAGCGGATTACCTGAATAAGATACTTGGAACATGATATTAGGGATTTTGGACAATTCTAATTGTCCCCTTAATGTCTAGTGGCTCTACCTGAATATTCTGCATAATTGTTATGAACTAAGTTGCATTTTTTATGTGATTTATGTCTGCTCAAATAGAGAAGTGTCCTGGTTAATCGGCTTCAAAAATAGTTATTTAATCCCAGTGCTATTAATTGGCCAAAGTCCGGCTTGCTAACCCCAATTTTTCAATCCATAGGAACTAGATTCCATAATGTCTAGACTAGCAAAACCTAACCTCTTATTTTGTTTGACTAAATTTCATTCTTGACCTACATAATCAAACCTGTCAAACCTGCCTATGAAATGGTCCTGATTTCAGCCTGAAGGGTGGATCACAAATCAGTACTGCTTTTTAAATCCGTGATCCATTTTATACTTTTTATGGGGAAGAAATTCTTATTTATTCAGTATTTCTTTAAATTCCTTTGTCTAGTAAAATTTAAATCAGGTACTTAATTATATGCCGGCCATAATTCTGCAGATGCTTCAAAGAATGTACTGTGCTAGGCATTATTCTATTTGTTTTAGACCTTCTAGAATTTCATTCTTATCTTCTTCCACTAAATTTAGAGAGCCAATTCGGTCATGGGTTGTAGGTATTGGTGGCTCTTCAAGCAGCACTGACAGTAATTGGTAATGCCACAATGTGCATTGCTGCATACCGGATATACAAGTCCTCTTCAGAGGAACGTCCCAAGAATCTCTGAGTTTCCAAGATCTACATGACATTTATGTGCCTCAATGAATATACGTTTCCTCAATCTGTTGTTCAATTTCGAGGTAAAGCTGTTTTCCTAGGTAGGGCTCTAACTGAAAGTTAAACTGCTGATATTACATATGTGCATATCCTATATAATTATATCTACATATATAAACAATTATAGGTCAAACCTATACAAAAAGTTACTTTCCTTCAGCAAATGGGATGGAGTATGCCACACAAGAAACTTCAAGGTTCGGGACAAATTTGGATCCTCACTGTCATCATCATTATTATTAGAGGTTTTGTATTTTAATTATTATTATTTTATTTTAAGAAATGTGTTGATGCAGTGCTAGCTTTGAAATAGTTAAGAGAGGAGACTCACAGTCAAAATGAATATGTTGAGCTGTATCTGTAATGATAAAAGATTAACCATTATGCTAGATGATTAATATTGTTATTATTTTTTTAATTTTTGTGAATCAAGTAGGATTGACTTGAGCCTTTCTACTTGATTAATAAACTTGTTTTCTTCAACTATTTGGACTAAGAAATAGGGGATTGCCGCAACTGAAGACTTTATGCTATTCTACCAATTGAGTTTTCTGTGAGTTACTTATTGGGCTAAAGGGACATTCATGTTTATATATAATTGCTCTTTTTGACTGACGTGGTGATGATGCACTTATCAGACCACAAGAGCCTGAAATTCCTTGAACCTCACCTGTGACAATTAAGGTGCTGATCATTCCATTTTGCCATCATGAGTTTCTGACAAGACAAAAAAGGAATGATTACAGGGTTAAAGAGCGCAGACGATTTTTTTTTGGTTTGAATTGGAAAACGTTGATGATAATGTTGATAAGATATTGAAATCATAATTAAGAATAACTCAATTAGGCGTGCTTTCTTCTTCCATTGCTCTCGTTTGAAGAAAATCTTGGCCAACTTTTATTTCTTCTGCCCTTACGCTGCACTTTACTTTTTCAACTTTTTACTTTATTAGATGCCATGCTATAATTTTAGTTTATCTACGAGTCCCATGAAGTGGAATAGAATCTATACGAGACATTTGATAGTGTTCAGGTCTAGAGGGTGTAGATCAGGTGACATACAAAGTTGAAAGGAGATTGGTGGACTCGCTATTGATCTGAATAAAGAAAATGAGTTTGCTGAGCGTTCTTTCCAGTTTAATGTGCTCAGGAAAGGAAGCATTAGAATGGGGGACATCCTGAGAAAGGCTTGATCCAGGAGCTGTCTACATGTAAAGCAACAGTAATGCAGTTTTAAGTGTTTTCTCAATATCCAAATCTTATACTAAGACTAAGATAGTTTAAGGTTGCCTTAGTTAAAGTAGGGACCAAACTTTCATTAAAGCCAATCTTTTGTATCAAAATAAAGTTCAGTTCTTTAACAAAAAAAAAGTGCAGTTCACGAAGCAGTCAACAGTCCAAGGAGCAAGGTAGGTCCTGAATGCTTGAGTGTTAGAAAACTCCATGAAAAACACTTTTGATCTTACCAATGGATCAGATTAAATAATTTGTGAATTTTAACATGAGAAAACAGTGCTTATTATCGGTAGAGCCTTTACACTTTATTTGGATGGTGGTGGGGGATGGTGTTGTCTTGTAGCAGATCACCGAATACCATGCTTGGATCAATTGTATAATGAAAATATCCACTTTATATCGATGGGAATAAGCACATTGCGGCTAAAACTAGAAGTCTATTTTTTTTCCTTTAAAATAGTAAGAGAGTATGGCTATAACTGAGTCAGAAGAGCCAAAATTCAAGGTAATGAGCATCGATACGTCACTAGTTTAACAATTAGACGAAATGAGATGTCAAGACATAATCTTGTCTTACTGAAAACAATATCATAAGATTCTATTCATATCCTCGGTGGACGATACAATATAACATAAAACATGTAATTATCATTTAATTACTAATCCTATAGCAGAAAATGAAGATTAAACTCCTCTTCTTTCATTTTCAGGCTTCAAAACTAAGGGAATTTGAGAATCATCAAGGTTTTAGGTAATACATCAGCCTCCAAATTTAACAAGAGAGACAAAAAGATATAATATTCATTGATATTTTCACTAGTTGGTATGCAAATATTTAACACTTCCCAATATAATAATTATAAACACAACCACTTCCAGAAGAATCAATTACATCTTATTAACATACATGTTTTTCAAAAAAACAAAATATTAAAGAAACCAAAAAGAAATTACAAGAAACAGAGATTTAATTTAAGTTTTTCTTTTTTTTTTGGGTGATAATTATATATAGCTAGTGTTTTTGTAAAAACAAATTAAAGGGTAGTGGAGAAACGATCAAAATGAGGGAATTTCTTTCGAAATTCAGACATTAAAGCTAAATTTTCTTGGTGAAGAAGGTTAGCTTTCTTCCTCAGCTTCTCATTTTCTTGAACTATACTTTGATTTTCTAGGTAAAGCTTCAAGTTCTTTAGCTCCATATCTATCCCTTCCTCTTCATGCCATCTTCTCCTAAATAAATAACAGTAAAACTGATTAAATTGCCATGCATTAGAAACTAAAAACACTAAATACATAAATGGATATTTTAATTACCTGGTAAGCCCAAGAACCTGAATTTTAGGTTTCTTTGATCTTTGCTTTCTTTTTGAAGGAAAGGAAGGAGGAGATGGGAACTTCTCTACGCTGTTTATGCACATTTTTTGTTATTACACAACAAAAAAATAAGGATGTGTTTGGCATTAGGATTTGCCAAAGTTGCTATAAATATAAGAGAAAGAGAGAGAGAGAGAGAGAGAGAGAGAGAGAGATTCCTCTTGTATGGTAATGATGGCAGTTGGACTCATGATTGCCAAGGGAAGCAACCCAATTTTGATCCATGAACAAGAAAATTAGAACAATAAAATAAAATAAAATAAAAATAAAAGAGAAGGTTCTATAAGCTTGCAAATTCTAATCATGTTCTGCTTGCAAACATTTAAAATAAACCAATAAGGACTCACTAAAACTAAGCAGTGCTCATGTTTAAGGTTATGGTGATTTGCATTCTTTCCTTCCGTGGAACAGTTTTATAATTAAAGGGAAGTTAATGTTTATTTGTTTGTTAATTACAATATATTAATGATGTGGGTCATGAGCTATCATCTTTAAACTTAGATATAAAAGCCATTTTTCTTAATAGGTAGGGGATTGGATAGACAATTATGAAAGTCAAGTATCTGATGAAAAGGTTTCATTGGTAGGTTGCCCTACCTAATTTCTTATTTATTTTTATAAGCAAGATGAAATATTTATTAAGTCAATATTCAATTAGTTTTCTGAACTAAATAGTTTCATTTATTTATTTATGAAGTAAGGGGTTAAACAACCTAAGTAAATGGGTTTAATTTTGATTTCTTAAGCACTTTTTTTTTTAATTATTATTATTGTTTATGCATGAATACTTTCTGTCTCCACATATATGCATGGACATTGATTGCACTGTTCTTTACTACATGAAAACTTATGATCTCTGATTTAATATATTAAAAGACATGAAGATTATTTTACATAATAATTAGGTATTGTGATAAAAGCTACATGCATAAACGGTTTAAATAATTTTAGAGCAATGTTAAACATTCAACTATTAAGTCCGACTCTTTAATTCTGACAACTATAAGTTTTTGCTATTATTCTTAATTACCGATTTGAAATTCTTAAATATAAGTCTGATGAGTTAGCTTGATCTAATAGTTCACTTGCATACTCTAAGGGAGAAAACTTAGAAAATTAATGCTAGTTGAGATGAAAAAGGATAAATTTGTAATTAGGGACCCATATGCAAATGTAAAATAGATTAGGCTTATTCTCTAAAGCTTTTGAACATGGTGGACCATTAGAATTTAGAGTATTCGATTGTTTCGTCTCTCTCCACTTTTATTTACCTCATTATACTTTGTTTGAACGCATTTATCTAAGAGTCAAATGTTACATTGAGGGCCTCAATATCCCATCAACCTTCTCCTTATTATTCTTTTCCTCTCAAAAATATAGTCAATGTTATTAAAATCGGACCGGTTTACCTGCGAATCGCCAACTAATCTGATCGATTTAATGTATGAAAATCGAATTGACTAAAAATCGGCAGGACAGTTTTAAACTTGTTGAAAACCAATTAAACTGGCGAAAACTAAAAAACCGGGTAAAATCAAAATAAACCGGTTTGAAATTGGAAACACCAAATTTTGTCCAAAATATCAATACAATATTATTTTTTGCTGGAAAAAAATAAAACATATTATAAATACAAAATAATTAAAATTTAATCACTTTTGATAAATTTTTTTATGCATAAAAAAATTATGATTTATATTTTATGAATTTCTTTGAATATTTACAATTTTTTACTATATTTATCTTAAATTTTTGTTATAAATGTTGAATTAGTTGAAAATATTATTTTATTATTAATGTTTAATGATAAATGTATTTTTTAAAATTTTTTTATATAGAGATATTTTCATAATATTTATATAAAACTTAAAAAATAATATTATTTAAAAAAAAGAAAAAAAATCCGGTTGAACTCCAATGAACCAGTCGAACTACAGACCATTTAGCTCTTCAATTCTTTATCCGGTCCGGTTTCAATAACATTGCTCAAAACAAAACAAGTTAAATTAATATAATCATTACAACTAATTTACCCTAAAAATTAAATTGAATAATTATTAGAATATAAGCTGGAAACATGGTTAATTAATTAATTATTTCGAAATTTGTAAGGCGCTTGCGGATGAAAACAGCTTGATTTCTGATAATGGAAGGCTTTCACATAACCACCATTTTGACTTGATGTTATAAAATTATGCAAATAATTACGTATACTTAATTCTTAAACTCATCATCTAACTGTACTTCCATTATATAGTCTGTTGAGGCTTTGACTACCTATTTAAAATATACTGATTAATCAAATAATTATGTAATTAAAAATAATAATATTATATTCGTGTTGGATTATGTTTGCTTGTTATTATATTACATGGGCAGTTGTAACAACTGGAATTTAGCTTCCTAATAATTAATGGATCTTACCTCAAACTAACTGGTTTTATTAACAATGGTGGAAAACCCATGATCGATTGGGTTTGGTATTACATGACTCTCATGCTTTAATTCCTGTTTTAATAATAATTAATTGAGCAGGAAGTTATTTGGTTGAATGCTATAACAGATCAAATAAAAATCTTTCCAAATTTGAGCCTCAGTCATGAAAACATTAATATCCAATTTATTATATATATATAATCTTTTTTAATATTGGATGTGTATGTATATAGATGTATATATGAAGAGAAAAAAAAGGAAAAAGAAAAAAGGAAAACCAAGATATTAGAATTTTGTTTGATAAATATTTTACTTTATCGCAATATTTATCATTTGCCCCTTTTTTTGTTGTTGTTTGAATGGAGAAAAATGAGGTGGATTCATATATTATATTGCTTCTATTAACATCAAAGAATGAATTTAAAGCCGCAATAATCTTGAGGTACTCATATTCCCTTAGGGTGCAAGGAAATCAAATCACAGCATTTCTTATAATAATTATAATTTTTATGTTTAATATATTTAAATATCGAGCAAGAAATATGTATATATATAAAGCAAACCTATATTCCAGAAAAAAAAAATTATTAGAAATGGGGAGTGTATATGGACATTAGATAACTGTAATGATGGCATATTTGAATAGGAGGAGGAAGAGGAATGCATGTTGTTCGATTGTAGGACGACTACAACCATTCATAATCAATTCACTTATTCCTTCTTTTACTACCTCTAGCAATTAATACATTCCCCAATACTCAAAATGAAATGACAATTCGGAATATGTATTATTTGTAAATATTTTAAAAATAATATTTTATGTTTTTATAATATCTGCCCATATTATTCGAATACATATAGCTATAAAAAAAAAAAAAAAAACAAATAATATATGAGCAAGAAATACGCATATATCTGTACAACTTGCAATAGTCAACAAAGAAATGAAGTTGTCATCTTCTAAATTTAAATACACAATAATAATATAACTTAGACGTAGGTCTCACATGCATCCATACTGTATATGATATCTCCACAATTGGTGTGTGTGTATGTCAAATCCATTAATATTGTGCACTGCAATTGATTACTTCACCTTATATTGGTGTATACATTAATCATCAACCTCTTTACCACCGCATATACTTCCTACATCATGCCCATTTTGATACTTATATATATATATCTGTTTTATTTTTCAACTTGTACATTATTATATGTACACTTCTGCCTATCCCATAAACTAACGGTGGAGCTATACATAACATTAATTCAATTAGAAGTAATAGTTTCACTAAAACTAAAATTATTAGGAACGAAACCTGAAATATTGCTATTATATTATGTGTTTTCAATTGAAAAATGCAAAATAATTATTAATTTGGGTTAGCATTTTCAATTTGCAATTGTGTGATAGAGCCCACATATTAGAAACACAATCGTAAAAATTGATGACACGTATGAAGATCCAACGACCTAAAAAATAATAATAATAATAATAATATAATCAATTTGATTTGAAAATGAATTTCAATTTAGATCGAATGAGCCCAAAAAGAAGTCTACCTTTCAGCCCACTGGACCAGAATACGATGGACTTAGTTGGGTTGGTTCTTTTTTGTCGAATCATTGTTGATATCCTAACCTTTACATACCCAATTATTTTCAACTTTTTTTTTCCAAGCTTATAGTACGTGGACACAAATTATTAGTAGGGTTTTTTCCAAAATAATTTTGATGGATTAAGATGATGATTAAATTTAATTTATATTATATATTTTGAAAAATAATATGCAGTTTAAATTATTTTTTAGATAAATTAAATCAAACACTAATTGTAATTTACTTAAAATATGTACTGAAAAATGAAAAGAAAATTACTATTTTTTAATCCAATGATTTATAGTCATTAATAGTACATTTTTACGTACTGAGTGAATGCTCAAAATTGTTACCAGTAATAAGTTAATTATTTTATTTTATTTTTCATGTTAGTTGCTTACTGCATGATTGAGATCTAGATGTATGATGAAAGGTTAATAAGTGATAGTTAATTAAATTAATTAAAGGATCGATTTTGATTTATAATATGCGTCCACATACAACAAATTTTATTTTATTATCAAAGTTATATTTTCTTTAACTCAATTGTAAGATAATTTTGGTAATAAATTTACATTACAAAGAAATTTCATTACTTGCCTACCATATTACATTATTACTACATTATTTTGGTCAAAATCATATTACTACTTTTAGCAATTAATTTTTGGCTAGTTTTATAATCATGTGTATAAAAAAAAAACACAAAAAGGGGTGGGTGCTTTTTGTATTGGAATGATGTAATTATGTCTTCATTTTTAAGATAAAAATACAATATTATCTCTTATTTATTTATATAAATAAATATATAGATACCGCATATATTTAAAATTAAAAAAACCTTCTAACGAGTCCTTTCCAAATAAATAAATAATACCTTTTATTGAAGACCGGGACCCATCACAATATGGGGCCCCACAGTTCAGAATATTTTAACTGTTTCTACTTTCTGTTCTGTCTTAGGATGAAGCAAACGGACAAAAACTGGGTTGGGCCGAACCGCTGAACGCAAAATAAAGGCTTCTATTCCATTCCTCTCTGAAAAGCAACTTTTATATTATTTTAGTATCTTATCTTCCTGGAAAAAGAAAATTAAAAAATACACATTATTGACTCCACAAATTTAAAATTTTGCATTAACAAATCACAACCGCTCGATTTCAAAAGATCGACGTCATGACTATATTAGGATGTAATCGGACAGCTAACATTTGGTACTATATGTAATACCGTGGTGAATGGTTATCGCCGAGACCAAACCGTGGGTTTGCCTCTGGATGCAAGAAAACATAAAAACAGGACAAGCCTCTTTTGGCTCCTGTTTTTTTAACGTTCCAATCTACTTCCTGTTCGAAATCTCTCTCTTTTCCGTTTCTTTTCCCGTCTTTGCTCTTCGATTTTAATCGAATTTCTTGCTATCTGACATCGGCAGATCGACAAAGGAAGAACGACGCACAGACAGTTCGCTCAAATCTTCGAATTTTTATCAAGTAAATCGCTAACTTCTGTCTTCGATTTTTGATTTTGCTGTTTAAATTTTCCGATTCGGATGATGATTTTGTTCCTCGATGAAGAAACTTAGAAACCTCTTCTTTCTAGGAAAAAAAAAAATTCTTATGTGATTTCTGTTGGCCGTTGATTTTAATCAGGAAATTTGGACGGTTAACATTTAATAGTTGACAATATCGATTATTTCCAGGCAAATTTATTAAGATTAATGACTATATGAGCTGTAATCAACATTTGATTTTTGGAGCGTTGTTCGAGGAGCTCCTGGATTTTGTTTACGTGGCTTATACAAGGTCTAAATTGTCCTCTTAAAAATTGCATGCCTACCGACTATAAATGGGGATATTATGGTAATTGAGTTCAGTACATACGTGTACTTGTCTGCTTTCCCTATTTGGTAATCCGAATTTGGGTTTTAAATAACGAAAATACCCTTGTAAAGCTTATAATCCTATTCGGTGTTGCATATATGATAAAACCCGTGGGAGCCCAAGGTTTCTGGGGCGGGTGGTCAGAGGGCAAATTAGTCAATTTGTAAAATTGTAAATGTGAATTTTTGACTACCTATATATAAATTGCGTATAAGAGTACAATCTATTAGTATTTAGCTAATCGGCGGACATTACACGATCTCTTTTTCGAGACAACGGAGTTTATTCGTCGGAAACCAGAAAATTTCAAAAACCTAACCCTAATTTTGGTTTGTAGATACGAGAGGTAGACGATGGGTTCTGAGCAGAACGAGGGCACAAGCTTTCCTCCATCAGAGCCAATTCTCTGCGCGAACGGGTGTGGCTTCTTCGGGACGGCGGCGAACATGAACCTCTGCTCCAAGTGCTACCGCGACCTTCGCTCCGAGGAGGAGAAGACCGCCTCCGCCAAGGCGGCGATGGAGAAGACTCTCAACATCAATCTTAACAAGATCCTGTTGTTGCTGATACCCCTGCCTTGGTGGTCGCTCCTAATCCCCCCGAGGCTGTCGTGGCCTCTGAATCTTCATCGTCTTCATCGGAGCCGCCGGTGGCCGGTGGTGATCAGGCGCCACCGAAGGCGGCGAAAAGGTGTTCTACCTGCAATAAAAAGGTTGGTCTGACAGGATTTAAGTGCAAGTGTGGGAGCACCTTCTGTGGGAATCATCGGTACCCCGGAGAACCATGATTGTTCCTTCGATTTCAAGGGCGCTGGCCGGAATGCAATTGCTAAGGCCAATCCTGTTGTGAAGGCCGATAAGATGGAGAGGATCTAATCCTCCTTCCGTTGGTATTGGGCATTCTTCATGGGGTCTTATTTTATTTTTAAATCATAGATTGTTAGGGTTAGAGGGTCGGTCTAAAGGTTGGTCTTTTAATACTGCTTTGGTTAGTGTTTGTGGATGGTTTGGAGATGGGCAGGATTAGATGGGAGCAATGAACAGTTTGGTTGATTTGTGTGGGGGAGAGTTGGGAAAGTTGATTCCATAATAAAAATGGATCACTGGATTTGTTTGCTTTTAAATGCTTTGGCTTTTCCTCTGATAAGAATCTTTACCATATCTCTGTGTATCCACTTATCTATCTGTGACTATAATATAAATATAATGCTTGCTCTCTGTTTGTATTTAGGTAAGGTGTATGCGTGTCTTTTCTTTTGTACAATTATATAGCTAATGTTGGCATACAACCTGAATATTTGTTTATATAATAGTTTAATGCACTTTGTCCCTTATGATTAAGAATATGAATTTCACATTGCCAATGTTGTTGCTTGTTGTCCCATTACTGGCATTATGTGCTCTTTCACAATAATACATTTGCACTCAGCTTGATGGTTTGTCTTACATTGCTTTTCATCATGGGGTTGTTTTGATTTTCACTTAGTAGTTAGTTGGTAAAACGAAATTATGGGTTTCAATTCCATGGCATTTTCTCTGTGTTCTCTGTTCAATTGAGTTACAGGTCCCTAGTATTGTCTAATGCATATTTGAATGTAAGATTTGAGGGACGAACTAAGAAGCCTTTGCTGTGTATGCTGGATCAATATTTCTTTCTGTACTATTATGCTAAGGTTGGATTTTTCCTGCATGTCCTCTTATCCTCATTTGTCTGGGTATGTTTAATTGTGTTAATGGATAATTGTGTGCAATCCGCTAGGCATATGATGTTCATGTTACCGGTGTTATTGCCTATTATTTCTTTTGGATAGAGCATTCAATTATCAGATTGGATATTCTTTTTGTTGGCATTCAGTGATTTCCATTCAAGTACTTGGCAACTGCTATGGATGCCATCTTCAGTTCCATGGCTAGGTATTTTCTGTTGCTGTTCAGAAGTATACCGCCTTGGACTGGTGGAGTAATCTTGCTTTAAGCTCTAGTTCCTTCAGGTCCATCAGAAAACCAGCTTTAGTTTGCTATCACACTACATAATTTCTTTAGTTTGGTTGATTAAAAGTGTCCAGTTCAGAGATTGAAAGAATTGTTCTGTTACGGTTGTTTGCTGCGTCTCCGTTGACTACATTTTGGTTCTCTAACATGTATGAGCTGTTTCCTATGTTGGTTCTTTAATTCGCAAATAGCAGAATGCGGGTCTTAGGTATCAGGACTCCGGATTTTTGAGTTTTGGATGTATGCCAATGGAAAGATTTTGCTTGTTCGATGGCCTCGTGTCACTTGGCAATGGAGGGTGAGGTTGGGATGTGGTTTTAGTGTGTTAAAAGGCAAGATAGCATCCATCCTTTGCAATGCATTTTCGTAGGTGTACTTAATGTAAACCAACATTGTTCATGTTGATAGATAAAATACCATTGAATTATGCAGGAGGAAAAAAACTTAACCATTCTCATACATCTTCATATCAAACTAAACAAGTCTAATTATGGTTGGTATGAACTCCAACATGATACACCAAGTCAAATTCCAGGGATTTTGTGATAGATTCTCTTCAATTCTATTGCATTGATGAACAAAAACTTGATTATCGTAAGCCAACCTGTATCAAATGAGCTAAATGCCACAGAATTTGATCCAACTTGAGCCAATCTCTACAAGATTACAAATTAGTGCTTAAATGGGACATGACGTGCTTGAGAGAGGGGAGGAATGCAGGGAGGTTGAGGAACTGTAACATTTACTTTGGACATAGTTTTCGACTCCATAGCTCATTATTTTTTTGGACATAAATGGTGGAAATTTGCAGCCTTTTTATCTATTATTGTTTTGGACTTTGTGGTCTAAATTCCGTCACCATGTGCAACCCAAAATCTCACTGAATAGCTATTAGCAAAAGGTCTACCAAACTTCTTGTCGGTCTCGCCCTTTTTTCCTCTTTTACAGGGTTTCAAGTGATTGATCAAATAGGTCGGCAAACTTTGTTTCCAAGGGGCAAAAGCTGTTAGTGTGATACAGTATCAAGTTTTCTTCATCTTCTTGTTCATTGGCTATTTTGGCTATTTGGTTAGAAAGCAACTTAAAATGTATAAGGCCAATATTAGTAAAATAATGATAGCCAAGATGAATAATGAGGTAACATATCATGTGGGAGTTGGAAGGCTACCACTTGCTGCAATTTTCATGAAGTAAAATTATTGTTGGCTATGTTCATCGATGAACAAATAGCACCAACGTTTCCTTTGATAACATAGGAAAGAATCAATATGACCCTACTAATCAATTTTTAAAAGTACCCTTTTATGGCACTTTCCGGACCACAAACTCTGGAAAGAAACATTGAGAAGTCATAATCAGAACAAAAGTAAAATAGAGGAAAATTGAAAAGCTACTATAAGGCCTGCCATGGTGGAGCAGAGTCCATGCCCTTATTTCTTTCTGTGTGCAAAGAATGACTTCTTGATGGAAATCTCCAGGAAAGTAATGCATTTGCCATCTTACTTTTAGAGATTTAGAGATAAGCATTGATTGACTTTAGGAAAATAAATCATTTAAGTCCATCATGAAAGAAATTCCATCGCTGAATTCGTACTTATGGACCATTGTCATTGCCATTTTTTTTAAACCTTTTGATTGTGCATAACTCTGGTCCCGTGCCATGACAACTTCCATGACAATTTGTGCATTCTAGGGTATGAAAGGAGATTGCTATTGGTATGAATATATTTAAATGTGATTCAATCTTTGATTTACGTAATTTAATTTTTTGATGCACGGAAAATTAAAATTTTTACGAAAACACGTTATATTTGAAAATTTTAAATTACAATGAATGATTTATAGTTAAAAATAATTCATCTTTTGCTAGAATAAAAAAGATATGTGATGATTGCTAAACAAATTCTGTCACTTGAGATTTAAAAAAACAATTCGATGAATTAAAAGAAAAAGAGAGATTTAACGGTCAAATTAGTAAAAGGGGAAGGAAATAAATATACTTTATATGGAATATAACTGAATTATATCAAATGAGCTGATTTTTAATGTTAGATAACAGTTAGTGGTAGTTAAATTATTAATACTTCCTCCGTTTTTTTTATCAGTTATTTTTATTAGAATTAAAAAATAATAAATAAATTTAAATTTAGTATTAAATTACGTGATTAAAACTAAATTATCAAATCTGACTTATTCTAACTTTCTTGAAAAAAAAATAAATTAAAAAAATAAATTAAATTATATTAAAAATCTAAAAGTAACAGATAAATAGAATTTGAATTTTACTTAAAAGTGACAGATAAAAAAAAACGAAGGGAGTAATAGACAAGACATTATGACATTGTTATTAAATGTTAATAGCACTTGGATAGCTCCAATATGATTCGAGTTTAAGAAATACGGACTGCATAGGAGGGTCATTAGCAACAGAGAGGGTTTTGTTTGCAACCCAAAATCACAGAAATAAGAAAAAAGGAATAAAAAGAGTTAATAGCTGTATTAAGGTTGAAGAAGATGCCTTAAAAATGGACTGGCCAACTACTCCACTGTAGGCCAGTTATAGTATCACATCAGTCATATTTACTTACAGTGACATTCTGATGGAAGCTTCTTACCCTTTTGAACCAGCAAATTACCTACATCTAATTGTTGATTTAGCCTCTCTATTTGAGGAGGAGATACAGGACAATGTTTTGAACCTCAACAAATGCTGGTTCCCTTTTTGGCCAAGTTTGAATTTTGAATGTTTTGTGCGTTTTAGTTTATACACATTTCAAATTTTGTTCATTTCCTGCTTTTGCAAAAGCTATTTCTGATGATTTTTGCTTCTTGTGCCAAAACTTTTTGAAATTTCACACCCTCCCCGCATGTGCTATTCTCTCCGTTCTTTTTTATTTATTATTTTTGAGTAAAATTCAAATTTTATTTATCTGTTACTTTTAAATTTTCAATGTAATTTAATTTATTTTTTTAATTTATTTTAATTTTTTAATAAAGTTAGAACCAATCAAATTTAATAATTTAATTTTAATCTTGTAATTTAATACTAAATTTAAATTTATTTATTATTTTTTAATTCTTGTGAAAATTATAAAAGTGATTGATAAAAAAAAAACGGAGGGAGTATTATATTTTATTACTATATTACCTCCACTTAGTTTCTTCTATTATTACTTCTACTTTAACAGACATAATCTAAAAATTAACCAAAATTAATTAGGATTCAAACAGAAGTGGCCAAAACAAAGATTTAGTGGCACCTTTAAACTCTTGAAATCATCACATTTGATATTCCACAAATTAATTATATATTCAACCACATCATTAGCTCTATTGCCAATGTTGAATGTGTGTGTATATATATATATATATAAACCGACTATATTGTTCGGAGCTTCTAAATTCGGAAAATATTTGATCTTCTATCTAAATGTCATTAACATTATAGAGTTTAATATAACTGTCAATTGTTGCCCGCCATCATATAGTATTAATACATTGACTTATTTAATATAATCAATCATTATGTAAGATCATAAATTAGTAACTGCATTTAGTCTCCAAAAAAAATTTAATTGTTTCGAATTTTCTCTTTTTTTTAGTGAATATTTATGAAATTCCCATAAATAGGTTAGTTCCATTAAATAAAATTTCCAACCTTTTATATTTTTATATTATCTATTAATATCATTTATCTTACATTGTTTCCAATGTCGAAATTTTCATTATCGATTATTTAGATTACTTTAAACGTCAAAATCTTGCAAGATTTTTATTTTTTTTAAGTATACACACAACATTAATCTTGGCATGTATTGTATTGTCAACTATTAATGGTTGGCATGTGTTTTCATATCACAACAAAAAATGCTTTCCACTTTTCCATATAAACTCTCTAATTTAGCATGAGTTACGATGCTATATATATATATATATATATATATATATAAACAATAATTGAAAGATATTTTGGAAAATACGGTAAATTTAATTCAATGAAAATTCATAACATTTAAGATTATTTGGCTGATAAAAATGATAATCATAAGAGAAAAAAATTTCTTCTTTATATCTGTATTATTTTGGGAAAAAGTAGTACCAGCATAATCATTTTCTTTCAACCAACCACATGCAAATATTTATTTTCTTTAAGTAGAAAAATTAAAAAAAAATAATTGTTTTCCTCCAAAAAGAAAAAGAATTATTTATTTTGAATTTCTTTTTGCAGGTTTATATGAAAATTATGGGCTAATGCCTAATAATTTTGCTAATCATATGATCAATTTGAAAACCGTTACGCTTCAACAAAGTCAACTCTCAAAAAATGTGACGGTTAATCTTAATCGCGAACTGACTAAGAAAGAGGATGAGGGCAATATAGTATTTTCAACCCAACAACCACGCTATTACTCGTCATATTAAAGGCACCGTCACGATAATTCCCATTTAAAAATTAATACACCACCTTAAACAGACACGAGGGCATTTTCGTAACTTATCTTTAATACGGCTGAAAAAAAAAAAAGAGGGAGGGAGGGAGAGGGAGTTATAAATGCGGGACCCACACCAGCCGTGACTTCACCTTTACTAGTATACTAATTTACTAAACCAGACCACCATCTTCTTCGCTCTAGCTTATAACGCACAATCCTCGTTTCCAATTCAATTCAGCATCCCGCTATTGTTTATTTTCTCGGGAAACAAACAGATATACACGGAGCACTTGTACATTTTGTTGACCTTATGTTAGCTTTGCTTTCTCTGCATTATGGCTACAGCGGGTGGTGGTAATTACAGAAATGGCACTCATAGCAGCAGGAATTCTTTTAATACTGGCAGTAAAGTTGATAGACCTCTCTCTGTTAACTCAAATCCCAAAAATTCTTTTAAACCCAAGTCTTTGCCGAGTTCTGGTCTCCGGAAAAGTGCCCCCGCTTCTCTCGGCGGACCGGCCAAGGATGATGCCGGAGGTTTGTTTTGTTTCTTTTTTTTTTTTATTGATTATCTGATTGGGATCTTGTGTTATAGTTTCTTTGCGCTTTGGAAATGGTTCTGCATACGAGTTTTTTTTGGAAGGAAGAAGTAGCGGTGTTATTAAGTTTGAAAGTAATTGCATTGTTTGAAGTTTGAATGCTGACTTAGTTTTAATCACTCACTTTAATTGCTATGAATTTAGAGAAGATTGTTTCATCTTTAATTTTTTATTCTCTGCCTTTTTTTTCCTTTTGTTCTCGAGGTTGGGAAAATTAGGGTGGTAAAAACAGTTTGGTGTCATATTAATGTGTAGATCGTTAGAAATTAATTAATGATGCATTTTTCCTTGAACCTTGAAAAGGATCGGTTGTTATCTGATGTTGCTTGATTGTAGTTCCTGGACGAGTTAGGGTGGCTGTGAGATTGCGGCCACGAAATGCTGAAGAAATGGTGGCAGATGCTGATTTTGCCGATTGTGTTGAATTACAGCCCGAGGTATCGTGCATATTTTTATATCATATCATCATTTTATAATTTTTGGGTTGTTAATTTTGAGGTGTCTTAGTTCTCCTTTCCTTTCAGCTTAAAAGGTTGAAACTGCGGAAAAACAATTGGGACTCTGATACCTATGAGTTTGATGAGGTGCTCACTGACTGTGCATCACAAAAGCGTGTTTATGAGGTTGTAGCGAAGCCTGTCGTAGAGGTAGATATGGCGGCACTTCGTATTTCAATTTTTTTTTTTAATTTCCTATCAGTCATTTTAAATTCTTAATAAACTTTAGCTATTTGTTTTGAAGGTTTTTTATTTGCTTATTAGCACAGAAGTGATGTTTTCACTGGCCGAGATTCTAGTATGATATTTCTATGTTTACTCTGATGACAATAGGAACAATATGTGTGCTGCAATTACTGGAGCATTCCTTTTTGTTCTTTTCACTGTGGCAATTTAATTGCTTTTAGACTAGGAGTGTTGCCAAAGGACATGCGTTATATGACCCTCAAATGATTGACCTATTTTTAATTTGTGCCTGCAGGGTGTTTTGGATGGGTATAATGGAACGGTCATGGCTTATGGGCAGACTGGTACTGGTAAGACATACACTCTTGGAAGACTTGGAGAAGAAGATACAGCTGCTCGCGGAATAATGGTCCGTGCTATGGAGGATATATTAGCAGATGTTTCTTTGGAGACAGATTCTGTTTCAGTCTCCTATTTGCAGGTTGTTGGCCTTTAAATGACTTTAAACTTCTTATTTTTTGTTCTTTTTTTCTTTTCTGGTGCTGTAATCAGTTCTTGTTTGGTATCTGCATTAGAATTTGGATCTTCAATTTCAAGTTATTCTCTTTTCAAACAATTACAACTGTTGCATCTGGCTTATGATTTCTTCTTTGGAAAAAAAGTGCAGTTATATATGGAGACTATACAGGATCTTCTTGATCCTGCCAATGATAACATTTCTATTGTTGAAGACCCAAAAACTGGAGATGTTTCACTACCTGCAGCTAGCCTAGTAGAAATCAGGGATCAGCAGAGTTTTGTGGAGCTATTACGACTGGGAGAAGCACACCGCTTTGCTGCAAATACAAAATTGAATGCTGAATCTTCTCGTAGTCATGCTATTTTGATGGTGTGTTAATTTGTTTTTCTCTGTCCTGAAAAAGCTAAGAATCTAATGGAAATTCATTAAATTCCGTGCTAATATGGGTAAATCATAAATCGACGTGTCAAATACCGTAGGTGCACGTGAAGAGGTCTGTCAAGGGAAGAGATTCTGCTCTTTCAAGTGAAAATGGTAACAACTCTCACATGGTTAAAAGCTTGAAGCCTCTTGTTGTTCGGAAAGGCAAGCTTGTTGTGGTAGATCTTGCTGGTTCTGAGCGTATTGATAAGTCAGGTATTTTGCATGCAAGATATATAGATGGGAGATGTTCACCTTCCACCTTTTTTTTCTTCATATGGTCTCATGGTTGTTTTCGTCTTCTATATTTTGTGTTTAAAATTTTCAATTCAATTCCTATGGGAAACGTTATTTATTTTCTAGAATGTTTATGAATTACCAGCCTATAGTTTGCTTCTTTTCATGTGTTTTTGACCATTATAAAAACTATCCTGTCAGAGTGCAAAATGCAGAAGAACCTAATTTTGATGGATAGCATTCTTGTTTTAACATACTTAATGCAAATTCCAGCTCGAATATTGTCTCACTATATCTGTAATCAAGTTATAACGAGTGTGCTTAGATTTAGAGAGTATTGGATTTTGAAAAATTGAACCATAATTTGTAGTGTTTTAGTAACACCTCCCTAGTCCATTTTTTAATAAAAATAAAAAAAGATGTGTTTTCCCTTCCTCTGGCAGCTCGTGTGGGGCCACTCACGTTGAAGCATGTAAAGCCTATCCTTGTTTTAGTTCTTTTCTTTTCATCAGCACCATTCTCTCTATGAAGCTCATCAATGTCTTATTGACATTTGTTTGGTCATTCACTATTTGGCAGGAAGCGAGGGGCATACACTGGAGGAAGCCAAATCTATCAATCTCTCCTTGAGTGCACTGGGGAAGTGCATTAATGCACTTGCAGAAAATAGTCCACACGTACCAGTTCGTGATTCGAAGCTTACTAGGTTGCTTCGAGATTCATTTGGAGGTAATATGGCTGGACACATGAATGATAGAACTATTTTATCTTTTTGTTTAATGTATAACTCAATGTAGTTGAGAATGCTTGACTACTGCTTCTTTTTGCTGATTTAGATCAGCACATGCTCAGTGAGTTAAGGGTGATACCAGGAGATATATGATTATCATTTTTAAGATCCTGTCTACGGTCTGGTGGAGTTTCAAGTACTAGTAAATTTGGAGATAAAATTTCAGTCAACTAATGTACTCTTCATTTTTAAGAGTTTTATGCTAACCAACTTTTACTGGCCCTTTGATGATATAAATGTCTAATATTTAGCAGCCAATCCTATAAAGTAGCATTTGGGCAATTGGATTCGCAAATGTCGTAATGTTTTAAAATTGCAATCATGAGGTATCTAACTTCAATTCAATTATAATAGGGACAGCAAGAACCTCATTGGTTATTACTATTGGTCCATCACCACGGCATCGAGGAGAGACTGCAAGTACTATAATGTTTGGACAAAGGGTGAGTGCCAAAGTCAACTGCGATGAGTATTTTAAGACAGGAATCTGAAGATACCATATTTGACTAGTTGGAGCTGTATTTTATATTTTATTTCCGTTATCAATTATTTGGCAGTCCATACTATATTTATGCCTACACACTATTCACTTGCCTGTTACCCATTGTAATGCACTTCTCCTTACAATAAATTTACATTTTTCTCCAATATACTCATTACAGGCAATGAAGGTGGAGAATATGTTGAAATTAAAGGAGGAATTCGATTACAAAAGTTTGGCTCGACGACTAGATATGCAATTGGACAAACTCATTATAGAAAATGAAAGGCAGCAGAAAGCATTTGAGGAGGAAATTGAGAAAATTACTTTAGAAGCAAAAAATCAAATTTCTGAGGTTGAAAAGAGTTATGCAGAGGCCCTGCAGGTGAGTGTGTCTGTCATAAATGAGTATCAATTTGTGTGTTGGCGAAGCAGTAGGAGAGAGATGCATGCTCACATTCTGTAATCTGGTTCTTGGTTAGTTATGTAGACTATGTGCTATACTGATATAATATGCAATATAAACAGCAATAGAACATTTCCTAATTGTTTAAACATTGACCCCACTTAACTTTGTGATGAGATTTACTCACTATCACTTTTTGCTTACATGATGAATGATTAGATGGTTATTCATATGTTGTTTCTTCATCTCACTACAGGAAAGTTGTGTACTTGTATCCTGGAAATAAGATTATTTGATTGTTCATCCCTGAACTACCTTTTGCTTGTCATGCTTGAATGTATCTGATTTTCTTTTCCATTTTTTGTAGAAGGAAAGACTAAAATATCAAAAAGAGTATATGGAATCAATAAAGAAACTAGAAGAGAAATGGATGCTGAACCAACGAAAGCATGCTAGCAATGAAAACATGGTTCGAGTAAAAGATGATGGCTCTTATATGGCTTCTAAAGGAGAGGTAATTCTATCATACTGCTTAACTTGTTAAATTCTGTGGCCATAATATCTATAAAATGGTGTTACAGTTTCTATGTTACCTCCCTTTTGAATATCTCCATAGTTCTTTGCTTTTGAGCTTCTGATAAGTGTATTAGAATACACTGAAAACAACCAAGTTAAATTTTATATATCTCTTAGCTCTAAACTATCTCATAAAGTGTGGTCTCCCTCGTTGTTTCTGTCATAAGCTTCTTTTCAACGACTTCCTCCAAGTACCATATAAAATAGGGTAAAGGATCAAATTTGCCAAAGTATTAAAAACGGTACATATTTGTCTCTTAAGTATGTTTTGGGTCAATATTGCGTTTGAAGTATTAAATATGATATACATCTACTCACGCTATTACGCAATTGGTAGGGATGATCACGGGATGGAGCGGGGGCGGGGCCGTCTTCAAAAGTATTTCGGGAGGAAAATTCCCTCCATCCCCGAATAAAAAATAATTTATTTTAAAAAAATATATAATTATAACTAAAATATAATATTTAACAATTAATTATAATTGAAATATAATATTTAATAATTAAAAAAATATAAATTCAATTACAAATTAAATTAATACAAATTTTAACGATTGACAAAATAAAATAAAATATAATTAAATTTAATTACTAAATTTTGAGGGCAGGAAAAATTTGAGGCGGGGACCACAATCCTCGTCCCCGTCCCAAATTCTAAGTTGGGGAATATTTTTCCTCCATCCCCCTCACCGGGAAAACTTTTGGAAATTTTCGATCCTATTTGGGATGGTTCCCCATCGGAGACGAGAATTTTCCGCCTCATGATCATCCCTAGTAATTGGCTTAAATTTACCAATGAAAATATCAAAACTCTAGATAAGCAAATGGAAGCATACATGGTAGATTGATTGAAGTCACATAAACTTGCACATGTACAGTGTAAATTGATACTTGATTTTGACTTTTGAAAAATAATTAAAATTTCCTACATTCAAACATTTTTCGTTTATTTACCTAGAGTCTGGTTATTTTTTATGATCTTACCATTAAAAATTTTAATACATTTTTTGAGAGTTAAAATAGGGTGTCAATTTACAAAGCATGTGTCAAATTTATGTGACTTGAATCAGCCTGTCATGTGTATTTCCGTTTATTTATCTGGAGCTATGTTATTTTCAGTGGCAAATTCTAGCCAATTACATAACAATGAGAGCGCATGTATATCATTTTGATATTTCAAGGGCAATTTTAGCCCAAAACATACTTAAAAGAGCATATGTGTACCCTTTGCCCATAAAATAATTGCAAAGGCAGCAACGCTACAATCAATGCTGGAGGTTTTTCCACCTGCTATTCTCCCTATGACTTGAGATGTTTTCCAATTCCAAAAAGTGAATGAAATAACATCTATTGAAGTTGAACAGGAAGGGATGAGTATAATGGAGTCCGAACATGTTATTTGGTATAGTATAATCTTGGATCCAAAATATTGAAACTCCAATTCATCTGAAGTTGATGTTCTCCATCCCCTCAGCTCTTTTAAAATGCTACATCAGCTTAATCTATTCCTGTATTATTCAACTTGTATCAGTTTCCTATTGCTGGCTGTGGAGGTGGATGGAAGCATTGGTGTAGCATTGTAGATTATTTAAGGCACAAGGCAATAATGAATGAGATGATAAACAGTAGAATGTAATATTAGAAATATAACAGTAATTGGTTTGTCATGCACTCCATATGATGATTTGAAAGCCCTCATGTCATCTGTTTTCAGTGAAAAATTTATAGAAGCTCTAATGCTAGCATATGATGGCAGGAAAACAAACAGTATGAGTACATTTTCTTCGCAAACTTTTAAAACACTTCTTTTTTTTTCAGCCTTCGTACTTGCTACTCTGTGACACTTGAGTCTGAAGCAATTCTCTAAAAAGCAGATACTGCATGTTTTAATTATTTTCATTATTATTATTAAATAACAATGTTTTCACCCTTTCATTTGTGGTGCACAGGACTCCAAGGTGGCTACTGCAGAGGAAGTTGCCGAGATAAGAAAATTGCTTCAGAAAGAAACACTATTGAGGAGGGCTGCCGAAGAGGAAGTCAATAATCTTAAAAGTCAGTTAGCTCAGTCAAAGAAGTCAGAGGTATGTCTTATTTCTCTCTCAGCAGTTCCTATTATTCTTTTGTCCTTTTTGCAGCTTTATCCCGTTCAGTATCTCATAGATACTTTGGTGCAATAGGCATTGGGAAATTCTGAGATTTTAAAGCTTCGCAAGATGCTTGAAGAAGAGGCAAGTCAGAAAGAAAAGCTTGAAGGGGAAATAGCAATGCTGCAAAGTCAGTTGTTACAGATAAGTTTTGAGGCTGATGAGGTACTCATGAGAATTATGAATGTGTTGCGATTTGGAAAAACTTTTGGTCTTTCATAAGAGAGATCTTCACATGTTATTCTATATAACAAGGGACCTGAAACTCTGCAGGACTCATACTTAGCTATATACTAGGTTTATGGAATGGATGGATTTTTTTTTTTCAAAATCTTATGGATAATTCAAATATTAAATTGTCATATATTGTGTGTGTAAAGTAATTGTGTATTTAAGTGAGCAATGAGTACCTATTCAGAATTATCTTACAAGTCTAACAAATGCAATTTAAGAAATTACCTAGCTCCAATAGATATTGTATGTTAAGAGATGCTAAGTGTAGTCAACTTTTGGCATTCTCATAGTTAGTGATTGAGCAATGTTTTGCACATACAAAAATATTTCCTTGGTTGACGTTGAGTCTTACTGTGTTTTCAGACAAGCAGAAGGCTTGATAGGGGTGGGTCTGAGAAAATTCTTTGCGGTCTAGATTCTCAACCGCCTCAACTTAGGTCTCCACAGCTGAATGATTCCGGAAATGGGGACAAGGCCTCAATAGCAAAACTCTTTGAACAAGGTAGTAATTGTTGCTTGGCTCTGACAATTTGTTTACTCTTGTTTTTCTTTTTATTAAGATGGCTTCATAATTTAAGTTAATATCGTTTCCTTTCCCCAATATAATCCTATATTTTTCAGTTGGATTGCACAGGATATTATCATTGCTAGAAGCAGAAGATGCTGATGTGCGAGTTCATGCTGTGAAAGTTGTGGCGAATCTTGCAGCAGAAGGTAGTTTTCTACTTGTTTCACCCATGATACTTTGCTTTTCCTCTTTAAGTTGTATTGAAGCTTGTTAAAGAATGGGTTTGTGCTAAATTAGCTTTCTAATTGGGCATTGCAGTCTGAGTCTGTTCTGCAGCCTGATATTTTTATTTTTTCTTGTGACTAAAATTCCTGTTTGATAAAGGAGAGTCAGATATGTTACAACTATCTGATGGCTTCATCAGTCAATCACTTAGACACAATAACATTATGGAATCAATATGATGAAGTTGTTGTATGCATGCACTTAAATAAATGGTTTGGATACATTTTATAGCTGGTGAAAACTGTTATTAGGTAATTCTAATTCAATATTTAAGGCATCTATTGCTTGTCACTGTCCTATCATCTACCAGTTGCCTTATGTAATTGCCAGTATGCAGCATAGTCTTCATGAACTTTTGCTGTTTCAGAGTGCTGGTCATGCATTCAACTTCATTCATCAAGTTATGCCGTAATGGTGTAAATTAAACTGTCACAAATCTTTATGGTCAGTTCAAGGACAATAAGCACTTTAATTCCTTACATCTGTCACTAATAGCTTGAAAATTGCCATTTATGGCAGAAACAAATCAAGAGAAGATTGTAGAAGCTGGTGGTCTTACATCTCTGTTGACGCTGCTGAGAAGCTCTGAGGATGAGACAATACATAGAGTTGCAGCCGGCGCAATTGCCAATCTTGCGATGAACGGTGAGTTACGCATTTATTACTTGGTTCATTTTGTTCAATGTATCTATCTAATGTTAGTTCTATGTACCTTGATGGGTATTTTGAACTTTATTTTTGCCTTCTATGTGTGATGTTTTCCTTCATCCAATCAGAGACCAACCAAGAGCTCATAATGTCACAAGGAGGTGTACGTCTATTATTGACAACAGCAGCCAAAGCTGAGGATCCTCAAACTCTTCGAATGATTGCTGGAGCTATAGCTAATCTTTGCGGCAATGGTAAACTTCTTGAAAGTTTTTGACCTATGTTCTGATGAGTTAACAAGATGTCTGCATTCTTAGTGTTAAAAATTGAAGTTTTACCTGGATTTTAAAACTTCAGTCTACGTGAGAAAATGTTAGTAGAGCATAGACGAGTTACTTTTACTTATGTAATTAGTCAGTTATTGTGAATTGAGTACGACGCTTAAAACTAATATGAGTATTTTGCATTGTTTTTCTTCATTTTTCACTCTACTATCTCATCCTTCATTATATTTGCATTGGTGAAGATTCAAGTATCTTACGCTGCATAGTCCCTTTAAAGAGTGGTTTACTGACTACTTCATAAGCTAGTCTTTTGATGCAAGTATCTGCATGAATCTGTAACTAATAACTATGAAGTTTTGCCATCCAGATAAGTTGCAAATGAAGCTAAGAGGTGAAGGTGGCATCAATGCTTTGCTAGGAATGGTTAGATGCGGGCATCCTGATGTTCTTGCACAAGTTGCCCGTGGAATTGCAAATTTTGCAAAATGCGAGTCAAGAGCATCAACTCAAGGTAGGCGATTCAGAAAGAGGCATTATTCAAATTTGTTAGGACACCATTTGAAACATGCAGGATTTTTCAGCGTCTGCCAATTAATTAAAAGTTACCTGACATTTTTCTTTAAGCATGTAACCTAATCTTGCTGTGCCATGGTGAACTCCACTGACATCATTCTCTAATTACATTCCATATGATACTATGAAGCATAAACTTGAACTTCATATTAAATGGTTCAGGAACTAAGAAAGGGAAGTCTCTTTTGATCGAGGATGGTGCACTTCCATGGATTGTGCAGAATGCAAACAATGAAGCCTCTCAAATCAGACGCCATATAGAGCTTGCACTCTGCCACTTAGCACAACATGGTAAGTTTGTTTTTCTATTTGGAATTGAACAAACTAATCTTCTCGTTGAATTCCATATGATAATGTATCAAATTTACTGCAATGCAGAAGCAAATGCAAAAGACATGATTAGCGGAGGTGCACTATGGGAACTGGTTCACATCTCGCGAGACTGCTCAAGGGATGATGTAAGGATTCTTGCAAGTCGAACACTAACTTCCAGCCATACTTTTGAAGCTGAATTGAGGCGACTACGTGTGAATTACTGACAAACCAGTGGAGATAGGGTTGAATTACATTGACACACTTCAGGATGAATTAATGTCATGTGGAATCATGTATCTGTACTCCTAAACATGTGCAAGCTGGAAGACCTCCGTCCATGTTGGTGATGCAATTTTGTCATCTAAAGGTGTTGCGCTTGAGCATCGAGTTCTCTTCTCTAAAACAGTTTGACTACGTACATGCAAAGCCTGAGATTTGTCGATCAAATTACCACTATCAAACTAGTATTTGTTAATCCTAGTGAGTTTATACCTATTTAGCTTCTAGTTAGTGTATTAGTCTGTTGTATATTTGATTGTTAGGAAAAAGAAAAACTAACATTCGAGCATTTCTTGTAAAGAAAAAAAAAATCGGATTGATGTATTGGCAATTAATATGAAAGTGTACTATGTAATTCAGGTTTTCAATATGGCTGAACAATCATGGTTTTAAGTTATAATCAATAATAATATTCTCTTTGTTCCAAAATAAATGACATTTGAAAAGAATATACAGCAATTAAGAAATGTAATTATTTTACTATTAAAAACCTTTGCTACCCTTATTATATTAATTGTATTCATTAATAAAATTTTGTTTTTTTTCAAAATCAGTTAAGGATATATTTGATAAAAATTAATTAATGTGTCTTGATTATATCAAAACGTCATATATTATAAAATGAAAATTTTTTTCTTAAAAGTTATCTATTTTAAAACAGAGGAAGTAATAATGATAAAATCATGATTGTGTACATGAAAAGGCATTTTGTTTAGACGTTTAAGATCCCCATAAATTTTGCTGGATTCATTATTAATTGAGCCCATTAACTGTCCTATTTCGGAACCGAATTAGAGGTCCATTGAAGAAGTTTTGGATTATTTGAATCAGCTAAAATCATGTTTTGACAAATCTAATGTACGCCTCAAAAAATGTAGAACCTGATATCAATTGATTTTCTGTTGAGGATGTAACGCACAATTTTGATTCAAATCTAAACTAGTCACAATTCTAGCTTTGAATTTATTGTTCCTCCAAAAAAAAGACATTCGATGCTAATTCAACTTAATATCATTATAATGATATTAATCCTAGCAGGACCCTTAAAAAAATATAAAAAAAATAAAAAAATAAAAAGAACAGTCAAGATTGTAGTGAGACATATATTCTATGCAAATGATATTGTTGAAACGCACCACAAAAAAACATTCTTATTCCTAAACAGACTCCTCCTTTTAGAACCTAGTACTTACCTTTCGTGGCTTTCAATGTCGTTTATTTCTCATTTTTGGATGCTTGGTTCCTCCCATTTTTCTTCACATTTATGCATGTTAATCCAAAACTAAGTTTGTCTATATATATAATTATATATACCTTCAGATGGCGTAGTTTTTGAAAATCTATATATGTCTAAGACCCCAAAGATATATCCTTTCATATATACCCACTGCTTTTATCTGTATATGTATATGCAAGAAAACAATTCTGGGATAACTTAAAGCCAACAAATTCATAGTTATCAATGGTCCGTTTTTCTAATATTTTTCTCCTTTTTTTCTTGGATAATATTTCTCCTTGTAATGCAATACTTCTAATTTACGTTGATAAATCTATCTAATAAATTACCTCCCTACTTAATTAACATGAAACTTTGTTGGATGTAATTGAAAGAGCAGTGCCATACCCATAACCTATTCTTGATTCTTGATGACTCTGAAGATATCCAACATAAATATAGGTTATTTTCCTCTTTTCCTTTGCTTTTTCTTTCTTGTATTTTTCTTAAACGAAAGAAATACTTTTGTTATATCAAAATAAAAAATTCGAATGTTTAGTAACCTTAAAGTATGAACATGATTTACGCAACAATGTAAACTAGAAATATAAAGAATTCATCTTACATATTCATAAGTCTTTAAGGGATTGAGGTCAAGATTTGCTTGAAAAAGGAGCATACTCGCCTTCTTAATTTTATGGATGAAACGTAGGCTTTCCTTTTTTTCTAGTGAAATGTTTTGTTTACAGTTTTGATTAATTATTCCTCTAAAATTACTTAAATAATTTTAAACTTAGCACACATATAATTATCATCTCTTTTTATATTTTTCATATATCAACTATGTCAAATACTTTCAATGCTCTCTCTCAACTGCAACTAGCATGAACCGATTGTCACTTAGCTTATTGATGCTAAAAAAAATTAAAAAAGAAAAATTACATTGCTAATATTAAGTCATTATCACCTTGTACATTTTAAAACAAGATTTTGCTGCTGCAAGAAAAAAAAAAAAAAGAAACATTATGATATAGAGAATTTCTTCCATGGAGAAAATACCAAACTGCACTCCATATCAGTAATCTTTACATATAAATACACACAAATTATACCTGTATAATTATATGCTGATGTGGTATTAACTCTTCAACACATCAGCATATATATTGAACCTGCATGCAGTAAACCAAATCATAAACTTTGCTAAAAAGGAGTCTACCAATTCAGAATACAAGTAGCTACACAGTAGGGAAGAGCTAGCATTTCGTTTAATGCCTGTTAATTGACATTGGTTCATGATAATGCTCAACATTATCTATTGTTGGGATTGTACCAAGTCCAGCTCAGAGAACCACCACATAAAAAGCTCAGCATGACTCAACCCGAAATCCCTAAAGCCTAGCGCATGGACAAGTAGATAGGCACGAGAGCCAATGGAATTAGATTGTTCGATCAGACAAACCAAGGCTTACCCTGTAGCCATTCTTTGACACACGCCTCTATTCCATCCGCTGACTGCTTCACGTCACATCACTACAGACCTACTCTGACACCTGAATAGATTATTCAAGTGATTTTCAAAACCATCTATAAATACCATATTACTTTACATTTCAAACACACAATACTCTCAATATTTTCTCCTTCTAAGTCTAAAACTAATTTAACTATCAGAGCGTTCACGTCTGGTCCGACCAAAATAATCTCTCGTTTGTAGGTTTCAAATTCTACTTAGTTCGATCGGATATTACTATACTCATCCACATACAGCATCGTTTCAACCACCATAACAGACTCCCCTCTTACAAAATTTATGGATTTATTGGTTCGTAATTCAAGAGAGGAACTATCAAAAGTTTTCCAACTATTATCATCACACCAAAATTAGTAAGTTAAAGCTAGCTATAAACTCCTCTAAAGAAGAAATTAGGTAGTCATTAGTAGTAATCTCCCCTTGCCAGCCATTTAGAAACTATTAATTAACATAGTTGAAGAGAAGAAAATGGTTCTTGGTCTCTTCAGATTGTAGAAGAACAACAACAAAAAAGAACCACACTGGATTAATATTAAGGGTAACAGTAATCACCCTTAAACATGAATGAATGAAATGATAAAACTCTTTTTTTCTTTTGAGTATCGAGTCCAAATGTTTTTAAATGTATAAAATAGAGTGATTTGCACCTTTTTTTCTAAATTTATTTGATAGAAATTTAAATTAATTGATTTAATAAATTTTAAATACAGGATGATTATCCAAATAACTAATTATTTTGAATGTAAAAGAAATACAATGCAGAAGAAGCATGAAAAAAAATTAAAATCCCAATTGAAATTCCGAAAAAGAAATGTAAAATTATCTTGAAAGAATAAAGGGAGGATTGAGGGAGTTTTAGATAATAAAGGGAAACAATGAATAAAACAAGGAGATGAAGGTAACTAAGGGAAGTGCAGAGAATCTGAGCATGTTTATGCTTACTCATCTTTCAACACCTGCCCAATCACCTCTTCTTTCAATCTATGAAAGAGAGAGAGAATTTAATGCCTTTATATGGTGGAAGTGTTATGGCTTTGCCTCGGAAAGGAGCTAGTTCAGAGCAATGCACGTGTAAACCAATACCCAAAAATATTTTCATGTCTCCATTTTCTATATCAAATCAAAACCCTAAAAACAATCTACTCTTTGCCCATACCTCTTTGCTTCTAGTAAATAGCTTAAACCCTTCTTGCCTCCCTTTCAAAATTCTGTCACTTGCTCAGCTTTATTTCAATCTCCCTTTGACCTTTTTAAGCTTTGTCAACACCACCATTCATTTCTTTCATTATTACACCAAATTCTTACATGTCCCCTTTGTTTGCTTGTTCAGCTGCACATATCAATTATGGCTTTGAACTGGATAAATTTAATTCTCAATTTCAAGCGCAATCTAGGAAATCTTTGCCTAAATCTGGTGCATGTATGCTAAGCCAATGAAAAGTTGCAAATATATTTTTAATTTAATTGGATTCACCAGCTGTAGGCAAGAATTTAACGAACATTTAATTTCCATAACATTCATAGTTAGCAGAAAATTAAAGATGGAAACTTTCATAATAAGAGTTATTATAAGATAAAAGAGTTATAACTAATTAAAGGTGGAACAAACACATTTGATGAGACTAGCAATAGTACTTCTTCTAGCTAATATTGCTTTTAGCTGTCCTTTTCTTCATCTTCTTCTTCTACTACTTCTACTTCTTCGAAGTGGAGCAAATTTTGCAGCATTTATTAACATGAAATCAAACTCATCATCAGGAGCCTTCAAATTTACAGTCCTCCAACAATTCGGCATATAATAATTAAGCTAACCATCAAATGCAAAACAACAGTTCAAAGAAAAAGGAAAAAAAAAAAAAAGGAAGAAAAGGAACCTGAAAATGCTCAATAACCCAAATTCTCTACTTCTTGAACTAATACACCCATTGATGAATCTTTTTGTTTTTGTTAGTAAGGAGGTCTTCCAGTTGCCCAATAAGCCTCAGTTGGTAACTGAATAGAATTCAGCAAATTTGGCTGCAATCCATGAAATAGCTGCGCATTTGTTTCTCCTAAAACCTGCTGCTGCTGATTATGTTGATTCTGCTGCCCTCCCACAGCCCCCGGCGACCCGATTCCACCGCCTTGAATCGGCAACTGCGGATCCTCTTCTTCTAAAGGTAACCTCTCGTAAGCAGCGTTACTAAAAGAAGCAGCCATGATCACCACCGGACCTGAAGCAATTAGTGTCCCCACAACACTTCCCCCAACCACTTGCCCTTGTCCTCCAGCTAAATATATGGTCAACCCCGTGGCAGCAGGCGGTGCTGGCGGTGGCAAGAATGATCCAGCAAGTGACAAAATCTCAAATCTACCATGTAAAGTAACAACTGCACCTGGCGAAGCTGGCTGTCTTAGAGTTACATTAGTTACAGTCCCAGTCCCACTCATAATAGAAACCCCTCTTTGTCTTCTCCTAGCAAATGTGGCAACACTTTCAACTATATCACATCCATCGGCGACCTCCATGAGGTGAGTTCTTAAAGCGTTGGCGCTGTCTCTGGTGATGATAATTGGGGGCTTAGGCTTGTTTTTGGATCCAGCTGGTCTACCTCTGGGTCTTCTTGTGATCTCTCCTTGGCCTCCACCTGAACCCATCAGGTCTTTTCCTTCGCTGTTGTTGCTTCCTTCATGTCTATCTCTCTTTTGGGATTTGTTTAAGCCGGCGCCGCTGCTGCTCCCGCTTTGCTCGTCCTCGGAGTTCTGCTGCTGGTGATGGCCGCCAAATTGATGTTGCTGCTGTTGGTGGTGGTGTAACTGGAAGTCTCTGGTGTGGAAAGGTGGAGGAAGAGAATGGCCATGAGCCGTTACTGGATCCATTTTCTTGGACTAACGATTTCTTCTAAACAAAAAGCCCTATTCAGTAACACAAAAGACCTAATTAAAGTGGATGAATTAATGAAAGCACTGAACTTTAACCTTTTTTTGTGGAGATTGAAAAAGAAAAGAGAAGTATTAGTGGAAGAAAAAGATTTTCTTTAATTTCTTGAATTCTTGATTCTTTGAAACTAAGTAAAAACTTGGGCAAGGTGAGAACAAGAAAGGGAATAATTAGGGTAAGCCACCAAATTGTGAGCTGAAACTGAAATTTGAAAGTGAAAATAAGCAGCGCGTGAGAAGAGAAGGAGGGTGCATGTTGGAGTTTAGGAGAGATGAAGAGAGGAGATGGGTCTAAAGACAGAAAGCGTAAGCTTAATTTGATGGGATATTTGGGTTTGGGTTAGATTGAGAAAAATAAAAATAGTTGAAAGATGGGTTCGGTTTTGGTAAGACTGCGTGCGTATGGGCAGTGGATCGGTCCCCACCATCCTCTCTCTTTCTTGCTCTCTTTGTCCCCTCCAGCACTCCACGTTCTCTCTCTCTTGTTTATAGGAAACGTTTTATTATTATTATTATTATTATTATTATTTATGGACTTTCTTAGTCATTATCTCCATATTCAACGTCTTAGTTTCTTCTCTTCTTTTTACCTTTACCCTTCATTCGTTCTTCTTCTTCCTCCATCAAAAGTTGAAAACAAAAACCATTTCTTTAAGTTGCTTTTCATCACTCTAATTGGCACAACTGTTGTTAGATACTTAGATTTCTTATTTTGACAGTCATATATATATATATATATATATATATATATATATGCAATTGCAGTTAGAAAAAAAAAATTCTCCAGTGAATTTATGATTATTTGACATGTTATTCCCTCCTCCTGCAACTTCTTAAATTCATTGTTTCTTTGTAACAATGACATCAATATCATTCACATGGTAATAATTACATGCTTTTTAGGACATAAATGTTCTGTGTTAGGGTATAATAGCTAAATTATGGATAAATAAGAAGAAGGTACAACAAATGTACATAAGCAAAAGTAATCATAGAAATTAGTTTGAGTCGGTTTCATGGTAATCTGGGAGAAATTGTAGCTGAGAGAGAGAGAGAGAGAGAGAGAGAGAGAGAGAGAGATTCATCAATTTTCCATGACCCACATGCACCACTAGCCCTAAGTCTTGCAACATCCTATCTATTTCTTGTTTAAATTTTTAACGTTACGGTCCAAACACTTTATCAGCATGACACGTGTCTCCTCCCCCTCTCTTTTCGGGTCTATTCTTATGGATCTTCGCAGTAGTAGTTGTCATGGTTGTATTTATGAGGGCTTATCTTTTCCACCACTGACTGCTCTCTAAACCTCTAACCCTAAGTGAAGGGTTTGTGACGCCAAAAATGAAGAATTATGATCATACCGAAGTACCCAATGCTGCATTTCAAGTTTCCATAATACTTCATCCTTCCCGTACATCGAATTATGTTAATCATATAAAAGATTTGCTACTATATATATATATATATATATATACACAAAATATAATTCCCTTTTTCATAAATTTTTCAATGTTACTTTAAATTATTGTACTTCATCAATTATAAAAGTAAAATTGGAAAAAACTAATTAACTAATTAATTAATTATTCTTTAATTTTATAAAGTTATTGATAAACATCCTATTATTGGATTTCCCAATCACCTAAAAAATAGAACTTTGAAGGAATTAAAATAGAAATATTCCACAGTTAAAATTAATAAATGTGAATTTAGAAAGAGAAGTGAGCTTAGAGAGCATACTTGGTTCAGCTAAAGACTTTATATTGCCTGTTATGGTTTTCATCAATGAAATGAGGCATTAATACCCTACACTAGGCATAACAGTGAAATATTAACTTAATGTAATGTATCATAATGCGTGGCGTTAACTCCCATTTCATGCTTAGAGGGTGACGGTAATAACAGTTCTAATACTTTAGGAAAATTTTCTTTAGATGTGATTCTTAACATGAATGGCGGGAGCAACATGAACTTTTACTTTTTCCTCCCACGAAATGAGTAATTGAACTATACTTGAGAAATGAAATAGGATGATAGAAAGTTTGTTTTCTTTTAATCAAATGTCTCGAATTTAAATATTTTGTATGTAATATTCTTGAATACTTTAAAATTAACATTTTATCCCTCTCCATAAACTTGCTTGATGCAAATTTAAATTAATCTAATAAATGAATATTAAATTTCATATGGCTACAAAAAAAAAAATCAATCAATAAATTTTAACATATATATAAGAATCACTCTTCAATTTTTTTCTTAACTAGATCAAATAGATAGATAAATTCATAAAATAGTAATTCAATCACAATTTTTTAAGTACGCAAAATAATTATTACTATGCATAAATAAAGTATTATGCTTAGAATATTTCATAAACATGGTCAAGTGATAAGAAACATATAGTTGTTGCCGATATGGTGAATAAAAGAGTATTAGATGCTGATAATGCCTTATTGCTGATTCCTTTTATAGAAAACAAGTTTAAAGATGCGGTATTTCAAATGCATCTGGATAAATCACCGGGCCTTAACAGATTTAATCTAGCATTTTTTCAAAAGCTTCGGAGTATTATTGGCCACGATGTGATATCAAATTGTCAACAATGGCTTTCTGATGGTACTTTTCCTTATTCCCTCTCTGAAACTCTAGTGGTTTTAATTCTTAAATTTGATAACCCAAAAACTATTAAGGATTTTAGACCTATTATTTTGTGTAATGTGATGTACAAAATCATGTCTAAGGTACTTGCAAATAGTTTGAAATGTGCTCTAACTAATATAATTTTCAAACATCAATATACTTTTGTACCGGGTAGGTTAATCACAGATAATGTTTTGGTTGCTTTTGAGTGAAATCATCGAATGAAAAATCACAGAGTGGGTAAACTAGGGTTAACGGCTCTTAAGATTGATATTAGCAAAACTTATGATGTGGTAGATTGGATTTTTTTGGAAATTATATTATTGACATTGGGGTTTTCTAAGTGTTGGGTGAATTGGATGATGTTATGTGTTAGTAACGTGAAGTATTCCTTTCTTTTTAATGGTGTAAAAATTGGTCCGATTAGTCCTGGGAGGGGGCTTATGCAGGGTGACTCTATTTCCCCTTATCTTTTCATTATTTGTGTAGAGGGCTTGTTTTGTTATTTAGAGATGCAGAAAGAAGAGGTCTTATCCAAGGCTGTAGATTTAGTTTTGAGAGGAACCAGAGTTTCATATTTATTTTTTGCTGATGATTCTTTCTTTTTCTCATATTGAAAATCTGTCAATCCGTAACTTATTTGCCCTTCCATGTACAAAAAAAAAATCAGTATGTGCTACCATCTTCCAATTAACTATAAGTCAAAATCAAATCATAAAAATTTTTATATTTTAAATTTTTAATTTATTACCAAAAAAATAATATTTATTTCATTATATTCAAATATTATTAACACCATTTCCATTAGGTTGAATTGTCAAATACTGTAAAATTTACCACTATTAAGATAATAATTTTTTTATCTAATTTAAATAAAAAAATTAAATACGCTAATATTATTACATATTATAATTATACATGGTTAATTTACTTAACATCATTATAAAATATTGGAACGTAATACAACAAATGTTTTATTAATACAACCAAATAATTTTGCATTACATTATAATGAACATAATATTTCGGTCATATATTATAATTGCACCACTTACAATAAGTTTTTTTTTATATACTGGCATAATATCTCTGACTTTTAAATAATATTCTTCACTAATATTTATTACATCTTTCACAAATATAAGAACTAATTGCTGATATTTTTCTACATCTTGTCTATTCCAAATTTTCATAATAGACTTCAAGTGAATTATTGAAATTATCATGCATGGCGCATCTACCATTTTCACTTCAGTCATGGGATATCCTTGCATGATAATTTCTTGTAATTTTTTATTTATCATAATTATGTGATTGGATATTATTGGGTTATTTTCAACTCGGCAATTATACAGATCTTTACATTTTTTACTAACAATTTTTCTTGCAATATCACCTCTCATGGCTTTCGGAGTTAAATATGTATGCAACATATATCATATAAAATTAATAGAATAAATATTATATTAAATTTAAATTTTCACATTTCTTATTTAACTTGATATTTTATCAATTTAAAATTAGTCACACTAATTGATAAATATTTTAATTTATTACGGTATAATAAGAGAATATATATATTTTAATAATTATCTACTTATAAATTACAAATAAATAAATTATAATTGAAAAAATACCTTGCATCTTAGGCTACTATTGTCAAAAGATTTTCCATTTATTAAATGTATACGACCTGTAATTTATCAAATCAAATGAAAAATTAAATTATTATATTAACAATTAAAATAGAAAGTATCAAATTATAAATAATTACATTAAAAAATCTTACCCGATATTAATATTATGCTATACATTGCAATTGTGAAATGTAATACATATGAAATTCTTTGTAAAGTGAATTCCCAATCTACTATAATTGTTGCAAACTGAACGTCTTTGCAAAATTAAGTTCTCTTTATATATGTATTCGGATGACACTTTTTCAACACGTTCTGTAATTATTGGATTGAAAAAATAAAAATGTAGCTTGAATCTGTAGTACTGGATTGAGGGTTCAGAGCCTGAATCCGTTTTTCGTATTTACGGTATCAGGTCCTCAATAATGCCCTATTTTCCGCTAAAGTTGGACTCCACACCCCCATTTTCGTAGAAAGAACCTACAGGTTCAATGCGCCGGATTTCATCCATGAGCGAACACCACTTCCTCCATTCCCGTAGTAATGAGCTACGGTTTTCAACTCACCCCTTTTCTCCAAATAAAACCCAAAACACCCCATTCTTAAACATATTTTTCCTAACTACATTATCTACATAAAAGTCCCTGAAAAATAACTTATTTAAAAAAAAAACAAACGTGGAAAATAACTTTTAGCTTTATTCACATATATAAATTCTAAATTAAATCTATTTCATTATTCTATATTTAATCTATATTATATTCTATATACAAATCCCCACTATCGACTCCCATAATCTCTGTATTTATAATATAAGCATAGGGATGATTTTGATGTTTGTGGTGAAAAAAATTTAGAGTTTGTCTTGTAGGCATTTGAAATTAAATCTTGTTATTCTTTTCTTATACACATAAAATGAAGATGATTATGCACTGATTTTATTAGATCAAATTCCAATGTCATTAGAATTTCTAGTTAAGTTGGTTGCCGCATCTATTGATACACAAAGATTTTGTGCTCATTAATTTATCTTATTAATTACTCCATCCATTTTTTTATGAATTATTTTTGAGTAAAATTTAAATTTTATTTATCTGTCATTTTTGGACTTTTTATGTAATTTAATTTATTTTTTTAATTGATTTTGCTTTTTCAATAAAGTTAAAATCAATTAGATTTAATAATTTAATTTTAATCACGTAATTTAATATTATATTTAAATCTATTTATTATTTTTTAATTTTTATGAAAATAATAAAAATAAATATAAAAACGGAGAAAGTACTTATTATTTTATCTTTCACTATTTCTAAAAATATAAATGATAGATTAGATATTTCAGAAAACAACTGGATGGTATAAAACAATAGATGGTGGGCTAATGATTGTAATGATTTACTTGTTCCTATAATGATTAACTATTTTCTTTCCTTTTAAAAATACAATAATTAATAAAACATCTATAAGTAATCGATCTCATTTAAAAAAAAAAGTAGCTTATATTCATTAAAATAATATTATTAAGAAAATTAAGATTCCAAGGTAATTTAAAATTATCGTTGAGTTTAGAACCATGCATATATGTGCATTATACAAGTACCTTATTGTGATTTTTTTATCATTTAACTACTTTGGTTAAAGTTTTCTTCAAATAATAAACAACAAAAATAAAAATACACATCTAGCATATCTTTTCAAACTTTTCAGTATATATTAAGTTATTAACAAAATAAAAGATAAATTAAGAAAAGATCTACGGATGTTTTAGATAAATTAAGGAAATAGGGTTTACCAAAGTTAGACTAGAGAATTATGATATAATTTATATTTAATTAACTTTTTTTATGATTATAACATAAATGAAGAACAAGTATGAAGGGACAAAAAGAAGAGAAAATAAAAAAATAAAAAGAACAGAAAGAAGAGACAGAGAGACAGAAGTTGTAAGGAAATTAGGTAGCAAGGAGAAGTGAAGTGATGGAGATGAATAAAACACAGAAGAACAGGTTTGACCAAATAAAATCCAGACTGTAAGAGTAAGTAATTGAATTGAAGAAGAAGAGAAGAAGAGAAAGAAAAGAAAAGACGCGTGGGAGGCGCTGACACGCTGCACGAGCGCCGGAGAAGTTGCTGCTGCTTTCCTCTACTACGCAAACCCATATATTTGTTTTCTATCAAAAGATGCTCTTTGTCGGCTTCATCTTCTTTCACCTTAACTTATTCATCATATTCTGCTTTTAATTGTTTTTGTTTTGCCCTCCAATCAAACCTTATTATTATCATTATTTACTATTCATTTCATGTTCTTCGTATTCATTCATGTGTCGTTTTGAGTTGTTTATAATTATGTCGACTTCATAATTTCAGTCTTTTTTTTTTTTTTTGGTAAGTGAGCAAAGCTCACAAGATTTGAGTCTATTTTTTGATCGACGCAGATACACATGGAACTTACATATCTTCAACTCATGTCATTAATGAAGAACGAACTCACACTTCCATATTCATTTTTCCCTTATAGCCATGCATGGAATGATCATATGTAATCCTAATTCTTTTCTTTTCTTTATCCCCCTTCTAGGGGAGGATGGAGTGCATCTGTTTATAGGAGGAAAAATTCGGTGGATTTGGGTTGAGTTACTAACCCGGCAAAATTTTGATGGTTATAAATGAGCTGATTAATTGAATAAGTTTAGATCATATTATTTTTAAGCGGATTTTATTAAATTTATAAATTAAATTAAAATTTATTATTTGTAACATAATTGGATTCATGATGTTATGACAGTCGGTCAATCAATGAATGTTATATGCATTGTTTATTCACTTAACATTATGTCATTAATTTGATAATTAATAACCAAGTGATGCAAAATGTTTGCGTAAATCTGGCTCATTATTTTTTCTTTATCAATCAAATCAATGGTAATAAATGTAAATCTTAGAAGCCATTTTTTATGCGCTGCAATGTATTGTTAATTTTAATAAATGAAAGAACTCATTGTAAAATAAATTTATTCATATAAATAATCAAGTCGTAATTGAATTTGCATTTTAACCTATCTTTTATGGTTTGACCATCAAAATCAACATTTGAAAAAGTTAATTCTAACTAGACATATAACTTAGAGGAATTTTTTTTTTAATTTATTCCGGGAGATTAAGTACTCATAATGTGTGTGTGTGTGTGTGTGTGTATATATATATATATATATATATATATATATATATATATATATATATATATATATATATATATATATATATATATATATATATATATATATATATATATATATATATTCCGTAGCAGACGGTTAATCAAATAAATAAACAAAGGTATAGTGCTACTCGTGTTTGAATTATGATGAGCTGGGGCCAAATCAATTCTTGATTAGCATCAAATTAGTAATCATCAATTTTTCATGGCTCCTAAGTGGACTTAAGTTTTGTCTCTTTGCTAATTTTTTTTAATTAATATATCTCTCCGTTAAGGATATGCTACCTTACCAAATTATGTTATATATATATATATATAATAAGTTTGATGTCTAATTTTCAAACAATGAGAGAAACAAACAAATTACCAGCCAAAAGTTTGCTGCTGTTCTTGTTTTAGTCGTTTTGATTCCATCCACTAATTACAATATCATGCTTCATTTATTTATTTTTTCTTCCGACTCAATCTGTATTAAGATAATTTTATTAATTCTTATGAGAAATAAATTCAGTTTAGATAAGTGTTTATCACGAAAAATAGTTACTTTCTTATCACTCCAAATTTTGCTATGTTCTAAATAAATAAATAAATAAAATTGATACAAAACACGGCATGGTGTATAATTTATCAATAATTGATAGTTAAATCCATAATTATGCATTTCTAAATGATTAACGTTCATAAATTAAATCTCAAAAGTTATAATTTATCAATTTTCTCCCGAAGAACTCTGTAACATTGCGGAAGAAAAAACAAAAGGGAAAAATAATAACAATCTCTTATGCAATTTGTCCACTAGAAATTGGCCTCACTTGCAAATAACACACCCAACCTAAAAAGTGTACTTCCATTTGTTAAAAAGGTCGCTTTAACAACACAAGATTCCACTAATACTATTATTAGTTGGTATTTTTCAGCATTAGGTAAAGGTTGCAACTTGCATGTAATTTAAAGAAAGAATCCTTAATTGAACTACAAAATCTGTAAACAGAATCTTAAATATGTACCTGATTAAATAATACGCCATGACTTTCAAGTTCACAGGAGCAGATGCGGTTGCTTCTTAATTAATTTGGCTTTGATCTTGACTTTACCATGCAACGTAGAACTCACGGGCGCAATTAATTAGCTACAAGATTTAATTGCATCTTACAAATCTAATCAACTCCTAATTATTAAAACCTGAAAATTCCGTTAATCACAGGTCATAATGATTTTGTACTTTTCTGTAAATTCCACATGCCAACTTCACATGAAGTGATGCACATATGTAGCCAGTGCAGTGCTGTAAATTCTTTTTTTTATTTATCTTCTACAGTGCCCGTATATCTTCCAGCTTGTACAAGTTGTTAACTAGTAGTTATCTTAGTCTATTCTTATAAACCAATTTGTATAAATACGAAGTCTATTCAGGTTTACACTGTCCCTTCACATAAATTCATATGCCGAAGTAATGATACATAACCTTTTTATAACCAATGAAGATATTCAAACCATTAAAGACATTCTGGATTTAGGTAGAAAATTATCTTGGTCATTAATTTATATTTTTTCTTTGTATAAAATCAAATGGCTAAAGAGCTAATGAACAACAAAAGATAGCCATGGCAGAAAATGACAAATAATATGGTGTAAATGTGAGAGGTTGATTGGCAAGGTTAGGTGGGGTCTTCAAGAAAGGCAGGCTCTTACCTTGATAAAGAAGTTGTGGAAAATGATGATGAAAGAGATTAAGATGAATACTTCGAAACTAACACACCTTTAATCCAGTGGCTCAATGAGGACTTAAGAATACATTTAAAACCTTAATCAAAAATCTTATTTGATTAAACAAATAAAACCCATCACTGTCTCCTTATTAAACAATCATATCTTAACCAATTCCATTTTGCCTTAAACAAATCAAGCCCATGTGAAAGGCACCAATTTTGCCTCGAAGCTGTAATAGTATTGCACGTTTTCTGCTTTCTCTCTTTAAAAAAGTCATCTCTTCCTTCCAAGTTCAAAGCCTGCTGTTCCCATTTGCTAATTAATTTACCTTAATTAATCTTCAGGATGGACCATTAATCTTTTCACATGTAGCTTAATTATTTAATTAGCTATAGACTGTAGCTAGGTTATTTGGACTTCCAATTGCATTACAGACTAAGCCAACGACAAATTAGGCACCCACGTGATCAATGGCCATCCATCTATGTGGAATCTTGTTGGTCAGTAACTATATCATGTAATTCCATTAAACCAATATTAACTTCATTTGACACTTAATTACGATTTTAAAATCTATGTTCACACTAATTTTTCACACAAAACTTTACTCAAATTTTGAGATTTGATGGGAGTCGTTCATGTACTTGTCAATAGAATTCCAAATTCTTATTATATGATTGGTACATAAATTATAATCTTCAATTTCTTCATACCTGATAACAAGGGTGATTAGTTAGTCTTAATAGGGTGATTATTTTTCAATACCTAGGTATTATGGAAAAGACAATGAGCGAGAAAATCTAAATTCCACTAGGTATAATTATCTATATGTAACTGACTAATTAATTAATCATCCTAACATTTATTTTCTAAGTAATTTTGTTTCCTCTTAAAAATATTAATCCAAAACATACATTTCTGAAAGGAGGTAGATGCAGAGAATAATAAATATAATTAATTTTATGTATCCCAAAATGGATGGTTAAACCGGATATTGTTGTTGAAAAGTGAAACTTCAGTAGCAAAGAAAAAGAGAAAATAAATAAATAAAACCTAGAATTCAGTTCCAAAGTGATAGCTTAGCAGAGGCAAATGTCTATGCAAAGTTGCACTTTATAAAGCATCTCTACAATAAATTTAGACAATATATTTGATGTGTGTTACATGAATTTTATACAACCAACTTGGAAATTGAGCTTGTTAATTACTAGTACTTAATTCAGTAAATTAATTAATTTTGTCGAAGATTTCAATATAGTAAAGTATGCTTTACTTATGGCACTTGTCTATATTATTTTGTGTACCAAGATAGAAATTAAATTAGAAATCTATGCATCATCGTACGGCAAGACAATAGTCTATTGAGACAGAACTGATAACTTTGTGACAATACATAATATATTGCTTATATAAATAATTTTCTTGACTGTTAAATATATTGTTGCTAGTTTAATTAATTTAATTCTCACCACAAAGCTAAAGTGCTTTTCTTTTAAATTTAATTTAGACCATATATATAAAATAAATAAATAATAAATAACACAAACCTAAAAGATCATGTTAACAAAGGAGATAATATTTTAACTACCGATCAATCAACAGGAAAAACAAAAAAGTAATCAATTTAAAAATGTTAGATTATATATCTTTGTTGTTTGTGCATAAAAAAGAATAGACATATTTTCTATATGTTTGTACATTATTTAGACATCAATTCCTCCAATGTTTGAGGAGTAGAATTATCTTAAGAAGCTCTCTTATATAATATTATTCATAAATTAATTTACAAATATATAAAATCTAACCTATGTGAATCTTAGCTCTAAATAATAATAAATTGCTCTATTTTCTAACTACATATATTAGCATAATAGGACTTTGATTATTATTTAATATGGCCACCACTTAGCTAGATTTTTAAAGAATGTTTCCACCATAAATCAATATTCTTTTGGATATAGCATTACTTAAAATTACAATTGTATGCAGTCGTTTATTTAAATTATAGTTTCTGCTGTTGCTATTATGTTAGATAAATTAGTTTAAATATGTTATATTATATACCTATATATTAATAAAATAGAATTCTTAAAAAAATTATTTGAGGTGAACAGCAAATATAATATAACAATGTGCAGGGCAATGGATGATATGACCCTTTTATTTTTTCTTGAAATGCTGTATAAATTGGTGTTGTAGTGATTTTAATATTTTTCTCTTTTATCTTAAAAAAAGAAAAGAAAAGGAAAAAAATACAAATTATTATATAAATATGAAAGAAAATATAAATTAAAGTTTTGATTTAAATAAATATTTACTTAGATTGTGTTGACTAATCCGATATATGATATGTAGTTATGTACGCAAAGTAATTCTTAGTTTGCCTATATATAAAAAATGTTATCATTTGATTAGTCAATTAATTTATTTATGGATATTCCCAAGTTTATCTATAAAGTCCAAAAATGTAATTTCCATGTTTATGGAAGCATATAGTATTTTTTTTTTTTTGAAACTGGAAGGATATTTTATAGTACAATCTTACAGTTTGAGACAAATATATATTTCACCAATTAGATCGCAATTTCAAATGGGTATTATAATTTGTCAATATTTTATTTTTATTTGTTTATTTTAAGTTCCCCTCTCTCTAATTTGAGGCCAATTGATAGACTTTTCCTGTCTGAATTGTGAGCCTGGTAATGGCCTAAAAGACAGGGCTTTGAGGCCCAGGAAAATTTGCAACACAATCAAAAGCCCATTGGAAGGGATTTGATACTATAGGCCCATTAAGAATCGAATATATGACTTCAACACTGAAAAAATCTAGAGGAAATTACATGAATTACCATTTTTTTAACTTTAATTTTTAAAAATATAATTATTTCTAAATAATGTTTAAAATTACCTTTTTTTTAATTTTTTATTTTTAAAAATACCACTTTTTGTTTTAAATTTTGTTCCCTAACTCTACTCGTTTCTCTTTCAGATCAAATCCCTAAATCATACGTACGTTTTGAATTTGTGACACGGATGCATTCTTAGATCTCTTTTATATACACCATTTGATCATACGCAGGTGGCACGGATGATCCTAATGAATTATAAGGCGGGCCATTGTACAAGGATGAGTATGGCGGATTGGCGCTAGGGTTAGTATTGGGAGCAATTGAAGAAGGGGCAGGTGGAGCTGAAGGAGGAGGAGGAGGAGGAGCATAACTGGAAGCCATCTGGCTTTGATCAAATGGTGGGTAATAAGATTGCGCAGTGGCGGGATTCTGATAGGGGATATGAGAGTCGTAAGGAGGGAAAGCTGGTGGTTGAGAATGTGGTGGCGGGTTGAAAGACGACTGTGGATTATTAGGATTCAACGCTGTCGTCGGGGCAGGCGGTGGAGGGGTGAATAAAGGAGCGGTTGGAGGGGGCACAGGATCGGGATTTTGAGTATAGGGAGGGTAGTTAGGAGGATAAACAGGGTAATCGGAGGGATGGTAGCTGGTGGTGAACGGCGGTGCCGATGCGTAAGAATTCTGGTGATGATCGACTGAATTAGTATTTGGGGGAGGGGTAGGGTTAGGGTTCGGAAGGTGAGGAAACTGATAATAGGAATTGTAATCTCCCTGTTGCATCGCTGATTCTGATCGGCTCATTAACTAGTTTCCTTATATTGTTAACAGAAAAACAGAGTTCGCAATCTGAAACCGAAACAGAAACGCAGGCAGAGGAAGACGAAGGGAAGAGAAGTAAACAAGAATAAATTATCTTACTTTGCAATGTGAATCCATCAGATAATATTCAGATTTATTATGTTTGATTTTGCCCATAAATTGAATATTCTTTGCCTTTTTGGGGAAGGAAAAAGAAAAATTAGGCAAAATAAACAAAGTATTTATGAAATGATGTCAAATTGGTTGTCTCTCTCTCTCTCTCTCTTCCACCAGTTAATTGTATTGTAGTTTAGATTCTTCAAAGTCATTCAATGTTCATGCTTTGCATCGATTCTATAACTAGCTTGAAGAATTGCATCCTTAGCTGTTGTGAACTTAATGATTATGTGGTGCTGTAAATTCCAAGAGATATCATCATGCAGGAGACTTTTAGAATTATGAGGCATTGACTTGCTTATTGCATCGTGGTTATTTTGCTCATGGTTGTTAAAATATTTAAAGCTAATATTTTTGGCAGCTCATGTGAATATGACTATTAATTAAGTTCTATCAGAGTGTTTGGAATGGTATGAGAAACGAAAACTCTAGGCTGTTTAAGGACTCCACAGAAGTTTTGTTTTCATTTTGCTGCTTTTTTACTAGAAGTTGTTGCTTGCTATTACCCGGTAAAAGAAAAATCTTACAAGATAAAAATTTGGATAGAAGTTCTAAGAAATTAAAGATTATATTCGAAGAACCTAAATATTTAAAGGTACATTTCTAATTTATGTTTTTATTTTTATTTTGATTTTTTACTTTTATACAATGGTATATCTGGTATACCAGGTATACCTGGTATATCACATGGTACATCTGGTATACCACCTGGTAGATCCAGTATATCAATGGTATACCATGGTATATCATGGTACATCCGGTATACCAATGGTATATCATTTGGTACATCAAGTATACCAATGATATACCAATGATATACCACAGTATATCATCTGATACATGTGGTATACCACATGATGCATTCGGTATACCAATGGTATACCATGCGGTATACCTGGTATACCAATGGTATACCACCTGTGACACATGATATACCACATGGTACATCCGGTATACCATCTGGTATACATGGTATAATATTTTGTATACATGGTATGTCATGGTATACGTGCAGTATACTAACTTCCATAATGAATTATATTTTTTTTCATTGGATTTTTTCCAGGTTTATGATTATATTGTTTACCAACATGAGTATTTTCATCCAAAGATTAATGTTCCCATGAAGATATATTTTATTTTTTGATATACCAGCCGGTATACCATATTGCATAGTAAAAATATGTTATGTTTTTTTGTATACCACAAGTATACCAGTCGGTATACCATATTATATAGTACAAACATATTCTGATTTTTTGTATACCAGACAGTATATCACATTACATAGTGCAAATATATTTTATTTTTTGGTATATCAGGTAGTATACCAAATTTCAGAAGATAATTTTCATTCTGAAATTTGGTATACCGGTTGGTATGCTAGGTATATCAAAATTTAAAAGATAATTGTAATTATGGATTTTGGTATTGCCGACGGTATACCTGATATACCACCGAGTATACCAAAAAATATAATACCATCCAGGTATATCATAGGGTATACTAATTTAAAAAAAAAATTAAAATTATATCATACATTTGAAAATATTGAATTGAATATTAATAGACATTGTTTAACTATTACAACTTGTAATCTTCTCTGTAAATTGCCTGTAACAATCGAGATGTCTCCAAATTGTTTAAATAGAAAGAACCAAATCTGCTACATCGTTTCAAAATATATGTTTGGTTGCAGTAATTTGATTTAGTTGAGATAAATCAGAAGAAATCTTGAGTAGAGTATGTGAGTAAATATGCAAGAGGCTAAAAAGAATAAAAAAAATAACAGAACCGAAGAGGACGTCGTTCCCACAAAATAAGGCGTATTTTCCATGAAAAAGGAAAATTATGGAGAACATATAAAAATAGTTCTCTAGATCCTTTTATATTTTAAAAAAGTAAAAAAGTTATTTTCTATTTTTAATTTAAAAAAATTATATTAGGTGAACATGCTTTTTTATTTTTAATTTTATACGAAAATTTTTTTTATAAAATAGATTCTGTTTTCTACAAGTAAACAGGTCTATAATTTTTATGCTGCAAGTAGAATATATATCATTTTAATTAATTAAGAGAGTCTAATTAAAGAAGTAGTTAAGAGGATCAGAAATTGAACTTTCAAACTATAATTGATAAAACCATCACATAAACCAGTTTATAGTTATACTCTTTCTTATTCAAGGGTCCCCTTCAATCAAAGTGTACAGCACATAACTAGATGGGACAAAAACCCAACTAAATTATTAATTTTTTGTACCCTTTTAGCCATAAAATGAGAAAAATAAATAAAATTGTTCGAAAATCCGAAAACAAAAAGAAACTAATTAATAATCCTTTCCTCGTTTGTTTTAGCTTTATCATTATGGTCACAAGGCCATGACAAGATAACACTAAAAACGAGTTCCACATTTTGGTTAGGTTCACCAATCAGCATATGCCACATACCCGGGAACACCTTCAAAGTTTTGTCTTTGGATGCAGGAGATTCGTACGCAAATATGGCAGCATTAACATCACACACTACATCATCTTCACCATGCGCCATTAACAATGGAACTTCAAGTTCGTGGCAATGCCTTTTTATATACTCACAAACCCTGAGAAACTCCAACGCCGTCGCCGCCGAAGGCTTTCCTGATCTCCGCCGGTTCGGGCTCTTCGCCACCAATTTCCTCTTCCACTCTTCTTTGTAAGACTTACTAGCTAGCCACCGGCTTCGACACCACAACCCGCCAGGTCTGAGCAAAAAGCGCCGCCACGAGAAGTAGCTTCTCCAAGGGCCAAATTGGTTTAAATTTGGGGGAAATTTCACACATAGAACCGTTTAAAATCAAACTGTTCCATGAAAATTTCTGGTATAACCAAATAAGAATCGAAATTGCACCGCCTAATGATTCTCCGTAAAGAAAAGCAGGAAGCTTGAGGTGATCTACTTTAATGGAGTCGAAGAATTGGATGCAGTCGTTAATAGGATGTTGGATGTTACGGATTAGACCCGGTAAGCCGTCGGATCGACCATGGCCTTTAAGGTCAAGAGCAATTACTGAAAACCCAGCTTTGGCTATGGCTACAGCAGTTAGCTCATTGAGGCAGCTGCTTTCCGAGGAGTAGCCATAGATCATTGCTACCAAGCCTTTAGAAATGGAGATTGAACGTAATCGCCATGACTGAGTAAAGAAACACTTTTAGGTTAGTTAAATTGCAATGACAGTAAACATAGATGAGAGAAATTAATCCCTGGAAGCCTGGAAGTGAATGCGGTATATGCTGCCATCAACTCAAGGGAAAAGCACGAAGAAGAAAGGAGGAAGAAATCAAAATTTTGTGCAAAACTCAAAAATGGGTATTTTTAAAAATAAAAATTTAAAAAAAGGTATTGTTAAAAGGGAAAAAGAAATGGGGGTATTTTTGGTTTGAACTTCTCTTTTTTGGGTAGTTTTGTGAAAATCCCAAAAATCTATGCAATTTACGGTGGAAAATCAATATATGAGCAAATTGCAATGGTTCACGAAAGTTCATTTATAAATTTCTAAGAGTGACATAATTAAGAATGTTAATTGAAAAATCAGTGAACTGGTTTTGCTTTTTTTTTTTCTTTTTCTTATTTTTTTATTAGAAAAAATAGGCCATAAGTGCAATTTACTCCCTCAATTTGACAAAAAATACAATTAAACCCCAAATATTTATTTTGCTACAATATCCCCACTAAAATTTACATATTAGGGCAATATCAAGTCAAAATTGATAAATCCGTTATTTTGACTATTTTTCATCAGTTAACTGCTGACGTGGCATAGAAATTGACACGTGACAAGCCAATTCATGATACGTTAAATTTCATGTGATAAAAAGAGCATCACGTGACAAGATTAAACGTACAAAAAACTCTTAAAATATTTCAAAAAGAATAATTTATCCTTTAAAGATTACAAATTTGGGCAATTTAATCTCTACTGACTTATCATATTTATGGTCAACAGTCAAATGACAAAAAACAACTAAAATAATAGATCCGTCAATTTTTAAATGATATTATTTCAATTTATAAATTTTAGAACATACATCTTATCAAAATAAATATCAGAAAATTAATTACTCTTTTTATCAGATTTCAATTTAATTTTTATTAATATATCATATTTATGATCAACCGTTAACTGATAAAAAATAATTAAAATAATAAATTTGTTAATTTTTTATTGAAATTATTTGAATTTGTTAATTTTGTGAGAATACATATATAAGATTTATTGTAGCAGTGAGATTCAGCAGGCAATTACTGACTATCAAGCCCACTACCCACGCTTATAAACATGCACACTGCCACAATCTTTTAAAGAAGAAATTTTACCAAAGTAAATGTCAAAAAATTACTTGATGTTTTTATCAATTATCAACGGTAAATTGTATCTTGAGCCGAACAAATATTTAAAGAGGCAGAGAGCGATAGTTTAAAAAAAACAACTTCTGTTAGTCAAGATGTGCTGCAATTATTGGTGTGTAGGCCCATGTATGAGCAAATCAGGGCCCAACTTCATGGACTTTGAAATAATATATAGTACGTGTTTGTTTATCTTTTTATTTTTGAAAAATGCCCACAACCATCTCTCTTTTAGAAAGTTATATTTTTATATTTAAAAATATTTTCTTTAACTTTAATTTTATTTATAGTAATGTATATATAAATAAATACACCAGCATATTGGACATATTTTTATTTTAAATTTATTTTTATATACTATAAGTTGTCCGAAAATGATAGTAAATATTTTTTTGTTGAATGCCTTTATCTTTATATTTTTAAAATGAAAAAATTTAAGTTTATATTTTTTTTAGAATATGTAATTTTTACCATTTAGTGAAATGAAAAAATAACAGTTTAATCATGTAAAATTTACAAATTGAAATAATTTATTATTTATTAATGTGTTATATTTACGTTACACCAGCAGTTAATTAACGAAAAATAGTTAAAATAACGAATTTTTTAATTTTAATATAAAATTATCTTAAATTATAAATTATAAATTTTAGGAAAAATATTTAATCAAAATAAATATTAAAGCGTTGATTTTCTATTTTAAATTTTGAAAGTGAATTTCACTTATAACTAATATATATATATATTAGTTTGGATTTGTTTCATGTGGTCAAAATTCGATAATGACAAAGTTGATGGCAAAACCACATGCCGGTAGTACGTTCAAGATCTAGAATAATTGGTTGAGGTTCCATCTTGAAATTGGGGGTCAAGGTGGGTCCACGTCAAAGTCAAATCGAAACGATTTAGTTGGATTTGGACCCAGAAAATATATTAAAAGAAAGTCCAAAAGCAAAAAGCGAAACGTCTTGGCAATTTTGGATACAAAGCATAGTTATTAAAATCGGACCGAACAGATAGGTTGAATCGATTTAATTACGAATCGATAGGTCAGTTAATTGGTTTAATTATTAAAACCGAATTGAACCAAATAACAGGATAAAATTGAATTTTTTGCTAAAAAAGTGTAAAAAATCATTTTTTTATATTTTCACCCACCCCCCTCACACACGCACATATATATATATATATTTGAAAAAATTAGTATTTTAAATTTTAAGTATATCGCTTAATAATTTAATATAATTATTATATTTTTGATTCATTGTAATCTCTCACACACACACATATATATATTAAATTTTCATTATTTATTTATTTGAAAAAATTAATATTTTAAATTCTAAATATATCAATAATTTAATATACTTATTATCTATTTGAATTATTGTAATAATATATTAAATTATAAAGTAATATCTTTAAAATTTAAAATATTAATTTTTTTCAAATAAATAAATAATGAAAATTTAAAATATACATATATATATTAAATTTTTATTATTATTTATTTAAAAAATTAGAATTTAAATTCTAAAAATGTCACTTAAATAATTTAATATACTTATTGATAAAACCTAAAATGGTTTATTTGTAAGAGAGGAATATGTAGCCGAAACAGCAGATTGAATAGCTGAATTATCCACATAAGGAAAGCTAGCAGTTGATTCAGCCAGTCGAACAGTTGGACCTGCAGAAAAAAGGGGTACCCGGTCGGAACCAAGATTTAGCACTCCGAAACTCAAGTTAGTAGCTTTTAGAAAAAGAGTATTTGGAGAGAAAGAGTCTCAGATATTCAATACCTGGCGCCATTATATTTTTTATCACTTATAGGAGATCTTTGGAGGGGTACTTGAGTACCTCAGGGGGTGATAACCGGCAGTCAGAGTAGGTGAGCGGCGATATGACAGGAAGTAGATGGAGAGTATATACGTTGTCTTGTGTTAGTGGGTTGATAGGATAAGCTATCCCATCAGTTCGATCGGACACCATGCTTTCTTGTGTTATTTTCTAGCTCACGCTTTGCCTTTTTGCTGGTGAACTTGGGCCGTTCCATATGTTATTGGGCCAAACTGTTTAGGCCTTTAAGACTGTTTTGTCTGTAGTTATCACTTATTATCTATTCGAATTTATTGTAATTAAATATAATTATACTCATATATGCAAGGTTAATATTTTTTGTGTTTACTTTATTAGTACTCCATCTAAACATGAAATTATTTTCATGATATGATTGTATTTTTATATTTTGAACTTATAGTATTTAAAAATACATAATTAATCACTTGTAATAATAAAATTAAAATTATATTTTGTAACTTATTATTAAAATATTTGTGATATATATTTAATATTTGATGAATATTTTTTTTAATTTTTATACAGTAGTATTTAAAAAAATTATAATAATTATAATATTTTAAAAATAAAAAATTTGATTAAATTTGGTTGAATCAATCGAACCACGAATTCCAACCTTACCGATTCTTTATTCGGTCCGATTTTAATACCATTGATACAAAGTGAAAGGAAAACAGAGCATCTTCATTCAGTTTCGGTTTTAGTGCTCGATAGTCTATATATTCAGCTTCCAGAATCTGTGCCTCCTATTTAACTTCAACATTATCTCTCTCTCTGTCTATCATTTGCTTCAATCTTATCAAATGGCGTACGTTTCTTCTTCAAGCAAGCCAATGTATGATGTTTTCTTGAGTTTCAGAGGCGAAGACACTCGCGATCATTTTATCAGCCATCTCTACGCTGCATTACGACGTTACTCAATCCAAACCTTCATGGATGATGAACTCATCAGAGGAGAACAAATCACACCACCGACTTTACAAGCGATTGAAGAATCGAAGATTGCTGTTATTATTTTCTCTAAAGATTTCGCATCTTCCACCCTGTGCTTAGATGAAGTTGCCAAGATTATAGAGTGCAATGAAGTCCGTGGACAGATCGTTGCGCCTATTTTCTACAATGTGGATCCATCTGCTGTGGCGGAGCAAAGGGGGAGTTTTGAGGAAGCTTTTGCTCAACATCAGAGTTATAAGTCTAAAGAAGACCTGCTCAGGTGGAAGAATGCTTTGAGCAAGGTGGCTAACATGAGCGGATGGGACTCTAAGATTATAAGGTACTTGGCGAATTTTTTTTTTTTTTTTTACATCGTTGTGATGGTCAATTGGGAAAATTGCAAGACTTTCAAATGTTGTGATTCCCCGCTATTTCATTTCTAATCATTCTTGAATTCGTGAAATTTTTTAGAGTGCATTACAAATTAGAAACAATCATATTCATGGGCAGTAGGCATCGTTAGGTTAAGCAAATCTTTCTTTTTACAGTTTTTGGATTTCGATTTTACTTGGTTATTCAATTGTCTATCTTTTAAAATGATGGTTAGTATGAATGATAGCTGATTTTGCTGTATCATATCATCTTTATTCTTTGATTTTCATAGTCTGCTTTGAGGGAATAATATCTAAATGCATAATTGACAACTACCCCAAGGAGGTAAATCAATGGCAAAAAACCATTTTCAAGCTCTTGAATTTTTCTTCCGGAAATTACTTGAGCATTCAGTTTCAATACCAACTTAAAAGGTCGAGCTTGTTGGTGAGATCATCATATTTCTATGCACATTACAGTTGAAGTATGGACAAAACACAATTTGACTCTTATCTCGTTGAAGTTTTAATTAGAAATTGACAATGAAATTCAAACAACAAACTTTAATACAAGAGGATTTTGTGACAAGTCATGGAACTGATCAACCAAAAATGCCTCTCAGATATGAGGTATGTAGATATACTTCTATAGATGCTCAGGATTTCTTCTGGTTTATTCAAATGTTTGACAGGCCGGAATCCAGACTTGTTGATGACATTGTCAGGTATATTCTGACCAAATTGAAAGAAGGATCTCGAAGTGAGGTTGGGAGCCTTGTGGGAATACAAACAGACATTGAGAAAATCAAAGCATTGTTATGCATGGACCCAACAGGAATTCATTTTGTAGGAATATGGGGGATGGGAGGTATGGGCAAGACAGCCCTTGCTGAAGCTGTTTTTAACCAAATTGCCTACCAATTTGATGGATCGTGCTTTCTTGCTAATGTTAGGGAAAAATTTGAGAAGTACGATGGATCAACCAATGTAATAGAGGACCTTCTTTCTAAGCTATTAGTGGAAGGAGATCTTAAGATCAATACACCTAAAATTGGCTATTCTTTTTCTGTTAAAATGCTCAAACATAAAAAGGTTTTAATTGTTCTTGACGATGTGGACAATTCAGAGCAGTTAGACTTACTACTTGGAGATCATCAGTGGTTGGGTGTTGGAAGTGGAATTATTGTGACTAGCAGAGATAGGCAAGTGTTCAGAAAAGGTGTAGATGTTATACATGAAGTTAAAGAACTGGGTCACCATGAAGCTCTGCTACTCTTTTCTCAGAATGCCTTCAAGAGTAGTAATGACTCCCTAGAAAAAAAGAAATATTACAATCTTTCATGTTCGATCTTAGAATGCACAAAAGGTGTTCCGTTGGCTCTCAAAGTTTTGGGTTCCTTTTTGTTTGGCAAGAGCGAAAGAGAATGGCAAAGTACATTGGACAAACTTAAAAGATGCCCTAACAAAAATGTACAGAATGTGCTGAAAATTAGTTATGATGGCCTTGATGAGGAAGAAAAGAGTATATTTCTTGATATTGCTTGTTTCTTTAGAGGAGCAACGGAGGATAGGGTAACAAAAATGCTAGATGGTTGTGGCTTCTCAACTGACATCGGATTATGCGTTCTCATCAATAAATCCCTCATAACTATTTCAAATAAGAGGATAGAAATGCATGATTTACTGCAAGAAATGGGAAAGGAAATTGTTCGGCAAGAATCCAAAGAGCCAGGCAAACGTAGCAGATTGTGGAACCATGAAGATATTCGTTGTGTATTAACAAAAAACAAAGTAAGTTCTTCGTTATAGTAACTCAGATTTGTTCCTTTCCTCTGTTATATTTTATTAGCGTAGGCAGTTGCTTTTCTGGCAGCAGTTAATACTTGTTTCCTGAGTCTTCATATGTGTCTTTTTCTCTTTCTGTCAGGGAACTGAAGCAATAGAAGGCATATTCCTTGATATGTTTAAAATATCCAAGATAGAATTGAATTCAAATGCCTTTGAAAGAATGTCCAATATCAAGTTCCTAAAATTCTATCGGTCTGATATCTATGATGGTTTTGAAGAAAGTAGTAAGATAAGAGTTCATCAAGGCCTTGAATCTCTTCCTGATGAGCTAAGATTTTTCCATTGGTATGGATACCCATTGAAATCCTTGCCTGCTAATTTTTGCTTCACAAACCTTATTGTCCTTGAGTTGCCACATAGCAGAGTGGAGCAACTTTGTACAGGAGATCAGGTATTGTCTTGATTTATATACTGTCCTTTCCAGAAATAATCATGAATCTCAAGAGTTCTGACATATTGTAGCTGTTTCTCTTTCACATCAGAATCTTGAAAAGTTAAAAGAAATTGACCTCAGTTATTCCCGCAGCCTAACTATTCTTCCGGAGCTATCAAAAGCCAGAAATCTTACCTGTATGAAACTATCAGGCTGCAAAAACATGAAGTCTTTGCCAAGTTCAATTGAGTGTCTTCAGAGACTGCATCTACTGGAACTGAATTACTGCACTAATCTTGAAAGTCTTCCGAGCAACATTTGCAAGTTAAAATCGCTCAGGTCTCTGAGTCTACAAGGTTGCTCAAATCTGCAGATATTTCCAGAGATCATGGAAACCATGGATGACTTGAAGGTACTCGTCTTGAATGAAACAGCCATTAAAGAGTTACCGTCCTCTATTGAGCATCTGAAAGGGCTTACCTCGATATATTTGGAAAATTGTCAAAACCTTTCTCATCTTCCAGAAACTTTCTGCAATTTGACATCTCTTTATCAGATCTTTCTCAGCTGTTGCCCAAAACTGAAAAAGCTTCCAGAGAGGTTGTCAAACTTATCAATTTTGGAGGAGCTCACTGCAGGTGGATGTACTCAGTTGAAATTTCCTTCTGACTTGAATCATTTGTCTTGTATATCAAAGCTGGATCTAAATGGAAACAATTTGGAGCAACTGCCTGCAAGCCTGAAACAACTTTCTTGTCTCCAATGGCTTGACATAAGTTCCTGCAGGGCGCTTCAATTTATTCCGGAGCTTCCACAATCCTTAAAAAATATTGATGCACATGATTGCACATCCTTGGAAACAATTTCTGGCCTTGAACAACTTTTGCAATCTAAACATGGCGATTCATTCTATTATGAGAGATTCATATTTACCAATTGTTTCAAATCGGACCAAAATACTTGGAGAAATATCATATCAAATGTAAAGTGGCGGATTCGTGAATTATCAATGAGAGTGAATGCTTTGCGGATTGGTGATGCACTGATGACCGCTGCTGATGAGGTTTTTTTGAAGCCCTTCCTTTTCTTTTACCTAAACATTACTGTGTATTTATATGATCTATAATCTCTAAAATCTTGATTGATTCGCGTAGGTACTTGAATCTTTTTGCATCTGGTACCCTGGAACTGAAATTCCTGAATAGTTCACTGATCAAGGTCAGGGAAGTTCATTCTCAATCCATTTGGACCCTCCTACTCATAATTCTTTGCTCTTGGGGTTTGCTTTATGCGTTGTTATATCATTCCAGCATGAATTTGAGCATCATAACAGTTTCTTTGATGTCCGTTGTCGCTACGATTTTAAAAATTGTTCCGGTCACTGCCTTGAAGATGAAGAATTATATAGCAATAGATCTCATGTATCTGGGAATTTCAAATATGTTTCGGAGGAGCATGTGGTTTTGTTTTATGATCCAAATTTCTGTGCCAAAGAAGCAAACGCAGTCAACTTCAGTGAAGCCTCATTTGAATTCTACTTACAAAGAAATGAGAACACTTGCTCAAAGAGCTGCAAGGTGAAAAAGTGTGCTGTCTTTCCCCTATACGCCGAAAATGATGAGAAAGGGAATCGAGATGAAGAAGAAGCCGTTAAAATTAACAGATGCCGTGACCGAAGTGGGAGCTTTAACGAAGAGGAAAAGGAAAACTATCCCAAAATGTTGAAGCAAATGAAAGGTGAATTTGAACATTCATGTCTTCCTCCTCCAACGAATGCTGAGAAGAAACGGAACCATGAAGATATTTGTTGTGTATTAACAGAAGACAAAGTAGAAGTAAGTTTTGAATGATATTGTTTTAATTTGTAAATTTTAGAACATGCCTTTTATCAAAATGAATATCAGAAAATTACTCTTTTTGTCAGATTTCAATTTAATTTTTATTAATGTGTATGGTTAACAGTTAATTTATAAAAAATAGTTAAAATAACAGATTTATTAATTTTAGAGTGATATTATTTTAATTTGTAAATTTTAAAGAAGAAATTGTACCAAAATAAATATCAAAAAATTAGTTGATATTTTTATCAAATTTCAACGGTAAATTGCATCTTGAGCCGAACAAATATTTAAAGAGGTAGAGACAGATAATTTCAAGAAAAATATTGCTCTCTCCATTTTAAAATACTTAACGTTAGAAGATAATGCATAATATTTAAAAATAATAATTATTATATAATTAAAATATTTTATTATTTTTATATTAATTGTGTAATGTAATTAATATAAGTTTAAAATTATTTTTATAAAAATAATTTAAATAAAAATATATTTAATAAAAATTAATTAATATATTTTAATTTTATCAAAACGTCATGTATTACGAAATAAAAAATTTTTTCTTAAACGATGAGATCGTGATTATTCATTATTCGCGTGTGGAGGTCAATGTACGATCCATCGGCGCCCAATGTCGTAGACTTTGGAAAAGCGGATATGTGTAAGTACATTTTTTTTTTTATAAAGCCTTTACCATACAAGTGTGCATTAAAATAGAAACAGAGCATGTTTAGCACTCTGTTCAGCTTCAAGAATCTATGTCGTGTCATTCTTATTCTCTGCACCCATCATTTTGTTCAAGCACGGTCAATAATGGCTTATGTTTCTTCTTCTGTTTATCAACCAAAAGTATGAAGTTTTCTTCTTCGCCAACGCAAAATCAGTCAAAACCTTCATTGATGGAGAACACATCACGCCACCGGTTTCACAACTCATCCAAGCAAAGAAGACTGATCTTCTTATTTTCTCCACAGATTGCTCTTTCCAACGAGAAACTCTGTCGTAAATTTTTTAAACTAACTCAACGCGAATTGACCATGAATCAGCTCTGAATTTTAAATGATTTAAATCAAGAGATTGTCATGGTTTTCATTTTTCAATCTTAAATCTATGGTTTTTTTAACCATAAACTTTGAGTGGGTGGGTCTATAAAATTCGTATAAAGTGTGTTTTTTTTATATTATTCTTTTTGAAATATGCCACTATATTTTTTTAGTAATTTTTTTTGATACTAAGATGATTAGAATAATAAGAATATATTTTTTTACCGCACTCAATTGAAAAATATCATATAATTGGATAAAATTGTATTATTTAAATAAATTTAACAATAAAATTTTTACGCTGTATAGTGATAATGTCCATTTTATCATTCGTAGGCCATAGGCCTAGTCTAAGTTCAAATTCGATTGTTATCTATTAGTCCATTTGCAACTTACTCTGACAGGAGTTCTACCGGTTTGATCAGCCCTGATATTCAATCAATTTATGCCACTGTACCTATCATATTACACGGTTTATATTCTACAAACTGTCATATTAGATGTCTAGATCTATTAAGTGCAGATATTCAAGATCCGATATTATTATATCAAATTAACCATTGAATTTATTTAACAAAAAAAATTATGTTAGTCAAGATGTGCAGCAATTATTGGTGTGTGGGCCCATGTCCGAGCAAATCAGGGCCCAACTTTATGGACTTTGAAATAATATATAGTACGCGTTTGTTTATCTTTTTTCTTTTTGAAAAATGCCCACAACCTTCCCTCTTTTAGAAAGTTATATTTTTATATTTAAAAATATTTTCTTTTAATCAATTATCCACGTGATCACAAAAGTTCAACCATTATATTTTGAATCAATTAATCACTCTCTTATTTTTTTATTAAAGCAATTTGCATTTCAACAAACATATCGATTACAAATGACTTCACCGTTTCTATACTACGAGACTCATGAGATTCTCTATCACTGTCTCTACATACAATTGACTTATAGCAACTAACACTTGACGAAGTACCTATAGTGACTTTTATATTACGAATATTTTCTTGATTCTTAAAATTTTGGTATTCTAAATTTTTATACCTCATCATAGCATATTTAGCTTCATTGTAAGATTCGAACGATCTGTACAGACTATCAGAGACACCCAATATTTGACGCGAGCACTCTTCTCATGACATGTAAATCTCAGTTTCTTTGCCTTTAAAAACAACATAGAACTTCTTCTTCATCTTCCTTGCTTTGTTCATTCCCGCTTTGTTCATCCTGGATAAAATATTTTCAGCATATACCAAAATGATGTGTTCAAAATATTAGAGAGAAGGTGAATGTCCTTTGCTTTATCTCGAAGATAACTTTTGCTTCGCTCCCTACTGTTAAAAATATAGTAGATCTATGTAAGTTGGAATGTTTGAAATGATGTTTGAAATGGCATCCCCTTTTATGAGCCAAATATGGCTCAGCTTGGATTCGCTTCCAATAAATGAAGATTATTTACGTCACTTTAAATTTATCAAAATGTACAATTACTTATCTATCCCTAATTGAGTTATTCAATTTGAGCCCTTTACCTTTTCATTGTATATATTTTATTTTGGTTTTTTTTTATGTGGTCAAAATTCGATAATGACTAGGGATGATTACCGGGGCGGGGATTCCCCGTTCGGGGTTGGGAATTCCCGAATTTCCCCCTGCGGGGACGGGGACGGGGGAGAAAAAATCCCAGTCCTAGAATCGGGGACGGGGAATGGGGTATCCGCCCTGCGGGGATCCCCGCCCCGAAAAAATATATATTTTTAATTTTAAAATATAATATTTTATAAATAATTAAAATTAAAATATAACTTAATTTTATAATTATTAAGTTTTAAATTATATTTAATTTTAAATTTTATGAATGGTTAAAATTTATATTATTATTAATTTTAAATTTTTTATTTATTAAATATTATATTTTAATTTTAATTATTTATAAAATATTATATTTTAAAATAAAAAAAAAAGAATTCGGGGGACGGGGATCCCTGCGAGGCGAAAGATGGGAGGGATTTCCTCCCCGTTTTGGGGGCGGGGACGGGAAATCCCCAAAATGCATGGGGCGGGGAGTGGGGACTCCTTCCCCGCCCCACCTCGTGAGCATGTAGAATATGAGTCAATTGTCACCTGCCTGTTGTACGTTCAAGATCTAAAATTTGTAAATTTTAAAGAAGAAATTTTACCAAATTAAATGTCAAAAAATTAGTTGATGTTTTTATCAAATTTCAACGCTAAATTGCATCTTGAGCCGAACAAATATTTAAAGAGGCAGAGATAGATAAGTTTCAATAAAAATATTACTCTCTCCGTTTCAAAATACTTGATATTAGAGGATAATATAAAATATTTAAAAATAATAATTATTTCATAACTAAATAATTTTATTATCCTTATATTAATTGTGCAATATAATTAATATAGGTTAAAAATTACTTTTATAAAAATAACTTAAATAAGAGTATATTTAATAAAAATTAATTCATATGTGTTAGTTATATCAAAATATCATGTATTATAAAATAAAAATTTTTTCATTAAAAGACATGTATTTTCAAATCGAAGGAGCAACAGCCAAACAAAAATAAAAAAGCAAGGGATCGTGATTGTTCATTATTCGCGTTTGGAGGTCAATGTACGATCAATTGGGGCCCAATGTCGTGGTAAGTAGATTTTTTTATAAAGGCTTTACCATAAAAGTGTGTATTAGAGTAGAAACAGAGCATGTTTAGCACTCTGTTCAGCTTCAAGAATCTATGTCGTGTCATTCTTATTCTCTGCACCCATCATTTTGTTCAAGCACGGTCAATAATGGCTTCTGCTTCTTCTTCTATTTATCAATTCGCCAACGCAAATCAGTCAAAACCTTCATTGATGGAGAACACATCACGCCACCGGTTTCACAACTCATCCAAGCATAGAAGACTGATCTTCTTATTTTCTATACAGATTGCTCTTTCCAACGAGAAACTCTGGTAAATTTTTTAAACTAACTCAACGCTAATTGAACATGAATCAGCTCTGAATTATAAATGATTTAAATCAAGAGATTGTCATGGTTTTCATTTTTCAATCTTAAATCTATGGTTTTTAACCATAAATTTTGAGTGGGTGGGTCTATAAAATTCGGATAAAGTGTGTTTTTTTTTTTTATATTATACCTTTTGAAATATGTCACTATATATTTTTTTAGTAAATTATTTGACACTAAAATGATTGGAATAATAAGAATATTTTTTTTACCGCTCTCAATCTAAAAAATATCATAGTTGAATAAAATTGTATTATTTAAATAAATTTAATGATAAAATTTTTACGATATACAATGATAATGTCCATTTTATCATTTGTAGACCCGGCCTAGTAGTCATAGGCCTAGTCTAGGTTCATGTCTGATTGTTGTCTGTCAATCCATTTGCAACTTACTCTAGCATAAGTTATACTGATTTGATCAGCCCTGATGTCCGATCAATTCATGCCTCCATACCTGTCATATCAATCAGTTAATATCCTACAAACTGTCGCATCAGACGTCTAAATGTGCCAACTACAGATGTTCAAAATCTGATACTCAACTACTCTAATTTCACAGGCTCTAGTTACTTAAGAACTATATATATGCATAACGAGACTCTAAAAATAAGGTATCACATACACAACAACTCTATCACTACACTTTCTCTCTCTAAAATCTTTGACTTAAGTTTTGAAGTACTAATTTATTATACTCTAGGAATTAGTCCTTATTTGTCTTGTAAATTGGCTTACAGCACTCAGCAAATCGGCCGGACTGATTTTCGATCCATCTCCCTTTTCTTCTAAGTTCTACCTATCAAGGACTTATCATATAGTGTTAAAAACATTATACTATTCAAAATACAGTGGTAAATTTTAAAAAATAAAATAAAGAATGATAGCATATTCTAGCTATTTTGAAAATTATAGTGTTTATTCTAATCATATAGTGATATTATTATATCAAATTAACGATTGAATTTATTTAACAAAAAAAATTATGTTAGTCAAGATGTGCTGCAATTATTGGTGTGTGGGCCCATGTACGAGCAAATCAGGGCCCAACTTCATGGACTTTGAAATAATATATAGTACGTGTTTGTTTATCTTTTTATTTTTAAAAAATGCCCACAACCATCTCTCTTTTAGATTTAAAAATATTTTCTTTAACTTTAATTTTATTTATAGTAATGTATATATAAATAAATACACCAGCATATTGGACATATTTTTATTTTAAATTTATTTTTATGTACTATAAGTTGTCCGAAAATGATAGTAAATATTTTTTTTGTTGAATGTCTTTATCTTTATATTTTTAAAATGAAAAAATTTAAGTTTATATATTTTTTTAGAATATGTAATTTTTACCATTTAGTGAAATGAATATATTTTATTTTTTTTAAGAATTCTTAAGATTTACATAATATTATAATTACATTGCAATGGGTAAAGCTAAGTATAGCGCTAAAGGGGCTCTTTTCTTGCATTTATGTTCAGGTGGTTTTGGAGGTGTTACAAAGAATTCTGATGGTGAGTTTTCAGCTGACTTGACGGGCACTTCCCATCTTGTAATGATCTTGCATGGATTGGTCTAAATCTTCAAGGAGTTGGCATCATCGACATAGATTCTGTTTTAAGAAGTTTCATTTTAGAGTTCGAACCTTTTTTAATAGGAGGCTGTTATGAAAGATTGCAAAGGTTTTTATTAGAAAAAAGGTGAAAGTTACAATTTATTTTTTAAAATTTGAAAAAAAATGTTTAACTTTTTAATATTTGTTTTAATATAATATTTTTTGTAAAATTTATAAATTAGAACAATATTATTCTAAAATTAACGGATCATTATTTTAACTATTTTTTCAATTAACAATAACAGCCGACATGATATCGAAATTATATCAGAAAATGTTACATGGCAAGAATTAAGGTGCAAAAAAAATTTAAATTTTTTTAAAAAATAGCAGTTTAATCATGTAAAATTTACAAATTAAAATAATTTAATATTATTAATGTGTTATATTTACATTACACCAGCAGTTAATTAACGAAAAATAGTTAAAATAACGAATTTTTCAATTTTAATATAAAATTATCTGTAATTATAAATTATAAATTTTAGGAAAAATATTTAATCAAAATAAATATTATAGTGTTGATTTTCTATTTTAAATTTTAAAAGTGAATTTCACTTAAAAGGAATTGTTTCATTTGGTCAAAATTCGATAATGAAAAAGTTGACGGAAAAGTCAGATGCCGCTAGTACATTCAAGATCTCGAATAATTGGTTGAGGTCACATCTTGAAATTGGAGGTCAAGGTGGGTCCACGTCAAATCAAATCGAAATGATTTAGTTGGATTTGGACCAAGAAAATATATTAAAAGAAAGTCCAAAAGCAAAAAGCGAAACGTCTTGGCAATTTTGTATACAAAGTGAAAGAAAAACAGAGCATCTTCATTCAGTTTCGGTTTTAGTGCTCGATAGTCTATATATTCAGCTTCCAGAATCTGTGCCTCCCATTTAACTTCAACATTCTCTCTCTCTCTCTCTCTCTGTCTATCATTTGCTTCAATCTTATCAAATGGCGTACTTTTCTTCTTCAAACAAGCCAATGTATGATGTTTTCTTGAGTTTCAGAGATGAAGACACTCGCGATCATTTTGTCAGCCATCTCTACGCTGCACTACGACATTACTCAATCCAAACCTTCATGGATGATGAACTCATCAGAGGAGAACAAATCACACCACCGATTTTACAAGCGATTGAAGAATCGAAGATTGCTGTTATTATTTTCTCTAAAGATTTCGCATCTTCCACCTTGTGCTTAGATGAAGTTGCCAAGATTATTGAGTGCAATGAAGTCCGTGGACAGATCGTTGCGCCTATTTTCTACAATGTGGATCCATCTGCTGTGGCGGAGCAAAGGGGGAGTTTTGAGGAAGCTTTTGCTCAACATCAGAGTTATAAGTCTAAAGAAGACCTGCTGAGGTGGAAGAATGCTTTGAGCAAGGTGGCTAACATGAGCGGATGGGACTCTAAGATTATAAGGTACTTGGCGATTTCTTTTTTTTTTTTTTTTTTGTTGTACATCTTTGTGATGGTCAATTGGGAAAATTGCAAGACTTTCAAATGTTGTGATTCCCCGCTATTTCATTTCTAATCATTCTTGAATTCGTGAAATTTTTTAGAGTGCATTACAAATTAGAAACAATCATATTCATGGGCAGTAGGCATCGTCAGGTTAAGCAAATCTTTCTTTTTACAGTTTTTGGATTTCGATTTTACTTGGTTATTCAACTATCTTTTAAAATGATGGTTAGTATGAATGATAGCTGATTTTGCTCTATCATATCATCTTCGATTTTCATAGCCTGCTTTGAGAGGATAATATCTAAATGCATAATTGACTACTAGCCTAAGAAGGTAAATCAATGGCAAAAACCATTTTCAAGCTCCTGAACTTTGCTTCTGGAAATTACTTGAGCATTCAGTTTCAATACCGACTTAAAAGGACGAGCTTGTAGGTGAGATCATCATATTTCTATGCACATTACAGCTGAAGTATGGACAAAGCACATTTTGACTCTTATCTCGTTGAAGAAGTTTTAATTATAAATTGACAATGAAATTCAAACACAAAACTTTTATGCAAAGAGCATTTTGTGACAAGTCATAGAGCCGATCAACCAAAAACGCCTCTCAGATATGAGGTATGTAAATATACGTCTATAGATCCTCAAGATTTCTTCTGGTTTATTCAAATGTTTGACAGGCCGGAATCCAGACTTGTTGATGACATTGTCATGTATATCCTGAACAAACTGAAAGATGGATCTCAAAGTGATGTTGGAAGCCTTGTGGGAATACAAACAGACATTGAGAAAATCAAAGCATTGTTATGTATGGACCCAACAGGAATTCATGTTGTAGGAATAGCGGGGATGGGAGGTATCGGCAAGACAACCCTTGCTGAAGCTGTTTTTAACCAAATTGCCTACCAATTTGATGGGTCATGCTTCCTTGCTAATGTTAGGGAAAATTTTGAGAAGTACGGCGGATCAACCAAGTTAATAGAGGAACTTCTTTCTAAGCTATTAGCGGAAGGAGATCTTAAGATCAATACACCTAAAATTGGTTACTCTTTTGCTGTTAAAATGCTCAAACATAAAAAGGTTTTAATTGTTCTAGACGATGTGGACAGTTCAGAGCAGTTAGACTTACTACTTGGAGATCATCATTGGTTGGGTGTTGGAAGTGGAATTATTGTGACTAGCAGAGATAGGCAAGTGTTCAGAAAAGGTGTAGATTTTATACATGAAGTTAAAGAATTGGGTCACCATGAAGCTCTGCTCCTCTTTTCTCAGCATGCCTTCAAGAGTAGTAATGACTCCCTAGAAGAAAAGAAATATTACAATCTTTCATGTTCGATCTTAGAATACACAAAAGGTGTTCCGTTGGCTCTCAAAGTTTTTGGTTCCTTTTTGTTTGGCAAGACCGAAAGAGAATGGCAAAGTACAATGGACAAACTTAAAAGATGCCCTAATAAAAATATACAGAATGTGCTGAAAATTAGTTATGATGGCCTTGATGAGGAAGAAAAGAGTATATTTCTTGATATTGCTTGTTTCTTTAGAGGAGCAACGGAGGATAGGGTAACCAAAATGCTAGATGGTTGTGGCTTCTCAACTGACATCGGATTACGTGTTCTCATCGATAAATCCCTCATAACTATTTCAAATAAGAGGATAGATATGCATGATTTACTGCAAGAAATGGGAAAGGAAATTGTTCGGCAAGAATCCAAAGAGCCAGGAAAACGTAGCAGATTGTGGAACCATGAAGATATTCGTTGTGTATTAACAAAAAACAGAGTAAGTTCTTCGTTATAGTAACTCAGATTTGTTCCTTTCCTCTGTTATATTTTATTAGTTTAGGCAGTTGCTTTTCTGGCAGCAGTTAATACTTGTTTCCTGAGTCTTCATATGTGTCTTTTTCTCTTTATATCAGGGAACTGAAGCAATAGAAGGCATATTCCTTGATATGTCTAAAATATCCAAGATAGAATTGAATTCAAATGCCTTTGAAAAGATGTCCAATATCAAGTTCCTAAAATTCTGTCAGTCTGATATCTATGATAGTTTTGAAGAAAGTAATAAGATAAAACTTCCTCAAGAGGAAGGGCTTGAATCTCTTCCTGATGAGCTAAGACTTTTCCATTGGTATGGATACCCATTGAAATCCTTGCCTGCTAATTTTTGCTTCACAAACCTTATTGTCCTTGAGTTGCCACATAGCAGAGTGGAGCAACTTTGTACAGGAGATCAGGTATTGTCTTGATTTATATACTGTCCTTTCCAGAAATAATCATGAATCTCAAGAGTTCTGACATATTGTAGCTATTTCTCTTTCACATCAGAATCTTGAAAAGTTAAAAGAAATTGACCTCAGTTATTCCCTCGGCCTAACTATTCTTCCGGAGCTATCAAAAGCCAGAAATCTTACCTGTATGAAACTATCAGGCTGCAAAAACATGAAGTCTTTGCCAAGTTCAATTGAGTGTCTACAGAGACTGCATCTACTGGAACTGAATTACTGCACTAATCTTGAAAGTCTTCCGAGCAACATTTGCAAGTTAAAATCGCTTAGGACTCTGAGTCTACAAGGTTGCTCAAATCTGCAGATATTTCCAGAGATCGCGGAAACCATGGATGAGTTGAAGGTGCTCGTCTTGAATGAAACAGCCATTAAAGAGTTACCGTCCTCTATTGAGCATCTGAAAGGGCTTACCTCGATATATTTGGAAAATTGTCAAAACCTTTCTCGTCTTCCAGAAACTTTCTGCAATTTGACATCTCTTTATCAGATCTTTCTCAGCTGTTGCCCAAAACTGAAAATGCTTCCAGAGAGGTTCTCAAACTTATCAATTCTGGAGGAGCTCACTGCAGGCAGATGTACTCAGTTGAAATTTCCTTCTGACTTGAATCATTTGTCTTGTATATCAAAGCTGGATCTAAATGGAAACAATTTGGAGCAACTGCCTGCAAGCCTGAAACAACTTTCTTGTCTCCAATGGCTTGACATAAGTTCCTGCAGGGCGCTTCAATTTATTCCGGAGCTTCCACAATCCTTAAAAAATATTGATGCACATGATTGCACATCCTTGGAAACAATTTCTGGCCTTGAACAACTTTTGCAATCTAAACATGGCGGTTCATTCTATTATGAGAGATTTATATTTACCAATTGTTTCAAATTGGACCAAAATGCTTGGAGAAATATCTTATCAAATGTAAAGTGGAGGATTCGTGAATTAGCAATGAGAGTGAATGCTTGGTGGATTGGTGAAGCACCGATGACCGCTGCTGATGAGGTTTTTTTGAAGCCCTTCCTTTTCTTTTACCTAAACATTACCGTGTATTTATATGATCTACAATCTCTAAAATCTTGATTGATTCTCGTAGGTACTTGAATCTCTTTGCATCTGGTACCCTGGAACTGAAATTCCTGAATGGTTCACTGATCAAGTTCAGGGAAGTTCAATCTCAATCCATTTGGACCCTCCTGCACATAATTCTTTGCTCTTGGGGTTTGCTTTATGCGTTGTTATATCATTCCAGCATGAATTTGAGTATCATAACAGTTTCTTTGATGTCCGTTGTCACTACGATTTTAAAAATTATTCTGGTCACTGCCTTGAAGATGAAGAATTATATAGCAATAGATCTCATGTATCTGGGAATTTCGAATATATTTCGGAGGAGCATGTGGTTTTGTTTTATGATCCAAATTTCTGTGCCAAAAAAGCAAACGAAGTTTCCTTCAGTGAAGCGTCATTTGAATTCTACTTGCAAAGAAATGAGAACGCTTGCTCAAATAGCTGCAAGGTGACAAAGTGTGCTGTCTTTCCTCTGTACGCCGAAAATGATGAGAAAGGGAACCGAGTAGAAGGATCAATGAAGATAACGACAGACTCTATGGAACAAGTTGTTAAAACTAAGAGATGCTCGGACCGAAGTGGGAGCTTTAACGAAGAGGCAAAGGAATACTATCCTAAAATGTTGAAGCAAATGAAAGGTGAATTTGAACATTTACTTCTCCCTCCTTCAACGAATGCTGAGAAGAAACGGAACCATGAAGATATTTGTTGTGCATCAACAAAAGACGAAGGAAAAGTAAGGGTATGTTCACTTTCTGATCCAGTTTTTCAGAAAAATTTTCTATAGAAAACAGAAAATAGAAATCATGTATATTTTTATCAGTTTTCTAAAATAGAAAATAAAAATTAAATTTTTCAGTTCTTCAAAATAAATAAGGGATTAGAAAACTAATAAAAAATGTTTTCCAAATTTTCTGAATAATCTTAATATACATACACATATATATATGCTTGTGTATGTATATGTAGTACATGCATACATACGTATATATGGATATATATGTATATATATGTATGTACACACACACATATATATATGCACATACATATGCATATACATATATATGTATATGTATGTCCTTGTATGTGCATGCATATATATATATATATATATATATATATATATATATATATATATATATATATATATATATATATATGTATGTATATGTATGTGTATGCATATGTATATATGGATATGTATATATGTGTATATACACACATACACATACACCTACATGTATATATATAATACATATATACATACATGCATATGTATGTGTATATATATGATTATATTTACATACATATACATATGTATGTATGCACATACATATGCATATATATACATGCACATACATATATACATACATATATATATATGTATATATATACACATACATATATATATATATACATATATATGTACATATACATACACACACATATATATATGTGTATGTTTATATGCATATATATATATATATATATACTTCAGTTTTTTATTTGTAGATAAATGAACGCATTTTTTAAATTTTTTATAAAAAATAAATACTTTAATTTTTTAAAAAAATATAAAATTATTTTCTGTAAGTAAATGCATTCTAAGTTTTTTGGTGGTTTATTCGTTAGTAAAAATATTTTCTTTTCTTAGTCATTAGCACTCTGAGAACAATTTTATTATATATATATATCCCTCTCCTTCATTGGTTGCCTACTGCATTCGCATCGTTTATTATCAAAAACTGAAAAATAGCATCCTGCATTTCCTTCCATTGCTTCCTCTTTCTCTATTAATTGTTGTTTTCTTCCTTTATTCCTTGTATTTTGTAGAGGGCGTCGCCTTCCTTTACTTCTCCCTCAGATCCCAAGAAGCAGAAGTATGATGTTTTCTTGAGTTTCAGAGGTGAAGATACTCGTCATAACTTTACCAGTCATCTCTACTCTGCTTTACGTCGTAAACCCATTGAAACCTTCGTGGACAAGGATGGGCTCGACGGAGGGTCTGAAATCGTACCATCAGTAATGAGAGTAATTGAAGAGTGCAAGATTTCTGTGATTATATTCTCAAAAGACTATGCATCTTCTCCTTTCTGCTTAGAAGAGGTTGCAAAGATTATGGAATGCCGTGAAACTCGTGGACAAATAGTTTTGCCTGTCTTCCACTATGTCAAACCATCAGATGTGATGGAGCAAAGGGGCAGTTTTGAGATTGCTTTTTCTAAGCATTATGAGAACCACAATCCTGAAAAAGTTGAGAAGTGGAAGTACGCCTTGAACAAAGCAGCCGGTTTATCAGGGTTGGACTCCAATACTATTGGGTAATTAATTTCAAACATACTGATACCGCCCTGAAAATTATTTATTATTTGTTTTATCTTTTCAGTCCATTGCCTTGAAAATTGATAGGCATATAAATGATGGAACAAATGTGATTTTTTGCAGACTACTTTTTTCACATGATAATCTACGTTTGCACTTATATTTCTTTCCAACTCATTCCAACTAACTCTTTGAATTTTTGCAGGTCAGAGTCTGAACTTGTTGACATAATTGTTGAATCTATTTCTGAAAAATTGGAACGCGTTTTTTATTGTGATGTTGAGGGTTTCGTGGGAATCAATTCAGACATTCAAAATATAATGGATTTATTGTCCACATATAAGCCATCAGAAGTTCGGTATTTAGGAATTTGGGGTTTAGGTGATGTTGGTAGAACAACTCTTGCTGAAGCTGTTTTTCACAGAATAGCTAATCAATTTGAAGGATCTTGCTTTCTTGCAAATGTTGGGGAAAGATTTGAAAGTTATAATGAATTAAGGGTTTTACGCAAGGAGCTTCTTTCTCAAACATTAGAGTTGGAGGAAGGAAAGGTTAATATTATAACACCTAATATCGGATACTCTTATTATGTTCGGCAAATGCTCAGTCGTAAAAGAGTTTTAGTTGTTCTTGATGATGTGGATGGTCCAGAGCAATTGGGCGCTTTGGCTGGGGAGCCTAGTTGGTTTGGAGCAGGAAGTAGAATTATAGTGACCAGTAGATATAAACATGTGCTTAAACTATCATGTGATGACATTTATGAAGTCGAGAAATTAGACCACCATCACTCTCTGGAACGTTTTAATCTCCATGCCTTCAAGAAAACTAATCCCACACAAACTCAATCGTCTGCGTCTGAATTGTTCGAAAACAGTCTCTGGAACGTTTTAATCTCCATGCCTTCAAGAAAACCAATCCCACACAAGCTCAATCATCTGCGTCTGAATTGTTCGAAAACTATGATGGTAGCATTCTTTTAGCTCTTAAAGATTTGGGTTCTTATTTAAATGGGATTAATGACCAAGAACGGTGGAAGAGGATGATGTTGATGATGGCTTTGTTGGAAGTGATAAACTTTCAGTTTGTGAAGGAATTGTTAGGGGAGTAGCTAGGCTGTGGTTGGGTACATACGCTTGTCTTGACGGATTCTATCTTCTAGCTGTGCTTCTAGCGTTCAAGGCTGCACTGGGGCTCAGAGGGTTGCTGTTTGGGTTCCTGCTGGGAGCAGCTGCTGCCCTGGCATTGTTACTAACATTCATTCTGAGGATTGACTGGGAAATTGAAGCAAACAAGGCACAAAAAAGTGGCGGTTATGCACAAGAGACCATTGAAGGAGGAAATCAAAGATGTAGGGAAACAATTAGTTCTCTAGGCAACTCAACTATATCAGATCCTCGGAAACTAGGGCATTCTAGTTCCTTTAGTTGTCCAATGTTGGCTACATCATCCAATTGGCAGTTCTCCAAACACAAGGTACGTAGGTTTGTTAAAAAGCCAAGCGAGGAAGGGAGGGGCACAAAGTGAATGCCAGTGAAGTCCACAACTTTGAGTTTTCTAATCCCTTCAAAGAATGAATCACAAAATTGTAGAGCATAATTTTCAGTAAATATAAAAAACAACTCTACCTTTGCACATTCCAAACCATCAGGAAGGTTATCAATTTCACAAAAAGGATGAGAAACTTTGGTGCAATCTTTGCTCCGCCAATCCATCAATCTAACACCACTTCTTCCAATAAAAGCAGTTTCAACTTCACAAGTAATCTAACACCGCTTCTTCCAATAAAAGCAGTTTCAACTTCACAAGTAATCTGAAGTGCCGTGTCACGAACCAAGTCATGCATCTTAACACATCCTTCCATGTCACCATCTTACAATAAAGAATTGGCTTCGAGCTTACCGATGAACCTAAGTACTCTGTTTCTGACATTTTCAATGCTACTTCTGCCTTTGAACAAACCCAGCCCCATACAACATCTCACCATGTCACGGATCTAATATTAGAATTTCCATATAGAGAACAAAACAAAAAAAAATGACTTGACTTCCTTCTCAAGCATATTATGGTAGATTGACTCAAGAACTCTGCATACCTTTCCATATATTTCTTCATTGTAGAAATCAGACAGTTGCTTGAGCAGATCTTTCCATGCATATAAACCTTTATCTCGCAAATCACTAGCAGCCTTGAGAATTAGCAGGGGCAATCCTGCACATTTTTGGGCGACTAGAGTTGCTATATCCTGACAACCCATTTAAATAAGAAACCAAAACTTTAAGAGCTAAAGAATTTTGACAATGCAGCGTTAAATAAGATGAAACAGCTGATCCCTTAAGAGCATCTCTGCATAGCCAGTTAAACATGATTTAACATGTTAAACATGCCAATCTCATATAAGAATTCTGTAAAGCCATATTTCTTCAAGAAAAACTCCAAATGGATCTCTGCCAACATCAACCAGCATGCCCATTTCCAGTACTGGTGATCCCATATCATTTCGCATTCTTTCATGATTCACTCGTACGATGAACACCTAATTCAATTGTAATTACCAGTTGCAACCAGTGCTAAATGAAGAAGCCGTTCATGATTGAATATAAGCTCTGATTCATGCCTTCAACTAATTGTGGAAAAATATAGCATGTCAATTAGGAACTTATCCTCGCAGAAGCAACTTGAAGAACTCACTAAGAAAACAAATGACAACTTTAGCTACTTCCTGAAAAGAATTTTGCCTATGCAAGAATAACAGGAGTAGAAGTTTCACCCAAACATCCAGATAAACTATCTTTATTTATATTTGATTACAAAGAATAACATCACTGCTCGTAAAGAAACTGTGTTGATCATCCATCTACGAACCCGGGACCAGAACTTAAAGACTCCAGCTCTTTGGCTTTCTCATCACTGAAGCCAAGTGTAGCCAACAACTTATGCCCTGGCGAGTCAACTTCTGACCAGATACCAAGAAGCAGATCACTTGTTGTAACTTCGCCATTATTCCCTGTAACAGAGAGATGAATACAGTATAAGCAGGTGAATTTAGTTTGTCTGCACAGCAAGCAAAGCTCCCATTTAATATCCATGTTATTTTGGTTTGTGTTTGCTCATTTCCAAATACAAAACATCGAATTTGTGCAAAATAAACTCATAAATATGCAAAAGCCACTTAGTGTCCGTTTGGATGGTAGTCATGATTCATTAATGCATAGTATAATATGATAAAATGTAATTTTAACGATACGATATCTGAAAAAAACTATATGATAATATATGATTTTATAATTTTTTTTTGTTTGTTTTAATTGTATGACATTGTACAATCTTATAATAAAAATAACGTAATTACCCTCTAATTTTAAAAAATATAAATATTTTCATAATTATTAATATTTTAAGATAATTTTTTTTTATTTTTTATCAAAAAATAATATTAATAGTTTTAAAATAAGGAGATAAATATTTAATAAATATTAACTTAAAAATTTAATAAGTAATTCAAACACATCATAATATAAATAAGTCTATTATCATAATAAATATCATAATAAACATTTGATCCATAATATTTAAACATGCTAAATTTAAGTTATAAATTATAATACATACCATACTAATAAATATTAAGTGGATTGGTCATAAAAATTAATTATACAGTGAAAAGTAAAAGTTATAAGATTATAATAGTAAAAGTAAATTTAGATAATTATGAACAATCACCAAATTGATAATTTTCAAAATTAGATAAATTCATAATTTAAAATTATGGATCAAAATAACATAGTAAAATTCCATGAAAAAAATCATACTCCCAAACATAATTATCCATAAAACAATAAATTAATAAATCAAACCATACCACTAAACAAACACATCCTTATGGTTTTCTTGTTATAGCAACATGATTCCTCTTTAAGATGTCAAGAAAAAATAATAATTAAAAAATAAAAGTTTTGATGATATATATTTCTTGATCATAGGACACCAAAAACAAGAATCTGAACAAGCTCTAATTTTTACTTTTCTCCCCGACTCTTTTTTTCCTCTAATGGCTTTACTGTTCCAAAGCAAGCTTTCGGACAATTTATACCAGAAACCATGGTTATAAAGCACAGCTCAAACAGAAGGGCATTTTCAAACAGAATGTAGTTACTTGTAAACACAATTTTGAACCAAAGATAAAAAGTAAAAATGATTAAAGATAACATTACCACCTCAGAAAAAGAGTACAGACTATTATCCAAAAACAGCTGCAGATAAAGAATGGTACTCTAAAGAAGAAATCTCTCATCATAAAAGATGGATGCCAAATAGCCAAAACTGGAGTCCAGAAGGTTTCAAGAAACAAGGAGTACTTCTCAGTTTGCAATAATGAATAGTGCATTTCTTCAAAACGCCAAAGCTAGGAACATTAACAGATTGATCTTACTAAATATTTGTATACTCCATTATTTTCTCATACTTATCAACAAAAAATACTTGTTTGTCTCAAATTTACACCCCATACATAACTCTCTATCAAATTGACAAGGAAAACATTAGAAACTGTGTACTTGGTTTCAGAAACAAGGGCTCTCTCTATGAGAAAAAGAACCCTTATATCATATTCCCAGGAAACATTTTCTAAGGTCAATAACTCCCTGTCTAAAAAGGTGGCTTTCCAATATCAGACATGCATAAAACAAAAAATTGACAAGTACCCCTCTGTGGCAAGAACTAACTTTGGTTTCTTTGACCACATTCAGACATAATGAACATGTATATTGATTAACTGACCAATGAGATTTATAATCATCAGAACTAGCTCACTCAACTACACAAAATAACAAACAAAACCGGTGCTAGTTTTCATAATTACACCTGTATATTTTTTCAAACACTACCTCCATATAAGTCTAGAGATGGTTTAACAAGTAGTAAATCCTACAATCTAGACATAGTCATAAGTTATAACTTGCATAGTTGGACTTATTAAGAACTTAGCATGGTTAATGGAATGAAGTAAATGAACAGGGAGCAAATTAATGGTACTGACCAGACTTTAGTTTATGATCAACAGACCAATCAAGGGCCCTTTGAGCTGATTCAGTCAAAGGTGGCTGCTCGGGAGGGAAGAAATACATGTCAGCCTTTCCAAGCAACTTGACAATTTCTCCACGCACTTTGAGAAGAGTAATCCCGTTTGACCATAGATACTTTGCAGCTACACTAGTTCCTAAAACTCAGAGGAGAAAATGTTTAGAATCGCTGCATTTGATGGACTATAAAAAACAATAACATGATAAATGGTACTGAAAGATAAATAACTCATGCGAAACAAAAATATTAACTTTCAATTGAAACTAGAACAGGAAAATGGAAAGTTACTACCTTCAACTAAAATACCCAACAGAAGAGACTCAGTTCCAGTATTTGCATGCTTGAGTTTCCTTGCTTCCAGTTCAGCCATAGAAAATGCCTTTATTGCTCTCCATGACCACCTAAAATTTCACTCAAACCCAATGTCAACAAACCTCAAATCTACCCAAAACCAAACTAAAATTCTATATAAAACCAGAAAAAAGTAAAAACAACTCACTTGGGCACTTTTTCAGCAGAAGCAAATCGCTCAGGATTCCTGCAAAAACCTGAAAGTGCAATTTAGTCCTCTGAAAAGCTATTAAAACAAAAATTATGAAAGAAAGAACAAGAAATAGAAAATACGCAGTGGGAAGGCTGGAGGAGACGGCGGCGGAGATGGGGCGGCGAGCAGGCCAGAGAAGTCGGGAATTTGAGGATTGTAAAGAGATATTGAGCACATGAGTAGATATGGTCCCTAGCCATGATGGGTCTGATGAAGTGGAGAGTTTGAGAGATCGAGGTAAAAAAGATTTGGGTTTTGCTCTTTGGATATGGGATAGACTGATCGTTTGAGTTGTCCATGGAAGATTAGCCAAGGATTGAGCAGCCATTTCTTTCCAGTCTCTTCTTGGTTCGCCCAGACGTCTCTCTTTGCGAACTTGGAAATTGGAATTGTAGATTGGGAAAAGACAAGCAACGACATCGTATTGATGCTTTGGAAAAAGGTGGATCTGAAGCTTCTTGGGCTTTAAATATCTAGGGCCTAAGCCCATTTTAATCGAGCCATTTGAGCATTTAAGCCCATTTGAAAGCAGGATATTGAAGGCTTAAGCCCATTATGGAGGATAACCTAACATAGGCCATTAGATGTGGCCCATAATGCTTCTTCTTCAATCCTCCATGACCCAACTCAATCCCTACAAAGATATTATTAGACTAGACCCAATTCACTATGTTAACATGTGAATCTAGAAGAAGAACATCAATATGTAACATTATGATATTATGGATTTAATGGGGCATTTCGTATGCAATAGTTTGTTGAAGAAAATCAACCTCCAACTAACTCTATTCCAAAACTTAAAATAGATGGATGAGAATTATCTAAATCATTGTAAAAAAACACTTAATTTTTACGATTATCTGACATAAAATACTTAATATAAGAATTGAATAGATGTAAAAGAACCTTAAGCGTAAAATTTACGAAGTCAGAGTGCAGTCCAATATCACAAAACCGATAGCTCTCTTGATATTTATAACCAGCAAATGTGGAATATTATTATTTGGTGCAAACTTCATTTTACCCATTTAGACATTTAAATCGAGAACCCAATATCATAAAACTAATATTTTTTTTAATATTACAACAAAAGAAAAAAAAATAGACATAATTTAATTCAAACATTAACTTTATGAAATTTGGATTATACAAGTCATTAGAAAAAGCAACTAACTCTTATAATCAACGCATTGGAATACTTAACATCCTCTTCATCAATAGATACTCAAGTTGGGAGTAAACAAGCCAATTGTTATGCCCAACAACTCATGACAACTAATCTGAACAGGCCACGTCCTGGCCAACAAAATGTTACCAACTCAAGACTATTAAAAGTAGAAACAAAAAACATAGCCCATTTAGTGGCATAATGGGTGCCATGTGATCGGGCAACATGTGGCATGACCAAAACCAGTCCTGCAGGGGACAATTTACTCTTGCCGGAAGAAACACCCCCGAAATTTAGTTCTACCATAATGATTTTTTATCCATATCTCTTCTAGAATTTAATAATTTCACAACTGTTGTCAACCTCTGCAATTCCGTGAATTGTACAGCACAAATACATCAATTTCCAAGTGGTGACCCACAAAGATTAGGACAATCTGGTCCGTCTAATTTCTTGCACTAAATTGAGGAAGATAACACAGAATGTGCTGCAGGGTAGTCAATGTAGAAGTATACTAAAGTTTTGATACTACGAAAGCAAGATGAAAATGAAAGTTTGGTGTTATTTTAGGACAGTAAAATGTAAGCATGTGCTTGCACCTAATAGATCTCGTGTATGGGACCCACTTTTTTGTAATTTTCTCCGGCATTGCACCTTCACTACGTGTATACCATAATGTTTGTATTTCTTTGCATGTTTTTTCGGTTCCTATTGGGATGGAACTGAGGTGCTATATTATCAAGTTTCACATTCACATTGCCTTCATATTTATTACATCATTATTTCATTTTTTTGGATAAATATATAAATTTATCTTTTTTTTAATACATTTTCTTTAAATTAAATGTATAAAATATACTTAATATTTACTAAAAAAGCAAATTTGTTCTTAATATTTAGTTATTTATAATTTTGTCTATAAAATTATCAAAATAATATAATTTTACCTTAAAAATAACGGGATCTTTAATTTGACTTTATTCCGTCAAAATGGTATAATATGCCCATGTTAATGGTCAAAAGATGGAATGCGGTAAAATTAATGATTTCGTTACTTTAAGAATAAAATTGCACCATTTTAATAATTTTAGAAATAATATTACACATAACTAAATATTAAAGGTAAAATTGTTATTTTTAATAAACATTAAAGTCATTTTTGTATATTAAGCTTTTTCTTTATCATTCATCTAATGCTATGGAAACATAAGGTTAAGAGTTAAGACCCTATTCATATTCATAGCATATTAATTCCTCTAATGTCAATATAATTATTTTGAACTTCTTTTTAAACAAAAAATACTTTTTTTTGAATTTTAAGTTTATACTTAATTCAGTATGAGAGATTGATTTCGAAACATTCAATTTTGAGATTTATTTCTTCTTTTTTTTTTAATAAAAATTAGTATCAAGTGAATGGCAAAACATTGATCACGTGAGCTGCTTGTGCTCCAATAGACCAAACAAATTGGCCAGTTTGCAATAACCGAAAGTTTAGAGCTTAATTTTTAATGGAGTATAAAATAGCTCTTAGAGAGAATTTGGTGTGCAGAATGTACTTTTAGTGTTCGAATTTGATCTCTTTTATAGATTAAGAATCCTCATTTTAAGTTAATTGTAATTATTTTCTTTAATAGAATTAGATTTTCCTTTTTCGTAGGATTCTTCTTGAATATTATTTATTTTTCCCCCTTGAAATAAGATTATTTATTTCTTTATCCTAATTAGGAAGATTTATAATTACATCATTATCAAAAATGATACATTTGATAAACCTATACTTACTAAAATAAAACATAATACACTTATATTAAGATATCACATCCCACGCAGCCCACCTGGAAAACACAAATATCTGAGACACCACAGCAGCCCATGAAGCCCACCTGCAAAATCAAAGAATTAGAGCACAATGAGAAATATATTTTCGAGAGATAAGGATGCACATAATCCTTGGTTAATATCTGGTAGAGATATAATTGGCTAATGAGGAGACTGAGTTCAACTTAATCACAATCAAAGAAATAATTCCCTAGTTTTTTTTCTTGCTCGTATTAGTAGTTGTTCTTTAGCCTCAGTGGTTATCCTTTATGTAAGACAATACCTGTCAAGTTTGTATGAATATAATTTGGCAAACCTTCAATAAAATCAAGGTTCACGTTTACAACTCAAGAAATATTTTACATCTCTGTTTTAGTTTTGTTTTTCTATGTGGTATCAGAGCCTCTGTGAGCCAAATCCTCATATCAATGGTCTCCACTACTCACAATGTCAGCAATTATGTTAACCTCAAACTTAAACAAGACAATTACCCATTATGGCGTGAATAAGTTCTTGCTCTAGCCGAAAGTCAATATCTAGTTGGGCATCTCACCGGTGAAACACATGAACCCACCCAATCAACCACAAGCACAACTACCACAAATAACTCTACACTAACAACAGAAACGATTACAGCATGGAGAAAATATGATCCTCTTCTTCGAGGTTGGATAATTGGCACCTTATCAGAAGAGATACACTACTTATTACGTACCGTTTCCAGTGGAGTAGAAAAATTAATTATTTTTTTTGATGCAGAAAAAATGAGCAATAATGCAAGGAGGTTTTGCTAATTATAGTCATGCATGTGTCTACTAATTACTATAGTATTCGAATAATTAAGTCATATGAGTTTAAAATTTTTTATATATTCACACCCTTTTGAATGTATAAAAACTGCATTAAGCGAGTCTCAAAAAAGGTTGCTCTAATTTAACGAGTGAAGTGATTGTATAATCATACAAAGTATAAATAAAACATTACTCCATCAAGCTTAGCTATTTATTTATTTTGTTTAATCGGAGTTTAAATTGGAAGTCATATGTAATTCGAGTGATTGATAGTTTAGTTGTTTTTTCTATTTAATCGGAATTTAAATCTTACATTCCTTAACTTCAAAACATGTATTCAAAAAAGAAAAAGAAAAAGGTGATGAATATGTGCATAAATTCGGAGGTAGCTAGGTTTTACAATCTTACAAAATAGATAATTGAACTGGATTATGATTTTATTCCGATATTTAAATTACTGAATTACTTAATCAAAGTAAGATAATTTTACATTAATTTACAGCGCCAGCCGTATAGTAATACAAAAATTCTACATAAAACTTTAGCATTTATAACGAAATTAACTTAATGATACTGATTTTTTACGGAGATTAATTAATAGTTGTCAAATTGGAGCTCAAATATTACTCCATCCGTTTTTTTTTATCAGTCACTTTTGTTATTTTTACTAGAATTAAGAAATAATAAATAGATTTAAATTTAGTATTAAATTGCATGATTAAAACTGATTATCAAATCTGATTGGTTTTAATTTTATTGAAAAAGAAAAATAAATTTAGCCTTGTTGCTAAAGGGTACAAACAAATAGACGGCCTTGACTATACAAACACATTTTCCTTGTTATCAAGCCTGGAACCATTCATCTTGTGCTTAGTTTGGCGCTTTCACAATATTGAAATATTCGTCAGTTAGATGTTAAAAATGCATTTCTCTATGGTGTTCTTAATGAGGTAATTTATATGAAACAACCTCCAGTTATGGTTGATCCACATATCAAAATTTACAAATTTATTATTAACCAATAAATTTTAATGATCAATTT